>WAAE01004959.1:0-13699 GCA_013400495.1 Nicator chloris
GACCATTCAAGGTTGACCAAAAGATAAAGTGTGTTATTAGGGTCATTGTCCAAATGTCTCTAAATCATTGTCAGGTTTAGAATGTCAACCACCTCCCCAGAAAGCCTCTTCCAGTGTTTGACCACCCTCTCAGTAAAGAAATGCTTCTTGACATCCAGTCTGAACCTTCCCTGGTGCAGCTTTGAACACTATCTTACAAGATCATAAACTCTTAAAATGTTGTATTATATATTTAATATTTCATTTAATTATGGTCAACAAAGATAGTTTATTCCCATCCAAGAAGTTACTCTTAGGAAATAGTTAATTACATGTAAGATTTCAGTAACACATTTTATATGAACAATACTGGCTATTTTTGACCTTTTTTTAGTATAATTATTCAGTATAATGCCTAATGAAAGATTCTGAGCCAACCAGGGGAATTGTTCTGCACACCTGCTTTATAATCATGATCACGTTGTATGTCATTGGTCACAGTAGTCTTTCAGGCAAGAAGTGCTTTAAAGAATAAACAGGAAGTTGTCTCCAGAAAAATTTAACTCTGCAGCACTCCAAAATATTTTGATGGACACAAAAAGATCTCTAGAATAAAGAACTGTAAATTAAGTAGTCATTTTTTTCCCTTGTGGAAAATATGCAGAAAATAATTACAGTCATAGACACTTGTAATATGAAATATATAATTGCTACTTCTCACTTTATAAATGATTCTGCAAGGAAAGACAGAGGAGAGAGTAATGGAGTAGAGAGTAACTGCTTAATGGCACATTCAGTGAACTGTAAGCACAGTGGGCCGTGTTTCTTAATTGTTTGCTCCTTTTTTCATCTGCATAATACTGTTGATCATTTTGAAACAGGTCTTGGTAACACTGATAGTAATGATGTGAACTGAGAAGCAAGCCTACTCGATATCTTTTAAAAACATTAATATGCATGATGGAACACACTGGATTGCATGCCAGTTAAGTAGAAAGTAACTTGTCAAGACTATTTTTTTGTGTGTTTTCTTGGACTGTAGTATTGAGTCAAACCTAAGCAACAGGCAGTATCTTGTTCTATATTTTATGTCTGCATGCCATAAACTTTTGCAAAATCTCTGAAGTTCTCCAAAGCTTGCTGATAAATTACTTTGCTATTTACTATATTTACACCATATCAAACCACATGAAACTGGAAGAAGAAAACTTGTCCTTTTCACTGTTTATGTTTTCCTTGTATGTGTAACACTTTCATTTAACCATTCCTCCAAAGATCATACAAAATCCAACTTAGATCTGAAACACTTGGTTGTCCTTTGTGCAGTTAAATGAAATGCAGGAGGAATGATTTAGTGATCCAAATCTACCTTCAGGCAGCTTGCTGAACCTTATTTTTCTTTTTTCTTCAAAAATCCAAATGAAAACAACATTATGTTTAAACAGTAAATGTATTCCACCTTCAGAAAATTATAAACACTGAAAACATTTTTTCCACTTTCTTTTCCTTCCTTTCTTTTTTTTTTTAGAGATGTTCAGATGCATTGTACTTCTAAGCAAGGTTAATAGGTACTGAAAAGAGTGAGGAATGCTCTGATCCCTGTGTAGTGGAATGCTAGGAAACCCAAGCTGCAACATGCATGCTGTTGTACAAATGCTAGCAGCAATTTATTAGCATGATTTCCACATACTCAGGTACTCCCACATTCAACTCACATCAACAGATGCAAACACAAAATGCACACTGATGTTTACCACTAGAAAACTTCTGTCTATGGAGACATATACTTTTTAATGTCACAACAGTAAGTTTGGCTTTAATATTATTCATCAATACATGTAGTTTTAAAATTTTGAAAAAGGTAATAATTTGCCCCAAGTTATGTAAAAATATTCTGATTTTGCATTAAAAATACTTAGTTTTACAAATAAGAGATGGACAACAGGTATCTAAACAACAAATCTGCAGAACAGGTTCTAATGTTTTGAGGATCACAAGCTACATCGGATCCAAGGCTTTCAACTACTGAAGAAATCAGCCTGTAGGGTCACCAAAATTATCATTATCCTGGTAACTCTGATATATAAACAGAAGCACTGTTTGTAAGACACAAACCCAACTTTCTGACTTCCTAATCTCTAAGACTGTGGGATGTTTGTAAGATGCTTACACGAGAGATACAAGATTGATCAAAGGCCTGGGAAACAAGGCCTGTGATAACAGCTTGACATAACTTGTGTTCCTTAGTCCAAAGAAGAGGAAACCTGGAGGAGGAATCACAACTTGTTCAAAACTTCTGCAGGAAGAGGAGAGTAGAAGAGGAGGAAGGTAATTTCAGGACAAGTAAAACTGTGCGAGGATCCGTCGGAGTGTCTCTATATAAAGGCAAAGTGATCTGAGACAAAACAGAGAATTATCTTTTTTCATGATATTTGTAAGTATCCCCAGCCCCTCAACATGGGCAATGAGCCTGCCCAGCTTTCTTTCCCTACCTTCACCTTGCTGGACCATCCCTCCCATCCCTCCCTAATTGCCGGAGAGGAGCTCTCCAAGGGCACCATTGGCCCCACTTGACACTGGAACAGCATCCTACTTCTGGTCACTTTTCCTTGTCTTGTGCTTTGCTCAGCCAGGCAACAGAATTATCTCTTGGTTTTGGAGAAGAAAACATTTGCACAAAATATTTCTTCCTATTAGAAGATGCTAGAATGCCCAGGTTTTACAGCTGGTTGGATTTGTCTGCCATTTCCATCTTCACTCACACTGTTTTTCTTAAATTCAATCATTAAAAAGAGTGAAAACAATGCTGTTACATCTGAGGTGCAGTACTGCCACAACAGAAGTTGCAGTCAAATGATAAGGGAAAAGGCAATATTTGAAAACTTACACTGTAAGGCATTTGTTTCAGATTCAGAAGAGGAAATATTTGAAGATGAGGCTGCATTCAGTATTTACACTGTTAAGGGTCTTTCCTTTCTGTTGAAAGTAACTGTCTTGTATCTGTGTCAGGTTTCTCTCAAGACAGAGGTTGATGCCTGATGGAATCCTCCCTTTGTTTTCTGAATCCAGGAAAATACCCACTGAAGTCACAAGAAAAAATTCCTCTGACTTGAGCATGAAGTTAAATTGGGCTGTCTTGGGTTTGTGGTGTAGTCTTGGACAAGACATAAACCCTCTGTCCCATAATTAATTTAACTGCCTGCTGCCTTTCAGTACTCTAACAAGCCAAGTCATTAGTGCATTTGGAGTGTGCAGTTCTTTTATGCTGCATTTCAAGCAATTCAAAGCAAAGTCTTATTTTAGGTAACTATATATAATTATAAAGCTGTGATCATCAGATGTTAGAAGCAGATAAGATCTGTAGGGTACACAAGGATATTCCAGAGTTGTTGGGGTTTTTTACTATATTATCTGGAAAATGGAGAATGTATGATAGGAACTGGCTAAAAAACAACTATTATAATTTTCATTATATTTGAATTTTTTCTTTTATGATAACTTTAAACTTTATCATACATGGATACCATAATACTGCTTTATATTAAATTTTTTTAAAACTGANAAGAACTGGGACAAAACTTGCTTACAAGCCCAAGTTGAAGCTATATCCTGTAATGATTTTATTACTCAGATCAAATAGAATCAGGCTTGATGACCAAAAATTATATAATTGTTTTTACAGTGTGGGCCAGGTCTGTGTGGTTAAGAGGATGGGAAAAAATTGGTTAAGGAAATATTTAATCCTTGTTCCCAGGCACCCAAGGTAAGTATCATAACCAATCCCTGAAATTTAGGCAATGTGGGAATTGTCTGAGACTCATCTGACTAAATTAATGTTTACTAGAGCAATGCAAACATATGAGCTTGGGCTCTTTTATAGTCAACAGAGATCTGGCCAATAGTTGATGGATATGTCTCATCCTAAACTCAGTCCCCACATTTGGTCAGGTTAGTATTTCACTAGGTGGCATTGATTGTATTTATTCTACTTTGACAGACTACAGATGGTGTCTGGGTGACCCTGGGTTACCTTTGTGACTAGCTCAGATTGGAGGCATCTACACCTCAGACATCAAAAGCTGCACAAATGAATATTGGTCTTTTGATACTGTGAGCAGTGTTTTTGTAAGGTTAACCCTTACATCAAACAGAACTCAGAGCAGAGCAAGAGCAAGGCACAGTTTAAAATAGCCAGCTGATTAGAATATTTCTTGAAATAAGAAAGACTTTTGGACAAATTTTTGTTCTTAATAATTCAAACAAGAAATGAAATCAGCATATTTTACATTCTATCAAAGTCTACTAACTATGGGGCTACCATAGTTACTATTCTGATGTGAATGACCTTTAAAATTTTTTTTGAAGGATTCCCTTTTCATTCCAGTGTGGTACAGGACTAATTTGAAAAGCTCTAATAGTACAAAGGGATAGAAAAAACGTGGTTTGTGCATTTCAATTCCACAGCATTTTTTTGCTCCAGTGTTTGCCTCCAAGGCATAATTGAACACCTAACCCTTTTGATCCATCTCGTAGAATACATACACAGAGTGAGACTAATTTAAAAGGGTTTTGATTGACTGTACTTTACACATTCATATTTGAATTTTGCTGTCTGCTTAACATGGCACACCCTTACCCAGTCCCTTGGCACACCAATTAAACCAGGTTTAGATTGCCCTAGAACTTCTTACCCTTAGAAAACAAAGGATAAATTCAGAGATGGACTATCAGATGAACAGGGAGTTCAGTGGGGATATAAGGTGGTTTACATGCCTGGCAAATTAGCTAAACTGAGATTACCGCCAGAATTATTTCATTTTACGACTTTACAAAGCAGTTAAATTTACACAAAACTTATTCCCTGAAGGTGGCAGCATCCTGGCTAAACCTATATACAGTCTTCAATGCATGCAAAACCCTAGAACACAACCATGAAATTATAAGTGTTACCTTAGCAGTAGTGCCACATATGACCTTTTAACACATATAACTGGGAGTATGCTCTGTGCTAGCAGTTGATTCAAGTATTTCCCATGTTTTTCTCTGGAGCTGTAAAACTTTCAAAGAACATTTTTTTCCCTTAGATGTCTTTCAGCATTTCATGCTATTGCTCTTCATTCACTACTGTAAGCATTGCATACAAGAAATTATGGATTTGGAATATTTTTGCCTGATTCTTTGTTTTGCAAAGGTTATTTTATGTAACACAGGCACTGTAAAAGGAGCCACAACACAGAAGTTTTGTCTTCTTTGCACACTTTAAAACTCTCTTCATAATGTGAAATGAACACTCTGGGGAGTCTTCATTTGTCTGCAAGAGGCTTTGTTTATTTTTACTGGGTTTTTTTCCTCCACTTCATTCCCTGTAGTTACTACCTATGCCTGTGTAGACTGACTGGTTACAGAAGAAGAAGGGATAAGGGTTTCATCCACCCATGTCCCTGTACATACAGAGACATGAATCAACCTTTTTTACATAAGCAATTTTTTTAAACTGCCTTTAGTAACAAACACTTGAGATCACACTGAAATCACGGGAGAAAGGTTCTATTAAGCTTAAAGATCACGGGATAAACCTTTTCTTTGGCTAGACTCATATCAGAAGAAGCAGCGAAGAGTTACAGGTTGCTGCTGCAAAGTCCCTGGGACAGCCAGAGGGAATTTCATTCTGTCCCCATAGGAAGACAAGCTCTACTTCATCCCCATCTACTCAGAAAAAACAGCTTTTCAGAGAGGGTGAGTCCAGCCTTTCACACGTGGGTAAGCAGGGCAAACCACCCCATGCAGGATGGCATTGCTATGGCAAGGTAAAGCAATATGTGGGCACATTCCCTTGTGCTTCCTCCTGGAAGAATTTACATCGTTCCTTAGTAACGGCTACACCTAAATGTTGCAAACTACCCCCTGGTAGTTTCTTCTTGGCCATTTTCTGGTATGCAAAGCATATTTTCCAGTCTAACAAGACCTTCTCCCTGCTGTAGCACAGGCTTTTGGTTGTCAGGTTCCTGGAGCAGAAACCTTCAGAGCAGTGTTCTGTATTTGAGTTTCTGCTCCAGGAACCTGACAGCTGAAGAGAGTGGCCTGGATTCCCTGTACCTCTCCCAGTGTGCTGCTCTCTCAGAGGCACCCAGCAGCCACCCAGCTCCATAAAGCACATACTACTTAACTAGAAAAAATAAAGCACTTTGAACAAAATGTCTTTAAAATGTTGAAATAGTATGAATAATACTTAGCTTACCTGCTTGTCATGGTTTTTTTCCACATCAAAATGCTTTCAAGGGATTGTCTCTGTCTTGCTCAGTCTTACATCTCTCAGTGATGAGATGGGTAAAATACCTTTTCTGTCATGTCAGAATGGAAATTCACCACATTTTCAGCTTCTCCATCTTCTTACACTTCCCAAACCTGACCAAACTAGTTTAAGCTAGTCCTACAGGGCAATACTTCAAAAGGGATTTTTTTTCTGCTTAATTTTAGTATTGCAATTTACCCTCATTATTTTTAGTTCCTACTGCATTAACAGGTAAGTCAGGAAGACTTTAACCATCAGCTCTGTAAAAATGTGTGTATAACCTCAATAAAGTCAGGACAATTGTTATTGAATGTGCTCTGCTCCTATAACATCTGAAATATTAGCACAGATGAAATGACACTGGTGCTGGTGGCCTGCTGTTTGTGCTAGGAAGCTTCTGATGCAAGATTTCACTCCAAAAATTTTTTATCAGTTCTCTCTGGCAAAAATGCAGCTGTCAGAGATCCACTGCATAACCCCTGGCCCCAGACAAGGTAGAATTCTGCCTTGGCAGAATTTGCTCATCCCTCGTGTGGTTGCACGGCTGTCAGTATTATACCTGTGGTTTTGTTTTCACCTCGGCCACTTTGCCCTCCAGACGTGCTTGGAGACTGAGATATGAAGACAACATGTCAGAATGTGTAGCAAAGAACACTGGAGTAGCTGAGAGGCATTACCTCTGCTGATGGCAAGTGTTACTGACCTGCCATTCTTAGAAATGATTCTGATAAAAATAATTATTTCAAGGAGAGAACATTATATGTAACAAAGAGCAAAATTAAACTGAGTCGAAATTAGGCTTGTGACTTCATTCTGCTTCTGAAATAAGCTTAGACTGCTAGAGGAGCCCTGAGTGTAGCAGAGAGTATAAACTGGGCTGTGCCCAGACACAGCACTGTCCATCACTAGAACAAAATCCTTCCTCTGCACCCTTCTGCAGGGGCAGCTTGTCTGTGTCCTGCCTCTGTGTCCACTCCTGCCTGGTGAGTGTCACACAATGAAGAGGGGAAGCACACCAGCTCTTTACTTCTCCTTCCACTCCGTTCTCATGAAAGAGCAATACTTTCAGAAATCTGTTTTCCCTCTACCTTGAGCTTTCAACAAGACCATGAGTAGATAAGCCATAAATACTTTACGGACCATTCAGATTTAGTTGAGTGATACAAAAGTTCAAAGTTCATCTAATTAGTTGCTTAAAAAACCTTTCCAACAACTGATTTAAATCCTTGTATTTTTAAAGTAATTTAAAGTTTGCCTATTTCACATGCCAGATGAAACTCTGGCACTGTATATGATCTGGCTGGGGTGGAGTTAGTTTTCTTCAAGGTGGCTGGTATGGGGCCGGGTTTTGGATTTGTGCTCATCATATTTTGATGAATGGAAGTTAATCTGATTTATTGGAAAAAAATTCAATACAATTGCACAATGAAGGTTTTCCAGCATTCACATGTTAAAAGATCTCCAAAGCTGTTTTAAGAACTGGTAAACAGAAATGTACATGGTCTCTTAGTGGCAAATAGAAAGCTTTACCTTTACACTTGCTGCATCTACAAAATATATTCACAATATTTTTATGACTATGTGAAAGCAGCTAGAATTCAGCACAGAGATTTTTTTCCTGTTAAAATTATAAATTACACCTTATGAGAAAAGATACTAAAAATACAATGTAACCTTCACATTAAAAAAATCTTTTTAATGCAGGTGCTTGTGCCTGATGATCTAATACATGTAAATAGATACATAAACAGATATTGTAAACTTGTAAATATTTCCTTTTATTAATCTAGAAGTAACAAGGTGTACTGCATATTTATTTCTTTGTTCAAAAGCATGTCAGTTCTTCTCCTATTACGGACTTAGAGAAAACCTCCCTAGGAAGTGCTTCAGTTGTATCTGAATCTCCAGTATTAAATAGATATTAGGCTTTCATGGGAACTGAGAGCTTCAGAAAATGCCTTTTACATCAGGATGACTCGGCTTGGGAGTTTACACTGGCTCCCATCCAAGCAGAAATATCCAAAAGAGCAAATTACACCTCCACACCCAGTTAGAAAGTCTTCAGGTATTAAGTTGTTTGTTAAGTAGAGTCATTGCGTTAGTAATTTTAGCTGTGTTTGTTCTTTGTGGAAGGCAACAGGCTCTTCCAGATAGTTTCAAAACACGGCAGGGCAAAACTTGATCTTATTAAAACTAAGTTTCTACATGAACTGTTGTTTCTCACTTCACAGGCTTCCTCTGCTCTTCTCAGCCAAAATTATTGCTAGTGTATCTTTCTCTGTAAAATATTTTTTTTTCACAAACATTTGTTTCAGAAACTACCTTAAAAGCCTTTGCTTTAGGGAAAACAAACAAAATCGCAATTTTCACAGCAGACTCATTTGTCTTTTTAGCCTTATTTGATATTTCCTACAAATAGAAGAAAAACTGTACCTCTGTCTTGCAGAACGGTCCTGATAGGTTTTTTTTTAATTTAAAATTACAAGGTCAATAAACCTGATAAATGCTTTTTAAGCTTCCTCAGACTTCTAAATAGAATGTATTACTTAAAGCTGTGGCTCAGTTCTTATCAATGAATATCTTATTATAGAAATATGCTAAGAATTTATTTTCTGAATATGTTTGTCTTCAGAAAGCAAGGGTGTCTTAATGATTATACTAATAAAAATTTGTTTCACTTGGCCTTTTGCTGTTGTACTGGGAAATTTCTCTTGGAACTATCATCTTTCCTCTGCATCAGCAATGAAACTTCCCGGCTAGTTTCAGTGAAGGGCAAGGCTTATTCTAACTCGCAGAGGAGCAACTGGAGGTAGAGTTCAGTTCAAAGGCTGATATATGTGTAACCTACAAGCCCAACTTGTTCCTGTGGCTGCATGGGACTCCTTGCAGGAGGAGGAAAGGCAGGATTGTGTTTTGCAGAGGGAAACAGTGCTTTAACTCCTACCATATGAAACCACAACACAACCTGAAGGATGTCTGCTGTGCAGTGCCTGGTGAAGATAACCTTCCCAACAGAGGACTCCCGTGCAATGTCATGCCCTCAGTCACCTGTGCATCTTCAGGGGGTCTGCAGACTACTGACATAACCTTGTGAGAGATGGAGCTGTGGCAACCAGACATGCAGGAATTGCAGGCACAACTCTTTCAGACTTCCTCTGCCTTGCATACCGCTGCAGAATTGCCGTGCAGGCTCCTTTCCCCTCACCAGGGAGCTCGGCTGTCCCTCAGGCTCAGTGACTGCTGCTGACACCGGCCAGAGCGGTTTGAATTATGCCAGCTCTCAGGGGTGATTCATCCTTCTCTTGTCCATGTCTCAAAGCATGCTCAAAATCAGCATATTTCAACTCACATATGGTTTCTAAGCCAGAAAACTTTCAGCTGCCATTGCTGTGGCTCGTATGGTTAATTTCCAAGTTTAAGAGGCATGAATGCCTCATTGTTGGCTGAATTTGTAATCTGCAAATGACAGGATAGGTTTTCTTTTTCCTTCTCAGACCTCTGTGGAATTTCTTGTAAATTCAGCTGCAACATAGACACCAGAGCTTGTTTTGCAAGATATGCAGAAGAGGGCTGGTAGCATAACTAAACACAGCATAAGCCTTGAGGCTTCTTTCCAGCCAGCTGTCAAAGCTTTGAGACTATCGTGTGTTTAAGGCACTGAAAGGACTGTGGAGAATGAGCCTGATGGAATGTGCGGTATTCATTTATCTCTGGAAGTTTACATGTCCTGCTTGATGGATTAGAGCTATAAAGTGATGAAGTGAAAGATAAAAAAAAAGCTGCAAAGGAGTAGGAGCTTCTGCAGTTATAAAAACTGCTTGAAAACTTGTGTTGTGTTCACCAAGGAAAACTTTTGACTGAAAATACTTTAAGGGATGAACAATTGATCTTGTACCTGACCAGATTGCACCCTGACGGTGCTTAACTCTAGTATGATTTCTAACAACTGCTCTAGAAAAGGACAATATTTTCCATTTCATGGATGGTGTGAGCTCTGAAGCTGAATCATGAGAAGATGTCTGATCCTGTGTCATAGGGGAAGGGTGACAGGAGAGGGAATGAGCCAGAAGTACACCCTAACCACAGAAACTTCTGCTTTTTTAGGTGTCAGCTGTAGGTCTGTGCTATGTGTCCACAAAGTTTTGCAGATGACTAGGCAACCAATTTGCAGCTAATACTGTGTGTAAACAGCCTGTACTGCAAACTTCTTAAGAGTTGAGTGGGTTGTTCATTTGTGTATTTGCTTTGAATTTAGCCAAAATGGCAATCTGATTCTACAAGGTGACAGCAAAAGCTGCTGAAGAATTAATTTAAGCACCAAGAAAACAAGGCTTAAAGTAGATCTGCCATGCACCTCACTTAAGTCATACAGCATTGTTTCTGTAATCACTTCTATAGGTGGAGAAATACACGTACAGTGTATTTCTTCAGAGGGATGGAAAGCCAGCTCACTGTAGGTCTTCAGCTGATGCTCTGTCTTGCTGAATGTCATCACCCTGTGCTCCCTCAGTAGTCACTGGGAGGAGGTAAGTGTCTCCAGCAAGTAACTGAGAATTTGGACGCTCTGATTCATCTACAGGGGACTTCCCGTCCAGTGGCTGCCCAGGGAGGTAGTGCTCCTATTTGCTTTACCCAAGTGTTTAAAGTTAAAGCCAAAGACGTCTTCAGACTAGCCAGGGAAATCCCTATCCCTACTTTTTCTTCCCTCTTCATTTCCTTTTCTGTCCTGGAAAGCAAATTACATGGAATTTGTATTTAAAATATGCGCATTCCCTTCTGCAAATGAGAAAGGCATATCTAGACTGCCACAATATCTTTTTCTCAGAGAAATAGTCAGCTTTATTTTACCTATTGTTATCCTCAACTGCGCTAAGACTTTATCCAAATGGTTTGGGCCTACTCAGCTCCTTTCCTCTTTAGACATGAATGTTATGCTCCTACAGCTGGAGTTTCCAGTCTTACTGATGGATTCAGTTTCGGGGGTAGAAGGAGACAAAAAAACTACTCCTCCTACTCCTCCTCAGATATGCATGTTGCCTTTCTGGTTATCTCCTTCTGGGAGAAGTAGCTTCTCTGAGGGATTACCTTTCCAGTGAAGGGTTGATTGCATGAGGAAAGGAGAAGAGTGAGCAGAGCACACTGTGGTCTGGTGTTCAAGGGATTTATGGTGGGTAGAAAGGGAATAGCATAGGAGTGTTTGGATACCAAGTCTAACATCCCCTCATCAATCACTCTTTGTCACATCGATAACCATTTACAAAGAGTTTTTGAATGACTGTTGACCGCCTCTTTTGCTTCTCTCCTCTCAAAGTCTGTTGTTGGAAGCATGTAATCAGCCATCTATATATTTAAATCTAATTGCATATTTCAGATGCAAAGACAAGGAAAACTGGGAGCTCTTGATTAAAAGATGGAGATGGCTTTTGCAAACAGAGACTGAGGAAAATGTCTTGCAGCTCATGACTTCCAGGAGGAACAACAAGTTGCTCCTGTTGCTAGTGTTACAATTTGTGACTGGGGGCAGAAAAGTCCATAGATATTTTCATGGGCCACAATTATGTACATGAGTAGAAAATTTGGTCATTAGAGGACTCTCTAACTTCAGTAAACTAAGCAAGATTCCAAAGCTGAAATCTGTATACTAGAAAAACACAAGCTGTAAACGCAGTACCAATTTTTCAAATGGAAGTAAAATAAACATTAAACAAATAACCATGGGGAGCAATGGAATCTCCAGCATGCAAAAGCCTTGCGTCAGGAACAGATATATTCTGAATGATGTACTTAGTTTCTAATGCATGACAAGTAAAATTATTGTAATGGTCCCCTCTAGCCTTAAAACTATGAACTGCTTCCTCTGGTGCAGCAACCTAACTCAGCAGGCCGACAGAAGAAGGAGTTTATTGCACCAGCCACTGCTCGTAAAGCCACGCCCCAAAGGAAAGGTGCTTGCGAGGAAATTGGTGTGGTAGGTTAATGAAAGGCAACAGTGACCAGCACAGAGAGAGGATTCATTCACCCTGCTCTCTGAACAACCACAGTTTGCACCAGCTGGGGCAGGACGACCTGGAGAACCATCTGAAAAATCACAATTGAGGGTGAAAACTGGGATTCAAGAATGTTCTTCCATTGGTATTGGTTGTCTAGCTCTCTAGCTTTGCATTCTATGTCTGTGCAGAGACGCTATCCAAGTGCCACCTTTCATCAAGGTGATGCCTTTCTTCCCCAAGAAAAAGTTTCAAGTGCAAACTCAGCTCACACCACTCACCACAAATTAGTTATTTGCAGATTCTTCAAACTTTTCCAGATAGCTTCCTCCTACTAAAAAACTGGTTGAGCATGAACTGTATACTTTTCTGAAATAAGGAATAAAATCAGATGTGATTTAGAAAAATTTGGTTTTGATTACCTTTCTTAAAACCATTTAAACTTTATTGTAAAATGTTAATTTCTTCCATAAAATGAGAAACTCCAAGATTGTGCCAAGAGTTATAAATGCTTCAGATCAGATTTTCCAGCCATTTCTGGTGATCAATAGCAAAGAATAGCCAATGTAGTGTCCACAGTGGGAGGTGGTGGATTTGGTAGAGTTTCTTTTTGAACTATTAGCTTTTTATTCATGATAAATCATGATTGAATTTTAACAGGATTCTTAGAAACATTGTTCCCCCCCTCTAATCTCTGGATTTGGTATAAGTGGACAGAGCTGTATCTATTAAAGAGAATGACAGTCTGCTTTTTGCTTACCAAACTTACCATACCAAACTACCAACTACGTCACTGTCTTTCTCAGCCATTGCCTAAATCCAGTTGTTCCAGTAGGGTGAGGTTGACTTATTACCCTTCTTTTAGCTTTTTTGACAGCTATTAAGAAAAAGACTATTAACTTATTTTACACGATCATGCGTTTCACACAGAGGGAATCAATAGCATTCATAATATACAAAGTTCTCCTATAAGCTTATTATAGGCACCTAGGCCCATTATCCAACATATTCAGCATTCCTTTACTCTGACAGGGTTTTTTATAGATTCTTTACATTTATGGTTTTGTTTGCTGTTCCTTTCAAGTCCCAGCAATTTCAAATCCTTTCAAATATCTGAGAAAGTGCTTGGAGGGGAAAAAAACCCAAATATTTCCTTTAAAGAAAGATTCTATTGCACACAACACAAAAATTTTCATGTTTCCAGAACCGGAAGTTAGACTCAATGATCTTTGTGTAATCTTTCCAACTCAGGTTGTTGTGATACTATGATTTCCCACTGCTATTGTCATTATTAATAATATTGCTACTATTACAAAACAGTTATACAATACTGTGGTTTTTATGAACCTGACTAAACCCAAATTCTCTTCCACAAAGAATTGGAAAAAGTAGTTAGAGATGTGCATATGCCTTCAGGGTATGATCTTATTGGCATCATGGA
>WAAE01004961.1:0-34955 GCA_013400495.1 Nicator chloris
GTGATTCTGTGTGATTCTGTGTGCTTAGTGAAGGTGAAAGATCTGTACTGACTGCATTCCAGTAACTGTTTTCTATGCAGAAGTGACTGCTACCATGATTTTTTTTTTTATCTTGAAGATGAATGGCATTAGATTTATTACATCTACTTACGAGAGCACAAGAAAAAGAAATTTGAAAACATGCAAGCCTACAGTTTTTTAATGTCTTTTATGCATTAGTGGTGCCTACACAATTAGGCAGAGCAGTTAGACACAGGATAAATTCAAAGTTTATCTGCCTTCTTTAGCAGAAACCCTAAGACTGTTTAAATCAATCCAAGGTGCAGGCCCTTTCTCTCTCCAACTTGCTTGTCATGAGCTCAAGTCAGGGCTCAGAGCTGAGACAGGCCAGATATCACAGCTCACACAAGGGACCAACTGAACGAAGATGCTCTTTTACTTTCTCCCTGATACATAGTGTTTTCAAGATATAAGGTTCTTCCTGCAGCTTTTTTTTTCCTCATTGCTATAGGTTAAGACAGCCAAAACTGAGCTATGCTTGTTTTCCCCTAACAGAGGAGCAACACAGCATGTCAAATCAAATTCTCCACATTTCACCCTGAAACTTAGCAACTCACCACATTTCCCACTGACAAAGTCTGATTCTCACCAAGTCATGCCTCAGCCCAGCACCAGTGGTGTGTCTGTGATAAACAGCATGCACTTTTCCATGAGGTCAGAAGAAATAGTTAATTAAAATAAAACTTTTATATTTCTGAGCTTGCTTTGGCACCTGGTTTTCATGTCAGCGTTGTATGAGTATTAATAGGGATGCAAAAGTGTGACTGAATCATCCAGGCAACTGTATGTGTAACAGCATCCATGTACATCAAGCCGCTCATGTACCAGTTTTGAGAAAAAAGCTTCCTTACTGACAACAAGTCACTCACGCTAATTGAAGTCCCATGCTAGGGTAGAGCAAGTGACAAACATCTTGGGATCTTACATGAGAAAGCTTTCCTTTGATACATCTGCAGGCTTGTCATGCTTTTTTGACTTAGTGTAAAATAAAGACATGGGGCAGGAGGCTTTTGAGACTCCAAAAACATCAAGAAAAATAATGGAACTCATTACTGAGCACAGTTTTGACTTATTTAAGGTCTGTGTTTGCTAGTGAATGGAACAAATGATGTTATGAGGTAAAAGCTGCCAAGTTTCATTAGAGTACTTCTGTGAAAGTATATGATCTCAGAGGCTATACACGTTAATTTACAGTAGAGTTTAGATTAAAGTGATGAATGTGTATCTAGTATACATTTAAGCACAATTTTAAAAGAAAACCAAGCTGGAGCCTTCCTGTTCAACATGCCACTGCAGATTCTCCAGCGTTAAAGCAGAGCACCTCAAGCAATTGTTACAGTCTCTATTGGCAGAACGACATTGTATTTAATTAAATGTCCACTAGAACTGTAAAGTTCATTTCCTAACCCTGAGTTCAGCTATCAGAATACAAGTAGTTTAAACAGTGTTTCATATCTGCTTGATGGGTTAAAGGTGTCAGAAGGTCCTGTCAAACATGAAACAGAGTAAAAGATTAATTTCCTGGTGAATTTAGTTGTGTCTTTTTTTCTCTTTAGCTCAAGATGCTGGTTAGCATTTAGCTATTTTGCTTCACAGTTAGCAGACCAAAGAGAGCAGACCAATAGTTTCTATTCCTATTTATTTTTTCTCATCCCTCCTAAAACCATTTTAGTATTTTTTCTGTTTTTATACATAAAGTATAAATGATACAAACATGGGTGCTATCTATTTATGTAGAAATGTGTCAAGTCCATTCTTCAGTGAGGATGCATTTAGATATTTTTGTTTGTCTCCCCGTAAGACATGCTTAAAAAACACCTAAACTTACACAACTCTAGAACTCCAATTCTGTCATTGATGTAATAAAGCACACAAGTAGGCTTCCTCCTTATGTCTCACATACTTCTTTTGAAAGCAACAGGCGCTGTCAGGCCAGCTGGGCCTACATGAAGAATTACACATCAGCTGCAAAAAGTAAAACATTGCTGAGAACCTCCAAGTCAAAACCTCCCCAGCTGGTAACTGTCAAAGGAGAGCAGCAGACAGATGATGTTCTGGGGCAGGACACCCAGCTCAGCCCCAGACCGGCAGGAGCAGCTCCCCAGGCTGCACCGGCACCTCTGGTGTACCAGAATCGCTCCAGGCAGCAGCTGGATGTGCACTCCTGCAGCTGAGTGGCACAATATCATGCCAAGTAGCTGCATGCATTTTGATCAAAGTTCACCTAGTTTGTTTGTTTGTTCGTTAAATCAGGTCTGTTGAAACTGAAATTGAACATTATGCTTGTAGAAACAGGACCTAACAGCATCTGCTGACAGCTGTGCTGATACAAGTACAGCTCCTCTTCAGTGTGACACAGGAAACTGGAGAATGGATTCTTCTCTCTGCTCTGTGACTGCAGGACTATCGACTTCAGCCAGAAGTGCAGACAGACACCAGCATAAGGATCAGCAACACCGCTTCACAGAAGAGACTGTCTAAAAATCTCTACCATTCTCCATGGACTGTAGTAATATCCTTGCACATTTAGGTGATAGCAAGACTTTGAACGATCTAACTAGCTGAAGAATGAGGTAATCAGTGGCAAGCTAATGTACAGAAAATAGGAAAATATTTTTAAATGTACTGGGATGTTTCAGATGATAAGAACATGGGTAGTACATAAACAGTACGGAATCAGAATGATATTCAAGTGGTATTTTCTTTTACACTGAAGTCTAAAAACAAAGGCTAGTAAAATAAGAAGCTGTGTTTACTGGGTCCCTAGACTTGCCATCTAATACAGCTATTCATCCAAATACTGCATGCTTTTTGCATGACACATGCATCTTGTTCAACCAATGAAAACCTGCAAAAAATCTCCTAAATATTCTATTCTAAACAACACTTTGCAGCTACAACCACAGCCTGATTTTGATTTATTGAATAATTTGACTGGAGAACACCTTAAGTCACAACAACATTAAATGCAGTAACTTTTCATTCCTTTGCTGAACACCACATGAAATTAAACAAAATAAAAATCGACAGTACCAAGTTATCCTGAATCTATTCCAGATGGATTAAGTTCACTGTATGTATTAAGTGGAGATTTTTGCTTAGGTTTGACATTGCATTTCACTGACTCCCCAAAACAAATCAAAAATAACTTAGGATGTGTTACCAATTCCATTTTAAATCTAAATATTTCTGATACTAATTACAGAGCAAATGGAAAATGTTGAAGACATTTCAACTTTAACAGCCCCGCCATTCTGATTAAAAATATCAGCTTTACATCTGCAAGAAATTTATAAAGTGGACTCTTTACAAATTGTTAGGGAGCAATTTGTGCACAGTTAGTTCTTTGTTTAATCGAGAAATCTGCCCAAACCCTGATTGTGTGCTTATTTCCCTAAGGCTGGGAGTGAAGGTTATTTCATTATGCCTTTTGGGAGCAGCAATCTATCTAATACGTTTCTGAATTATTCCAGACTGAGCTGAAGCTGAACATGAGAACAAAGCCTTGCTTCCACAGCAGAAAGACCAGACTAACTCCCAGCTGGGAAGATTTAGGCAAAGATTTATAAGTATAAACACTGATGAAATTTGCAAGTAATTGCATGTATTTACTCTCTGTTGTGGTATGCAGTAAACTAATATTTATTAAAACATATCAGCATAGTAGTGCTCATTACACCCTCCCTAGTCTCTTATTGCAAGGTTATAATGAAGGTTTGTTTTGCCTTTTTTCCTTTATTCTTTCAGGGCAAGAGGACTACAGGAAGGGGGCAAGAAAATCAGGATTACTGCATGATGCCTGCTCTTTATTTATGTTATAATACACACAAATCCTATCTCTGTAACTAAATAAATATTGTAATTTCTGCCAATGAACAATAGTCTCATCTGTTCTATTATAAAAAAAACCCAAAAAATCTGGATATTCAACCTTACTATTAGATATCTTTGGTGTTTCTTGCTACATACAGAAAATACCCACTTATTTTATTAGTACCTACACACTCTGTAGGTTCATGCTTTGAAACAATGGTCAGTTTAATTTTTGCTGAGGTGTTGGTTTCAGCAAGCACTGGTTAAGTCTTACTGAGCTGGAGCACCAGTTGCTTTGGAGATCACTCAGTGTGCAGGAATACGGCACTAACTATCAATACATTTACTTGAAGCTGTGCTACCCTCATTCAACTCCAACACAGGTGTGGTTTTTGGAAGATCGGGATCTTACTTCATGGTATTTACTTCTCTAAAAATTTTGTTAAAGTTCAAAGCAATTTGAAAGCCATTTGCTTTCCAAAGGTTTCCTAACAAAAGGAACACCTGGAGAAGTTACAGCAATATCTGCTTTTGGAGAGTGCCAGGGATACCCTGGTTTGTTTCCTTTAATGGTAATTCAAAATTACCTACTCCAAATACAGCATTTCAAAAGTCTGTCAAACACTGCTGGGTGACAGAAGCCTACCTAACTCACGCATCACTTTAAAAATCCTACCAATTTAAAAGTCAAGAAAGGAGTAGCTGCGGACAAAATTTGACTCTGTCCCTGTATCTTCATCAGATAAGGGGGCTCTGGGATTAGCTCAGTTGGTTGGAGTGGTGCTAGAACACCAAGCCTGTGGGTTCAATCCCTGTCTGGGCCACTCACCTAAGGGCTGCAGATGATGACCCTTGTGACCTAACTTATCTACCTACCTCAACTTACAATGTCATGGCCTCAACTGACGAGATTTTACATTTGTATCATATCACCTTATCAAACTGTTTGGTTTTAAGAGAGCACATCCTCTGTTTTGTAGGTTTATTTGAAAGCAAACATTTCTGTTTAGAACTTAAAAATGCCAAAAAAAAATTTTCCTCACGATCCTATATGAAGTTGAAAAGGATATGTTTGTAACACAGACTTTGGTAAAAATTTAATAGCTAGTGACTAGTATTTGGAGTGTTAAGTAACAGATCATTAGTAAGTACTTAGCATAATATATCAGTTTTAGTAATCTTTCATACAAGATTTCTGTGTAGTTCTTAGTATTGGACATTACAGTTACAAGAGCAGCACTTGGGGTTTTCCACCTAAGAGTCCAAATTTAGTCTGTCTCCTTCTACTACAAAATGAAAATTTCTACCAGTAATTACTTGGGGTTGAGTTAATGTAGTTTAAAGTTGTTAAGAATAATGTGCTTATTTACTATGAGGGTAGTGTAAGATTTATGACAGCCTTAACTATTAATTTTCACATTTATAAGTGCAAGAATTGTATAAACTATGAGACAGGTTAATTCCACTGTTGTCATTTAGTAATTGTAACTGGCTATCACGAGTGTTTTCTTTAGGACGTTTCCCCATGAGGTCCCTACACCACCTCCTGTGTCCAAGTTCCTTTTTTTTTCTGTTGGGATATGCAGACTTTCAGCCTTATTGCATGAAAATCCTATCTCAGGGACAATTAAGCTAATACTCAACTATAAGAGACTTTTTGAAACAATCTGCACTTTGTGGGTTACAAGGACAAGAGTAAACTGCAATGTGACAATAAGCTTAAGGGTATTTAATTTTTTTAAAGTAAAAAAACCCCACAACCAAAGAAAAAAATAACAAAGAAAAAACCCTACAGAAAGCTCTTCCCTTATGTCGGGAAAAAAAGGAGCCCATCATGTAAAAATCTAGGTGTGAGTAGAGCTGGTCAGGCTGATAATTGCTCCTCTGAGACCCAACACACTCACTGCACACTTGACATCATCTACACTTTCACTGTGAAACAAAATTAACCACATACATTACAGCACAGTCCATATGCACCTTGGTTACTGGCAAAATACACACAAAGATATCCAGCTTCAAGACTAGAAACTAGGACCAAGACTTTTAGAAATCAGAACTCTAACTTAGACTTTAGGAGTGAGTTAGAGAAAACACTCTTTATTTTCAAATTACCAAGCCCCAAAAACCTTCCAGAAAAACTTCTCAGTGCTCAACATTTCAGAAAATTCAGCCATGTACTTATATTGCTGCATTAAGCTGTAGCTTGACTCCAGTTCTTGAAGCAATGTTTACAGACCAAACAATAATCAACCTTCAAATTACTGTCCCAATCTCAGTTTTTAAGCTTCAGGTGAGAAAAACTGTGAAAAACAACACTTTGAAAGGGCACCTAAAAAATAAAGGATTAGAAAAAGTTACCCAGCTTGAAACCCAGGCTAGGGAGAGAGATTTGAATGCACTTTGAAAGTTTTTCTAGTTAATTAGTAAGGCATGAGCATAGCATATTAGACAAAGACTTTTATTTGTGGCTTTGCCACAAACTAACTTGGAGATGTCCAACAAACCTCCAACTGTCTGCCTATCAGCTGCTACAAATGGGAAATGGGTCTGTGCATAGCTGCTTTGAGAGAAAAATAGCACTTCATACAGAACACAACATGGGGGCTTTCTTAATCAATCCTGGAGTTTCATTTTTTGGAAAAAAATATGTGGGTCTGTGATGAAAAGACATTCTTGACTAATCAC
The DNA here is from genome assembly GCA_013400495.1 of Nicator chloris. NCBI lineage: Eukaryota > Metazoa > Chordata > Aves > Passeriformes > Pycnonotidae > Nicator > Nicator chloris. Next base: position 6,562 of record WAAE01004961.1, read on the forward strand.
GGTTCTATATTCACTTTATGAAAAACCAGGTTTTACAACTCCTTTACTATCTTAGAAACCTGCTTGCACAAGCAGATGGAAAAAATTACTTTCCTTTTCCCTCACCAAAGCCACACCTTGAAAAAACATGTAGCACGAAACAGCAAAATAGACAATAGATCAAATTCCAAAAAGGAATCACTTCTAATCAAGCTATTTTTAGAAGTACTTCATCTTGTTCTAGTTTTAAGATTGCAGAACCTAATCTTGAACATACTAAAAAGCCTTCAGCAGTTTTGGGTGTGGTGGGATTTCATCCCTAGTGAGTCCAAAATCAGTTTGTTTACTCAGCACAACAACCATAGCTTTACTGAATGAGCTTTGCCCACCTGCAGAGCCAAGGCCAGTTTTTCACACTGGAGCACTCACCACAGAAAACCCCTGCTGGCTGCCTGACATCCAAGACTTGTACCTTCCTCTAAAGCTGTAGAGTGTTTAGACAAGAGAGAAATGACTGGACACCTACTGAATGTCCAAACCCTGTCAGAGCTGCTTGGGTAACATTTTGATTCTGATCAGACACCCAGTATTCAGGTCCTTGCTAGACCTCACAGGCCACAGTTATGCTGCCTTTTCCAAGATGGAAAGCTTTGCAGCACGTGCAAGCTCAGGACAGGATCTAACAGAGCAGAGTCCACAGAAATAGCCTAAGTTTTGAGAATTTTTCTCTTAGCATGAACACAAGACAGATCAATAAATCCAAAGCAGCTCTAGCTCTGGGAGACAGGGGTCAGGAAAAAAGTAAACAGAACAGCTAGGAAAAGTAACGATCCTGTGCATATTTAAACATGATGAGAAGACTAATATTGGAAGATAAGAGAGAGTGCATAAGGCTTCACAGAAAATAAGGAGAAAACTTTGGATTACCTTGACAGAAAGACAAGACCAAAGAGTCATGCACAAGGAGACTCTAAAAGGCTCTGAAAGAAGACAATTCGAAAATCCATCCAGTTTTTTGTTCCTAATCAAACTCTCTGTTAAAATGATTTGAATCTTTACTTAGTGTTTAACACAACACTTGGAAGCTAAAATTCACTGAAGCAACTTAACTGAGGTGCATTCCTACAGTTCTCAGATCACATTGCTTATAACAGATTTTTTGAGTATATGTTTCTTCTTACAGGGCTAGCAACTGCAATTGCTACAGCCACTTCTGAAAGTAATCTGTATGTGCTAACAACAGCATTCAGCAGCATATGGCATCTGTGTGTGTAAATAAATACAATACTTGATACACACACTTCCGCTGTATTGCTTTTTTGAATTTTCAGGTTAAGTACTTTCTAAATACAAATGAAGACACTGTGGTATAACCATTTGACTTCGAACAACTCCTAGTCCACTCTACCTGTGTTAGCATGAGATCAGTTTTGACTACAATTCTGTTCTTTTTTAGGGAAAAAAAAAAAGAAAGAAAAGCAAGATTCCACTGCTAATAATATAGAATGCAGAATTTACTACTATTGAAAAATTTTAGACCCATGAGAGGCATAAAGCTCCAAAGTTGCACAGGAATTTTTAACATATGTAATACAAATACATATATACATATGTATATGAATTTTTGCACATATATAAGGAGGTTTCGCTGCAGTGGATTTATATCTTACCAAACCCTATTTTTAGCCCATTATAACTTTCTGAAAACATCTTTTTTAGGAGTTAAGTTTTCCATGATTGTTTGACTGAGCAGAATCAAATACTGTATTTTTGCTTTATGTCAGAACAAGAAAAAACCTGAAAACAAACACCCAGGTTTTCATCATCACAGACTGTTTTACCCTCACAATGAAAAAATGGCTGAACTTTACACTTTGAACTGCCAGGATGGCTAACTGCCACTGACTTCTAGTTACTTTTCTTATTTAGACAACACTAATACTATTATTAGTAAATGTTCCCATGGTGTATGTACTAACAGTGCAACAGCCAGCCATTTCACCCTCTTGTCTGCAAGAAACATTATTTCTTACAACCCGGATAAAGAGAAGCCCAGGGGCCAGCCCAGGGCCCAGAAGAAAGCTCTATCCGTTTGCTGCCTCGCTGTAGACTGTGCAATTGAATCTTTGGACCACAGCATCCCATTCCCAACAAGATGTCTGAAATCAGCCCTCCCCTTTTTCCTATCCACTTGTGTTTGGGTGAAAGAGAAGAGGTCACAACTTGTTTTGTGTTGTCAAGCACATTTCTTCACCTGAAAAACACTTAACTCTGTGATGAAACGTTGTTAAAACTTCAGTGCCGTTGGCATTCAGTTTGAAAAGATGCTTCATAATGACACCTTTACACTGAATTTACATAAATAACCATTAAATTCAGTTAAACCTAGTACTGCCAGTTTTCATGCATTTATCGTCAGGTGGCATAACAAGAACCTCTCATTCCTTGTGTCTTATGAACTTGGAAATGAACCAGCAACCTCCCAATTAGTTCCACAGAACTCCAAACTGCCCACAATTAGCTCTAACATGAAATTGAAGAAAGTGAACAGAAATTTAACATCATGTTATTCAAAGTATTTGTAGCTTAGAGACAGTAAGTATAGAATATTTTATTTATAAACATATTCAATGTGCGCATTGAGACTACAGCTACAGCACTTTATTGTATGTGCATAAAATGGCACACCTGTCTGATTTATATAAAGTTAGGCTGCCAAGAATATGTCTGTATTTCTTCAGACAACAGGTCTTCTTGAAGGGATCTACAGCACCTCACATCATGACTTTTCATTACCTTTATTTGAGCTGGTATTTTTTTTCCTTAGTTTCTGCTTCTCTCATCCTTCCAAACTCTCAGAATGAGCTAATAGGGGAAAAAATTGTATGGGCAGAATTTAACAATCTTCACAAACACAGTAAAAATTAAACACGTGCAGTAATTTTAAATTATGTGCAGTATATGAAGGTAACAGGGATATTTATGGCTATAACGTCACCATACAGTTTTATATAGCCAGCATTAGCTATAGGGTTTCCTATAATATTTTATATATAAAGAAAACTAATCTGCTATACATACATTTCAAGCACTCTAACATACCAGATAACTTCCAAACAGAATGCTCAAAACAAAACCCAGAAGGTTTATGAAGGTGCTGTTTTTCTTGCCTTTCATTCATAAAGTAGAATCACAACATAAGTCATGAAGTTATTCTGTAGGCAATGACGCACACAACTCATTATTTTAAACCAAAAGGATTCAACTTAACAGCTATTGCAGAGTTTTCTAGGTAGAAATGGTTTGTTGCCTTTTTTTTTTTAACTAAAATACACAATCACTTGTCATAATAATTCGAACTAGGGCCATCAAGACGTTCAATATGGGTTCAGAAGCGCTAAACTTAAAGAATTCCACTGCAACATAGACATGAGTTCCCTAAACTATTTACTACCCTCAGAACAGTAACTTTGCTTTCACCTGTCAGGATTATGGACACTGTTTTCAGCAGAAACTTCGTCAGTCTTTTCCTTCAGCCACCATCTTGAAGTTACAGTATTGAAATGACTTTGTAACACTTAGTACAATTAGGGAAACAGTGAATGACACTGGGAAAAGAGACTACAGGTCAAAGCTTGCTTTCTTTGGCATCAAGGATGCATGCCTTTTTCCCATCTTCAAGAGGCAGATCTGGAACAGAGTTACACAGTAACAATACCAAGAACAGAATGCATTGCGGAGCTAGAAGGCACTTGCCTGCTACTGCATCTCCAAAACCAGGTACGATTCCCACATGAGTGGGAATTTCAGCAAAAGCAAGCGTTGTCATTTCAAAGCAGCAAACGTATTTTCATAAACAAACCCTTCTAAAGCGTCGATGTGTTCTTTTAATAAATTAATGCTGATAGTTGACAACATTCCCATACCTTGAACACTGAGCAGAACAGCACGAATGCAAAATCCACCAGTGCAGGCATGGGAATAAACCAGCAAAAGGATGATTTCTGATCCTCAAGCCAAACACCATCACTCTCCTCCTTTTAGAAGCAGAAAGGGGGGTGAGGACAAGGAAAGAAAAGAAAAAGAAAGACAGCCAAAACCAGCAGGCTAAGCAGAGTAACCGGAAGCGTACAATTTACTGCTAATGGTTCAGTGTCTCCAAAGGACTGCTCAAGCTGTGCTCAACAAAAACTCAGTAATAGCCAAAGAGGGAAGTAAAAAAAGGCAAGATGTTTGGCTTTACTTTCTGTCAAATACTGTTAAATATGAGCCACTTAAAAAACAGAATGAAAGAATACAATAATGCTTTGTACAGGTGGTACTGAGGTCCCTGGCTGGGCCTTCAGACAAAACCATTCCCATGTAAACCTTAAAGAGGATTAATCCTCAAGGGCCACTGTAATGAGACCTTAAAAGGCTGAACAACAGCAGCCTATCACGGAGGGAAGCAGTAGCCTGCTCCCAGAAGTCTTCTCTAGCAGAGTTACATCAAAGCAAACTGGGACCAGATAGCAGGATTCTGCAAGAATCCCTTATCTCAGTGCTAGCGGATGCTTCTCCTCTGATTGTCTTGAACTGCCACCTGTCCCAGACATCTTTGAAGGCAATGCTAAGCCTGTGATGGATCTGACCTCCTTGAGCTGTGATTCTTTTATGTCTTTCTTTATTTTCTGCTCTGTTACATTCTTTCCCTGCAAAGCACACTACATGAAACAAAGGGAGTTCTCACTCCTTGACTTACTGTCCCCAGCTATTTGAAAGCAAAAAAACAATGTTAAGGATTATACTTCACCCGCAATATGGAGCCATCCTCAGGAGACAAGCCTCTTATTTTTGAGAGTTATAACTAGATGGCTTTTACACGAAGGGACTTTAAAATGAGGTTCAACATTGCTGGGAGCCAAGATATGAAAGCTGCATATCAGAGATAGCTTAAAAAAACAAAAAGGTTCATAATACAGAAGTATACAAAAAATCACGCTATGAAAATGAGCACGAAAATAACCAGGAAGCATCAAGCCTCAGAGAAAACACCAAATTATTGTAGTACATATATGAATCCCATGTTGCACACCAATAGCCTTTAATACCAGTGTCCACCATACAGTGCCAAAATCATCCTAGATTAAAGAAAAAGAATTGGTCACTACAAATAAAACAGCAGGTCTTCTACCTGAGACACATGCCTACACTGACAAAGTATCACACCCAGTTGCCACAAAGGGATATGGCTCCACCACGAACGTTGCCCATGTGGGTTGGTCTGTAACCAGCGATGCGCTGGCAACCACACTCGCTCTGACTTGGTGACATGTACTTGCAGTAGGATCAGCCAGAGTCACAGAGCTGAAGATAAATTCAGCGGAATATCATCAGATTTTCATCTCATAATTACAAGCCATAATGTACAAGTCACCATGGTTCTAAAAAGGCTGGGCTGACGAGGAATACTGCTACAACTCCCACCTCTGGTTTCCCACTTTTGCAGTCACTTAATTCTGGACTATTTTGTAAGTCCTTTTCTTCTAAATACATGGCACTGTCAGAAGAAAAAGAAGCAAAATATATCTAGGCTGAAGAGGATTGCTGCCTGCCAGCAGCACCTCTCTGTTCCCCGTGCTGACAAAATAAAAGGGTGTCATCAGTTGCAGTTAGGTGGGACTCATGGAAGCGTCATGCAGCAGGATAGAAGCAGGAAGAGAAAGCACCCTTCTTTGAGTGAAAAAAAGGAAATCACAGCTGGAAGAATTCAACCAACCATACAAATGGCAAGATTCTGAATCAAACAGCTGACCCAGACTCTGGGAAAGACTGCAGCAAACAATGAGCAGATATAGAGTCTGAATAATAAGTAAAAGAAAAAAAAAAAGGCATTACATGGAAAACACTGAGCAGACCCTGCCGTTTTCTGGAGCCAAGACCTACTGGCACGTGTTGCCAAATGAATGTGGCCTAGAGGCATGCTCAGAAGGAATTTGCAGATGGCTTTTTCCCATCTATATAACAATTCCCACAACAGGGTATTGTGCTTCAAGACCACAGAGCAATGCCAGGCTAAGCACCAGGCTCCCATAAGGAAAATAGAAAAGTCATTTCTCAACAGACAGCAGAGCAGACCATTTCAGATAAGTGCCCTCCTCAGAGAGCTGTGCCAATACCTTGTGTAACCTGAACAAACAGTATCCATGTCTACATCATTTCTTATAGGCAGCCCAGAGGCCACCCCCCATGGTAAGGCACACAAGCTTGCATTTTGCCAGTCTCCAGGCACAGCCTCAGCAGCAACTGGCCCAACACGCCTCTGGTCCAGCAGGACCTGCATGCTCAGGCAACCCCCACATGTTAAAGCAACACAGGTAACACTCCCACAGGTTATCTACCAAAAAACTTCAGACAGGGAGGCTGATCACAACACAGAGACACAGCATGCTTTAACCCACCTGTACAGACCACCTTTTCAGAGCAGAATACACACAAAACTCACTTCTATGGGAAGAACCACTAGAGCAGCCCTTGTCCTCCTCAACCCTGGTTTATAATGCACAAAGGACAAATGGCACTACTAAATATCAGACGTGTATTAATCTGATAAATAACTACTGACTTTGAAGAAATGTGCTATTTCCCCACAAGAAGTGTGAACACTTTCACAGGCCAGCATTCTGTGCTTCATTCAGGTTTTTAATTTATTCTGTGGGACCATATGAAGTCAGATCAGGCCTTTAGCCTTTATTTAAAGGGGTTTCTCCCAGTTTCTTCCAAATTAAAAACAAATAAAAATTAACCAAAAACTTGTAAGAGTGAAAAAAAGCACAGATCATAGCCATTGCTAGTCTCATGCAATGTAAGGATGTAGATGAGCAGGACATATATCAGGCTTTTCAAATCAAACATCCGAAATACTGGGCAGCTCAATAATTAGCTAGCAATGTATGATTAGTGCTCCTGTTTTCCCTCCTAGTTAAAAGAAAAAACAAATCCATTCCTATCACGGCGGTAATTAATGTTTCTGATGTCTGGCACCCATCTGATTGTTAGCAGCACTGTTAGATCAGTGATGTTAATGCCAATTCAAATATTGTCCAGCATGAAGAACAGCTTTGGTGCCAACACCTTCCTATCACTGTACCATGCTGGTCCATCCCGGTAAAGTGAGCAACCAATGTTTATACATAATATAGGCTTTGATCCAAACTTCATTCATCCAAGTAACTCAATTCCATTTCAACAACATCTAACAGAAGTCAAGGCCAAAGCCTGAAACTTTCATAAGCTGTATCTGTATATATGCTGGCAAAAAAAGAACCCCATACAAATCAAATTCAGTACCTTTTCACACTAAGGAGCCCAACTTGCTGGAACAAAATCTAATTCAACACATCCTAACTCATTAGTTATTTGCTTCAACACTTGCTATGGTGTTACATTCAGCTGTTACCATAATCAGCTATTTATTCTGAAGTATTTCATATGCCATTACTTTTGGCTTGTTACCACTGGCTACTTCAGTGGGGACTGTAGATGGAGGAATAACAATGTTCAGCTCTTCATACGCAAAATGGTAACATGGATTCTTGGGAATTACAACTAGCATGGAGAACAGGTAAAATAAAAGGGTAGAATCCAAGGCAACGGGGGATTATTTCAAAGTTTATTGAAGCCAGCAGCTCTTGATTCATTGAATTCACTGGGTTCTGGATCAGCATCATTCAACTGTTTGGGAAAAATGATGGCTCAGGGCAGCACTGAAATGTGAAAGGGTAACTAGAATAAACAATGGGGGACCCTCTACCTTTTTTCAAGTAAAACATGAAAGAAGCATAATTGAGATTAGAAAGCGATTCTGTTATCTGGTGAGCTGTCTGTTTTGAACTCCAAAAAACTGCAAGACAATTAAAAAAAAAACAACAAAGAAAGCAAAATCAAAAGCCTGTTTTGTAAGTGATAACTCTTAAAATTAAGTATGAAGATGTACAAACCCGTACATACATACATTCCCATGCACATATTGCCTTTCCTGCTGCTGTGTACCTGCCACCACACATGCCAATGACCACACAGCAACACAGCAGCTGCACTCTTTAAAACACAGCTACAATACATCAATATTCCCTGCACTGGTGGTTGCTGCCTCGGCTGTAAACTATATTATCAGAAATCAATAAAGGTAGCTAGTACAAGTCTGACTGAAGGGGTAAGCATTCCTGACATGATCTCCAGACTCAGATGTGATCCACTCAGCAAGCTCAAGAGCCCTGGTTTTAAGTAATGTGAGCAGTGTTTTAGTAAGAGTTCAGAGAGTACTGTGTAAACTACCAAGGCTAAGAGGCAAAGAGCCAGACTAAGAGGAAGCTAATTATGCTGGTAGGTGTGAATAAAAGGAAGTAGAGGCTATAGCTAAGTGGCTCTCCTCCTAAGTACCGAGCTCAATCAATAGGAATAAAGCTGTATCTGCTAGGAATCCTGAAAATGGTTCAGCAACGAAAGTATTTCAACTGTCGTAAAAGTAACAGCCTGTTCAACCCTGGACTCCAACACGAGGCTAGTACTGAGAGACTTCCATGGGAAAAGCTTGAAACTGCACTTTGACAACAGGGACCATGCTGCCTTTCATGTCCTCCCTTGTCAAGTCCATGGTCAATGCCATGCAGAGAGCAGGCCCATGGTGCCCACAGGCTCCCATTACTCCCACTGCCCACCGGAGGCATCCTCTGTGACACAACGCCCTCCTTCTGTGCCCACATAAGGGCAAGGGGGCAAGAGCAACGAAAAATAGGGCACATCCAAACCTCAAGCACCCAGAAAAGAAAGTAAAAGTAACACAAGAGATTCATGACAGAGCAGCATCCTGTACACATTAGCTACTTTGCTATCTAATTATTGCTATGGTTTGCTGAACAAAAGCTGGACAATGACAGCAGAGATGGAGAAAAAAAATCTGAATTTAAATGTTTGTTTTCTACATTTAGGCACAACAACTAAGGATTCTGCTGCCTGAATATAGACACAAAGGGCCATCTTAGATCCCTGATATATCTGGACATTCATACAGAATTAACAAATGACCCAGGATACAGGGGTTGACCAGGCCCGCAGTTGGACCACTTAGGATCCTCACAGGCACAAAAAAGGCACTCAAGTTCCAATCTCTACTTAAACAACCAAATTCCCTCTAGTAACATTGACCCGAGAGAACACCAATGCAAGAGAACCATCTCTCATTTTTCCCCACCTTCCAGCTGCTGATGCCACAGCAGTTACATTGTAGGCACACAAGATCAGCCCATATCCACTACTGACCTTCTGTTTTAAAAGTATTGTGACAAATGTCCATGTATTTTGAAGAAGCTTTTCACTCTCTCCTGATTTAGGAACAGCTGATCTGCCTTGATGCTCAAGAGCTGGATTACGTTATTTCTTCTTCACAGTTCTTAACCATGATTCTGTGGCTCTGAGCAATGAATTCTGTCTCTTTTCATGAAGGCAGTATACAACAAATACATACTGTAAAACAGCTAAAAAAGATTTAGCTGGGAAAAACAAATCAAATCCATTAGAGAAGTGTTTTTGCATTTGTCCTGTCTTCATCTTCTCCATTCTTTAAAAAACAAAACAAAACAAAAATAACACCACACATAAAACCTTACCCTACAGCTTCCTTAGATGCACTTGAACACCAAAACAAGGAGAGTTTAATAGAACATTTTTAATGTGCTTCTCAAAACATTTTTAGGATTCTAAAGTCCAACGGAATTATAGGGCTAGAAATAATATCTATAATTTCTTATTTATTATTTAGCAATAGGAGATCTCAAACATTCTATTCTACCAAATCAAATCAAAAAATCAAACCAAACCAAAACCTAAAGAAAAAAAAAAAACAACCCACAAAAAACCACCAAAACAAACAAAAAACCCCCACAATAACAACAACAAAACTAACAAAAAAACACCCCCAAACAAAAACAAACAAACAAACACCAAAACAAAAACCAACCAAACAAAAAATCACCCAAACCTACAAGATCACCTTTCAATCGCTCAATCACATTACACTTCAAAGCTTTCCAGACACTGACAGTTCTGGAGTCTGTCTCATGCTGAGGAGAGAAAAAATGCGTAAGAAGGATGAACATTATCTACATACTGTAAATCTATAGGTACAACTGTTACTTCAAAATTAGACCATCATACAGAGGCAGCAACTCCAAGGCTCTCAAAGAGACACTGCTGATTTCACAGGCCTCCAGAGAAATGGGCAGGAGTACTTGTAATGAGCAGTTTTGAAAAACAACACTGTAAGTTTGGAAGGCATCTTGGAGAAGCTATTTCAACTTAGAAGCTGCTAAGCTTACAAGGTCTGCAGCACCTTCCTAAATTTCACACTGAAGTTGCCTCTGACGGTAAGTTTGAATTTGAGAACAGTAATGTTTTTTGTTGGACACTATTGAAAGGTACTATTATATTTTAGACTTTTAATCCTAAAGATGGTTTTGCAAACATGCTAATTTTTTTAAAGACTCACACTTCAGTTGCTCAGCTGACATGAGCAGTCTGACATTCTTTTCTAACAGAGGCTTTTTTCCTTTTGAGTTCTATCAAAAGCTTTAGATTTTACTTTTTTCAACTACTCCTACTTGACAACATTTGGAAACCACCCCATAAATCACTGTCAGTAGAGCATTTTGTTACTAGAGTGCTTAAGCCTCTCCCCTGCAAAATGCTGCATTGTTGAAGTAGGACCCAGATTCTCAGAGGACAAACTCAGTTTGAAATTGAAGCGTGCCTAAATGTATTTAAAGACTCTGGCCCTAAATCTGTACAAGGATTCTCCACTGACATTCTCCTGCCACTGTCCAACCAGGCCAGGTAGAAACTCTCTACAAAAAGCTGTCCTGTTCTCCTGTCACCAAAAGACACTGGGAAACTAGAAGTGAGAGAAGAAAAGTGACTGCTTTGGGGCTTTCCAGTAGTTGTCTCTCCTGAGTCCCAAATTATGCCAGGGAGATGAAAAGGAAGGCCACCACCTACCCCTCCATAGGCCCTTCCCATGAGCCCATCTGCTGGTGGTAACCTGGACCGCTCTCACTGTCAAATGTGCCACACACAGCTGGCCGCTGTGGTTCAAGATTTGCTGCCATTAGAAGTCATTGCTTTCCAGTTACTGCATTTTAAAATAGTGTTTCCAGTTAACAGTTCTCATTTTTTGAAACAGAATCCAATTCCCCTTTTTTTTTTGCCACACTCCGTTTTCCTTTCCTATGGGGATATGAAGGAAGGGGAGTTCTTTCAACAGAAATTAGAACTAGTAAATGAACATGTGCACCTAGTGAACCAGCATTGTATATTCCTTGCTGGAGTCTTCTGTTCATTTTGCAAATTGATTTTGAGGTGACACTAACATCGTGTAATCTAACTCAGGCAGTTATGCAAGGCCCAGTCCTTACAAAGCTAAGTACAAGAACTGTCAGTAGGAACTGAGGGCAATCAATACTTGGAGGGCTAATCCTATGAAATGTGCAATAAGCAGTTCCCACTTCTCCAGATAGACACAGAAGCTTCAAAACCAGCAAAATAATTCCTTAGTAATAAGAGGGTGGAAAAAGAAAAGGAAGAAAATAAACAAAAAAAAAGAAAGGAGTTCCTGCTTTCAGCTAGTGCAACCTCTTTGAGATGAAGTGATTTACCACAAAGAGAATCCTGCAAGGACCATACATTCCTGTATATATAAACTTTCGGATCAGAGCCAAGTGATCTGTCACTGCTTTTTACCTAAGATAATTCTTCAAGTTTTGGTAATTAGGTACTAACCATTCTTTCAGATGAGCTCTGTAACCCAGGGAAGAATATCAACGGTATGTTTTAAATCAAAGTGTTTACATCAGGAATGATTCATTTTTTCCATGAGGAATGACTTGTGAGACAGGCAGTCTTAGGACTGCCATAAATCTACATGAAAATTAAAATTGTGGAAGGGAATAACAAAGGCAAGTTTCTATCCCCACCTTCCCTGCCTCAGCCCCAACTCTAGAGACAGAATTTACATTAACAAGGGGCTCCAACTACCACTGGAACTAGTGTTTGAGAAACTCAGGATTTTAAATCCTTTTAAGAAACACTGTGATTAAGGTCAGTGACTCTGCTCTCCCCAACAAAGAAAAGGAGCTAACTCCAGCACTTCTGTCATCTGTCCTAAAGCCTTTTTAAAGAAAAAAAGTTTTTAAAAAGTTAAACAAACAAAAAAAGCACCCCCTCTTCCTTTGTGAGCTTTAAATAGTGGTTTAGAAATCTGTAACAAAAAAGAGAGAAAAGAAAAATTTCTGATTTAGGTCTGTGTTTTCCCTTTTATCTGTTGGAGGATAGAGGGCTGTGAGCTGAGCATGGGACTGCACTCACATTCTCAGTTGCTAAATGGTTGAGGGGCTCTGTGGAGGTGCAGAAGGGCCGCCAGCTCCATAGCATGTTTCATCCCAGCTGTTTGAAAAGCTGGTTCACTTGCAACACAACCATTACCCCCACCCACACTCTGCAGGAGAGCAAACTCCCCCTCAGTGAGGGATTTATTCCACATTTACGGTAACTATTATTACCAACATTTACAACATCAGTCATTTTAATTAGAAAAAAAATTAAAACAAAAAAAAAATCCTGTAATGCACAAACAGACACATACATATTTACATGTGAAAATGCAAAGCACTCAAGTTGTTTCTAATAACTGCAGCTCATGGAAGGGACATGTGTTCCACACACAACTGACTTAAACACTCTTTCTTTTTTTGTCATAAAAATACACAGATGTCTTTCTTCAAAAAAATTATTTTCCCTTTCCCTGTGTTACAGGAAGCCTGCCCACACTTTTAAATACAAAGTGGGTATAAATAGAAGCACAAATTAGGCATCTTGAAAAGTCTGTATTTTCCAACCACAGGGAAACTAAGAAATTACTGTGAGTGTTTACATTTCTGACTATGTTGAATTAAAATGTTTTCTATTCATATGCCCAGCAAAACTGGCAAGAAATTAAGAAAGGAAAACAATAGCCTCTCTGGTTCTTTACCTGTTGCTACAGTTTACATTATTCAGCCTTCTTCATATGGACCACTAAAAGTGTCAGTCTGAATACAGTCGCCACTCTGATGAAAGCATATCTTACATATATAAATGATACAACTACTATGAAAATTTCAGTAAGACTGTCTGCTTTCCTACAAATCTAACTAGACATTTGTCTTTTTAGTTGTCTCTCTGTATCATAGCTATTAAAGGTAAATAAAAGCATGATGGCTCTTTTTATGACATTAATAGCTGGAGGGACTTTATAAATCAGGGAATACAAATGTACTCCTCGTTACAGGAGAGGGAAGCAGGTCTGTCCATCTGATGCTTCCTGACTTAAGATTCCTGCTTTAAGATCTTGTCGCTCATTTAAAATTAACTCATCTCCTGATACTCTACTGTCGTATGGTGGGTAACTTCTGGTGTTCTCTCAACTTCTGACATCAATGTTTTTCTAGTAGTCCACACACTCTAACCAGCTGGTATTAATGGTCACAATACAGACACAGTAGCTTCATTAAATCTTGACAACTCTTGTCAAAAGGTGAATTTGAGAAAATAAACCAAAATAAACTCATTGCAAACCACTCAGACACATCCTGACTGACCAGATCTTTTTCTTCTGTCTAAACCTTCAGTAATTTCAGTAACACTTTGAAGAATATTTAAGGGATGAACTGGCAACTGGTCAGATGGTCAAAACGGCAATCTTCTCCACTAAATTCAGCATAAGGTTTGTTGTTTGTTTGAGCGTTGCTTTTCTCACACATTTCATTTCTCCCCAGCTGTACTGCATACAAACAGAGAAGCTATTTTGTTTCCCCAATAATAATCCTTTGTTTTGACGGGTTTCTTTCAAGATTTGGGCATTTGTTAACCAGAAGCTATGAGTGTTGCCTCCAGCTCCCGAGGTAATACTTGCATGCACCGCTGCTCACGAGTGGCTGTTTGCACTGCACATTCATGCCTCTCGGGCAGGAGTCTGCCTCTGGTGTGCTGCAGCACATGCTCCTCAACAGAGAGATGAGTAACTCCCCCAGAGGGTTTGAGCAGGTCTGTAGGAGAGCAGGAGAGGAGGGTGTACAAAACCCAACTGACTACACTGAAAAAGAGCTCAAAAGCTTAACTGCAAACTTTTTTCCCTAAATACCAATCTAAACTATACAGACAACAAGTGTTCGTTTTCTCATAATACCTCCATCCTTATTAACAATCAGGCTTTTTTTTTTTTTTTAAAGAAGGTTGGTGAGACTTAAGGTTGTGCAAGACATACTTTGATCTGCACCCTGATGAGTGAACATTCCCTTTTGCTGCTAGCCCAACTAATGAAGGGATAAAATTAGCTTTTATCCCTGGCACTTTCTTTAGCAAAAAAACATGCACTAATCAGCTGTCCTCACTAATCAGTCATCTGGCTAATGACCTTTTGCCTTAAAACACTAAAATTTCTGAATGATGTTAAAAAAACCCCACCATGCAGACTGCTCTCTCTTTGTGGGTATTAAGCCTATCATCTGGAATTGGAGACTGAAAGGTTAAATGGCAAATCTGTATCCCGACTGGGTGATAAATCTATAATCAAAAGGCACAAGCCTTGACGCTTCAAGATGTACTTCATTACTACACAACTAAATGATCTTTTTTCTCTTTTTTTTGTAAACTAGAAACAGATGAAAAAAAATTGCTTAACTCTTTCATACTTTGCCTGTGGAGAAATCCACTCCACATCTGTGTTCAAGTGTCAGCTAATTTCTTACTTTTTTATTAATGCCTGAGCAGGAATTCAGAAGTTGAAACCATTTACCTTTTTTCCTCCCCCTTACAACTTCAGGGAACTATAGCTGGGAAAGAAAATTGCAAAACCACTCCATCAAGCCTGCATTATCAAACACACTCATGAATGTCTAAAAAAAAAACCTGCAAAACAAAACAAAGAGTACCAAAACACAAAAATAAGCCTTCCAATTCCCCAAATTCTCAGTGTACAGGGCACAGTCCTTCTTCCTCTCAATAACATACTTTTAACATTGTTTTAAAAGAGGGATTTTTAAGGCCTGTTTCATTTTCCTTCTCTCCTTTCTATAATGAGGCCCGTTTTTCTTCATGTATTAAGGAGGCGGAGCAAAACACAACCCTAGATGGCTGAGGAGGATTAGCAACAGATGAGGTGTCCTGTGGAAGCTGCTTTGCAGAGGCCTGCGATAATTTCTAGCTGTAGTGCAACTGCACCCTGGTTTTTAACTTCAGGAAAAAAAAAGACTGTATTTACCACAAATGCCACTCCCTCCAAATAAAGCAGCTCTCCCCCTCGGGATGATGCAAAGTGACAGAATTACATTCAATTTGACAGCCTTCCAACTTTGCATCCCCAAACGAGCTGGCAATCTGTACTCACGGTAATGAGGGTCCATGTAACCGTTTCGGGGGTCCATGGTAAAGAGCGTCCCACGGTAAGGTACGGAAGGTTCGGGAAGGTGCGATATAGATCCATGGATCTCCTTCTTGATTAATGAGGCCCTTTCCTCACTCGACGTGGAAGGCTCTTCACTGATCTTGCCGAGGCCTTGCCCACCCTGCGGCTGCATTGTGATCGCGTTCCTTCTCTCTCTGTGATAGGTCTGCCCAGGACTTTCATCCTCTGCAAAAAAATGAGGGAGCAGAAAGAGAGAAGGGAAGAAAAAAGAGAGACACATACTTTTAGCCCATTTATAGCAAACACAATAAAGAAAAGTTCTTCCCCCGCTGCCCTCCTCCTCCTCCCAGTGTAAGTTTGTGACAGGAGGTGTCTGTGTGGTTGTGAGGGATGGCCTGGGGACACTTGCCTGTTCAGAGCCGGCAGCAGCGGAGCAGTAGATCACCATCACCCATGTACTGATGCTCCTACCAGCGGGGCTATCAATTGTGCAGGAATAGACAGGCTTGCTGTTTCCCTGCCTCTGGGACAAGGAGGCTGGGAGCTCCCTGACGGGGAGTCAAGAAATGATTTGTCACACAGAGAAGATGAACCCCACCAGCTGGGCCTAAATCACACCCAGCCACCCACCACAGCTCTGCAGCCCCGCTCCAGGTCCCTGGGGTTTGCCTGTGTGAGGGGCTGAAACTTTGCAGGGAGGTCGGCAGTGACCAGAACTAGGGTGGGCGACAATAAAAAGGGCACAACTGCTTAAGATACAGGACCGGCAGCATCAGGTAGGCACAAAGGCGGCCATCTGTTCTTACAGTGTCACCATGCTGCTGCCTGTGCAGAATGGTTGAGTACACTCTCCCTACCTCTTTTTCCCATATCCACACAAACAAAGCCACAAACTCTTAATGAACAAGAGGGAAGAAAAAGCAGGCGGAAAAATAATAGTGACTAAGTGGGTCAAACCCAAGCCCTAGTTTGGAGTAAGCCTCTAGGCCTGTGGTACCACTTGTAAGGGAAAAAGAGCCTCCTGACCATGGCTCTACCAGCCTTCCTTGCAGACAGCTTCAGGATTAGGTGCTAAAACAACTCGCTGCTCCCACATGAATTTTAACCCCTGGGGACTATACACACTCTTCAAGAACCAGACAAAATGGTTCTGTTCCTCAAATCAAGATGCATGTTTCTAAGTACATTTCACACGTGCCATGTGGTAGAGGGCTTTGCTAGGTACATAAGTCTCTAACGTAAGTGCTCTCCTTCAGTTGCATTATTGGTTTAAAACAGAGATGTTTCTCTAAAGAAGCATGATTGCTTGCTGGCTGTAATCCTTGGCCAATACCAGTGCTCCGAGTACAGCCTTGTTCCACCAACCACGCTGCACATGCAAGTGTACACCAACACATCTTGAAGAAGGACTGATAAAGACTCTTCATTTCAAACTTGCTCTACAGTTCTAGAAGTACACAAGGAATCTCAAATTATTAAATGCTAGGCACAAAAACGGTAACTAGAAAAGGAAACGAAAATACCCTTAGGAAACAAGACTAAAATGCTCTTACTCTACAACCCACACGCAGGGAAGAATGATTGACACCAGCACCAAGATTGCACTTCAGTTGTCAGAGATTTGAGGTTAGGGCTAAGTTTGCACTTGTACCTTTCCCTGGTGTACTTGTTCACACAGCAAAAGCAGCAGCCAGCAATTGACCAGGTGACTACTTTCAGCAAGGCTGACACCAGTGTAACTCAACTTATGTGCCTTTATACGAATTAGATTAGAAACAGGCTCTGTACATACAGATACCTGTATGCGTAAACTAGCTACATCATTGCTTTGAATGAAACACTAACCACTTTTTCCCTGCCCCCTCTCCCCCCAAGTAGCAACAACACAAAAACTCAGCAGCATAGCCTATTGAGCATCTAATTATTTTTCTATCTCCAAGTATTGCAGCAAGCAGGGTTTGCTGACTTATCAGCATCTTCCAGGGATGGAATTCTTTTTACAGCCAGTAATTCTATATACAGAGCTTTTCCAGGGTTGGGTCTGAGGAGAAAGAGTTAATGGAAATAGACAACAACATTGCAGTGTTTAAACCCTTTGCCCTTTTCTACTTTTTATTAATATGCACAGGCACTGGTCCCTGCTCTGGATTAGCAGGGTTTAAGGTTTCAACTTTTTTACACTGAAGCTGGTTTTAGTTAGAGAACTGCAAATCAGGGACTAAAACTTTAAAACTTATATGAGGTTTTTAGAAACTTGCTTGCATAACTTTAAAAAATATATATATAAATGATCCCAAAGATATATTTTCCATCAGGTTTCTCTTTAGCCAGAGTCTTTTATGTTAAATTTCAACCTAGAGTGAACTTTCACTGATGAGACATAAACTCCTATAAAAATAGGGTATTACACTCCATTCAAAATTCTGACAGACTCCTAAGTAGACTAAGCTAACCAGTGTTACAACCGTTCGGAAAGAAGAAAGCTAGAGTGATTTGTGGGGCTGTATAATCACTCAGATGATCAGATAGGATTTCAGTTCTTTTACTCTTCCATATAAAGATAATATTTGTTAAAACTGCCATCCTGGGATACAATAAGAAGCTGACATCTGACTGTGGGCTCCACTTTCATACTTTTCTTCTCAAAACATGCACGTGTCATGAATCAAGGTACTAGTGACTGTTATGGAAAAGGATGATTTTTTGAATTGCTGAATGAAATTCAAAACCTACTTTTGGTAACTTAGAAACTAAAGGAAAAATATGGTTTGTTTTAATAAGCTTTTCCCTTTTTTGGCTACTTGAGCAAAAAAAGAAAAACTATTTTTCCTTCTGCATCAACGATCTCTCTCCCCATTATGAAGTTATTGCCATGCGCCATTACAAGCCAAAAGTGTCTGTATATTTTCTGCCACATAAAAATTGCCCCAAAAGTATTTCTCTAAACATGATGGCATTTTTGCAATAATAATAAGGCTTATTAATCGGCCAAACAGCTCACTAAGAATTGACTTCACACCACTGGGTTGCTTGTGACAGGGGGCAGATGAGAAATTTGACAGCACCCATGCTCCAGGACACTAAGAGCCAAGCAGCTTGCAGGAGCTCCCCCGGCGCCGAGCAGGAAACTCCTCTTGCAGTAATGCTGCCGACTCTCACGGCAGGCGAGCCACTCCACTGTGCCAAAAGGGGAAAGCTGTCTAATCTTGTTCTGGTTCAACTGAAGCATTCAATAAAGTTCCAAGAGTAAGTGCAGGCAAGGCGTGCCAGGCCAAATTATTGACAGAAACACACTGTCCACCATGGCAACAAGTGGGATTCTAAAGAAAAAATGTAAGCAAACACCCCATTTCTCCAGCAGCATCTGCCAAAGGGGTTTTACAGCCAAATAAGCAAGAATTGCTCTGTTACCACTCTGCTCACGTTTTAGAAGTGGCCAGCTTTAGGGTCAAAAGAAATATCTGATTTAGTAAAATGTTGCAGAGACAACTGCCAAAATGAAAGATGAAGTTGATGGCAACCCACCTACTCCAGTATAATTCCTCCCACCTTGTGCCAGTTGTAAGAGGGAAGGGTTAAACACAAAATGAAAAAAGCAATCATGCCCAAGAGCAATCTGCATAAGCTTCTCTTTCTTCAAATACACCCTTTCTCTGACTTAACAAGCCAATAGCCAGAGACACATGTTAGAAGTGCCCAGTCTTGAATGACCACATTAATCCAGGATTCTCACATCCACTGAGAAATACCTGATTTAGTCCTGCTATTTTGATCAAAAGCCAATTTTATTAGAAGTGCTGAGCACCTTACTTAATGGAGCACCTCTCACTCAATCAAAAAGCTTTCTCAAAAAACTCACACTGGACAGCATGCCTGAATAAACACACTTTCAATTGCACAGCTAATTTACTCAGAAAGTTTTTAAAAAATCAGCACAAGCCAAAACCTAAGCAAAAATCTTTTAAACTTTCTTTACTTGAACTTTTTTGCCTTTTTTTTACCATAGACCAAGACAAAGTTGAAGCTATTTTACTTTAAAACACCTAAAGTCAGCAACTGAAAAAAAAGTTGAAATCGATTGATAGAGCATGCTAAAAGTCAATCCCAACACACTTCAGAGACACCCCTGCTTAAACAAGACAACACCAGCCCAGTTAAACCTCTTAATATATTAAGTTTCATCACTGTGTTTCTGCCTGCAACTTCCAGAGAGCATTACTATCTATCTCATGAGAGATCTGACAGCACTTCAGCTGAGTAAGAGAAAAAACAAGGTACTTACAACTCAGTCCAAGAGACCCTAGCTGATGTTCCCTCTAGGCTCTTCTCTTCTCTTGACCAAAATTCTCTGGCTCTACCAGGACATGGGCATTCCTCCCTCTTTCCCTCTCTCTCCTTTCTTCCCCACCCCCCTCCCCCCTGCCCCCATCTCCCTCCCTCTCTCTCAGAGGCAGTGCTTCTCCCATTAGAGGAATTAAAAGTGGTTGGTGCCATGCTAAATTTAACAAGCTCATTAGTATTCTTCCTGTGTGCTTCCTAGTGAACTCTCCCTATTCAAGCAGCTCTCTCTAGCTGAGGGGTCAGGCGGCTAATCATTAAATCAAACTAATGTCACCCTATCACAATCAGCCTAAGAGAAGGAGGGTTTATTATTTCAGTTTATGCTAAATAAACGGTTTTACAAATGGTCTCCCAGCAAGGTCAACAGCAGCTTCAATTACAAGACAAACTTAACAAGAGTTGCTATAAACCAAGTGCTCCATATTGACCTAAGCACAAGCTCAGCTCTGCATATTGCCACTAGCAGGATTGTACAGGAATGCATATTGTAAAATAAAGGAAAGGGTAATCTTTTCTTTGCCAGAATTTGTGACTGCACAGAGACTGCTCATTCACCTCTCCCCAACCAGATTGCTGCTCAGCTCAATTCACCCCACACAAAGGCTGAAGACCAGACCTCAATGGACCGAGTGAAACATGTTCAAAACTAGGCTCTCTATTGTGACTGAATTTCTTAACATCTTTTCAAAAAGCGGAGAATGCCTTGAGGCTAAAGGAAGAAACAGGCTAATGGTGAATTGGGAATACTGAGCAAATTTCAGAGCCCTTTCCTCCTAGCTTTTGAGGTTGAAAGCAAGCTCTTTCCTTTCAAGTTTCAAAGTCCTTTTTCCTCCCGCAGTGTCACAGAAGGATTTGAAAAGAAGGTAATTGTGCTCACA
The DNA here is from genome assembly GCA_013400495.1 of Nicator chloris. Classification (NCBI taxonomy): domain Eukaryota; kingdom Metazoa; phylum Chordata; class Aves; order Passeriformes; family Pycnonotidae; genus Nicator; species Nicator chloris. Next base: position 27,232 of record WAAE01004961.1, read on the forward strand.
GTCCCCCTGATCAGAGCTTACGTCCTATTTCTGGTATTTCAGAATACTTCTTGCAATAATGGTGCATATAGCTCAATCCCTTAACCGTCCTGCACTCTGCAATTGCTCATTAAATGAACAATTGCTGGTATAAAATGCCTTTTATGTTCAAGGTCTGGATATAAGATAAGCATTCTAGTACTCTAAATTTGGTTTACTAAGGAAACTCTCCATCATTAAATTACAAAACTGAAGTCAGAATATCAGTCTTTCCCAGAAAAATAGCATTTCAGATGCTGTGAGCCAGAAGGAAGGGGGAAGGTGGAATGTAAAAAAGATTGACTACTTAGGTTCTTAACAGAACAGATACCTAAGTAAGAAAGCAATTTCCTTCCTATTTAAGAAAGTCTAAGTTTTTGACACCTGGTATTTCCTTCCTTGAAATGATGCAATAGAGCAATTGCCAGTCACATTAGGACACCTGCACTTGCACCTTCTTGCATACACACACTTTTCACTACTCTCTAACCACCTTAAGAGCAATGTCAGAGGAAATAGATCTGTAGGATTGTGCCTGCCTTTAAAAACAGTGTATGTTGTAAGCGAAATTTTGTTTTAGGTGAGTACAGTAGTTTAAATAGGACACCCTTGGTCCCAAGTTTGTTATTTTCCTGCATTTGGAGCAACCGCACAAGAAGCACTCTGGAAACACTGACACAGAGATGAAAGATGATGCTCATAACTGGTTTTAGAAACAGACTCCAATCACACAAGAGGATACAAAATCTGCCAGATAACAATACTGTACTCAATTTATTTGCAATGTTTTTCATGTGTTTATATAAGACTTTTGTGCTTATAAAAAACATATATTATCCGAGCTTACCACTGAAAAGGTATAGTTTTCTATTGCCACTTGCAATGGATTTTTAGCTTAGTTATTTTTTCTTTATCCTATGTATAGTATTTTCCAAGAACTGTTTTGTGATCTTTGGGATATGAATACACAGCTCTTCTGTGGTTTTGTTTGTTTGTTTTGAAAAACGTTGCATTCTTTTGTTGTCAACTTTCACTTTCGCTGGAAGAAAAAGGATTTATCAATGAAGGAGAGAGGGGACCCAATCGCTAGAATACCGTTCTAATACTCCACGCACACTCCCTTATTTTCCTCAAATGACACATACATTCATTTTTGCTGTATCTGCTGCACAGCTCAGTTCAGTTCCTTTTTTGACAGTACAGAGGAAGACAGAACACAGTGCTTATGACTTTGGAAACAGAGCCTGATCATGCATTCCTCTGAGTCAGTGGTAGAGTTCCCACTGACCTGGACAAGACAAAACTGGGCCTGTACAGAGTTCACATTGCTCCAACACTAAACCAGCAACCCATTGTTATCAGGAGAACACTGCTCACAGCCTTTTCCAAATGTGTGAGTAACTCTTCCCCAAGACTGATGAGGAACTCGAGAATGGCACGAAGCAGGCTTAAAAAACTCAGGCAAACTTTTCCAGACTCCTAAATCAGAGAGAGCAATTTCATACAAGCAAACACCTGCTGTATTTAACTGAGAGTGTGCATCAGATCTATAGGGAAATGCTAAAAATCTCATATAAGCTGAAAAAATCCTACTTAGGAAACACAAGAGGTAGCTGCAAGACACAGCTACCTACACAGAAAGGCAGAGTGCTGTGGAAACTTCCTTGTCAGTCCCAGGACTCAGCCTCAGACGGTGGACAAAGAGAGCAGGAGGAAGGGCTGGACTGCCTTACACATGATCCTGCATCTCACTGATCATGCAGGACACGTGAAAGAAAAGGAGTAACGTTTGGGCATGTGCCTGAAGTTACTGACCTGATACTTGAGCCATCCCACTCTCTCCAATGACTTCGGAACAAGCTGCTGAAGTTGCTTGCTGTGAACCAGATTCCCGCGGTATCCTGTTGGCCGAGTTTGCCTTGAGCTGCCCAGCTGAACCACCAAGCCAAGACGTGGAGCTTGATCTAGTGCAATGCCCAGCCGCAGCCCCAACTTGCAAGGCTGAGAGTCTCTGGGAAACAGAGTCCTCCCTAATGGAGGGACTAATTCTCAGCAACTTGCAAGGTCAGCCTCCAAAGAAGTGGGACTCCCATTTCTGAACAAGCCCTCTCCCAGCCCATTTCCACACGGGCGTTCAAATAACAAAAACAAACATTTTAAATCAAAACAGCTGAAAACCATTTTCTCCCTTCCCAAGTTCAGGGCTACATGTTTAACCCACAGCAGACAGTGGATTATTGCAGTGATACTTAACACCATTGGCGAGTGCAGCCCCCAGCACTCTGGTTTAGGTGTTAGTGACGACATTGACTGCGGCAGGAGAAACATTAAACCCCGCACCTAGGTACCAAGCAGGTGGCAAGATTTTAAATATACCTTCATGGGGCCTACAAGGCCCAAATCTTGCTTGCTTTACTCATACTGAAATTCTGGTGATTTAGTGGAACTACTTGTGCAAGTAGAGCAAGAGGGATTCATGTCCAGCATCAGAAATGCTCCAACCATTGGGCACAAATAGTCTGTCTGGAGAATGCAGTGAAGTTGTTGGTTAGCATGTGGAAATGCTGTGTCATTAGCTTGATGAGAAAGGGGCTCTTAAAGGTACCAGTGCTTCATAGTTCCAGTGGACAAGAAAAAAAAGCAAGCCATAACGCAGAAGTAGAAGACATTTGGAGGTAGAATTAATTGGCAAAATTAACATGTAGGCTGTCATCTCTCCTTTTAAATTTGCAGAACTAGAAGGCAGTCAAAAGCATTTCCCATTCTTGGTATAATAAATTTGATGTTTGGATTTTGCTACTTGAGGACTGGGAAACTCAAATGAGAAAACATAACTTCTTTCAAGAACAAATTTACTTTTTCATTTCCCCTTTCAGAAAACTGTTCTACCTTACAAAATTCAGCAAAAAACACAAATTACTGTGCGACAGCCTCAGCAAACTAGAACATTTGCTCAAGGTCTGCTGAGCAGGGCTAAATCTCAAGCTTTGAGTTTCAGAATATCTCCAGGATCATTGCCCTTCTCCAACATCCAGACTGTTGAAAGAGCCAAGAGAGTCAAATATAACTAAAAGACAACAACAGACATCAGGATCTGACCTTTGGCAACTACTTCTCAGAGGGAAAAAGCTCCTCAGCCTATTGTAAAACTCTCAAAAGGATCCTGATTTAAAAACATTATGAAGTTCCTTCCATTAGCCAGTTATTAGACTGTTAGTCATTGCTTACTTTGAGCAGGCTAATTAGTTACATCAAAGGCGCTACAATAAATTCCCAGGAGGGTTTTGGGGGAGATATATTTCTCAACCATCTAATAGCACGTTTATGCCTATCTGTGGGTAACTGCCTCATTTCACCCAGACACTGGGGGACATATTCTGTGCTGTCACTTTCTACCAAGCCAGCAGCAAGACCAGGCCTTAAAGCCATTTGAAGCCTGATATAAATTTGATTAGCCATGCTTAAAAGCCACAAAAGAGAGAAAGAGGAGTTATAAACCCTTTGGTGTACCATCTCCTTTTGCAGCTACAGCACAGAGACAGACATATTAGCCCCGAGAGAATAAGAAAACCAGTTATTTGTAGTGTTGCATACGAACAGAATTATATTTCTTCCCTTTTTTCTTGGGTGGGTTCAAACTGCTAAATGGAAGCATTAGCAAATCACTAAGTAGTTTGCAACAACACAGGCAACACTTCAGTTTAGATGGCAGATATTACCTATTTAGTTGTGAAATTTACTTATTGCTGCATCCTTTTGCACAGTTGCAGTAAGACTTTTGTTTCCATTACATCCCTGTACTTCTGGTCTCTGAAAAACACCAGTTGTTTAAAAATATGTTATGGGTTACTCTGCCCTGATTTACAGTGGCTGCAATCTCCGGACAATGATTTTACGCCAGTTTTCTAAGGGCAGAGTTTGAATGCCATATACATTTCTCTGTGCAGATGTGCATGTACTTCTACATACAAAAGTGTGGTCACAGGCAGCCACAAATTCAGTTCCACCTTACATTCCACAAAATCCAACCAATTGCAGGTGCATGATATATGATGTCTGCAAGTAGGTGTCCACACAGGCAGGCTGGATACCTGAATGGTGAAATGAGACTTTCCACAGCCCTCATCAGTAGTCTAAATAATTCAAAAGAATGCTACAAAGCAGTCGTAAGGTTTACAGAAAAGGATGTGTTCAAACAAAGAAAAACTCTCAAGCCCTGTACCCCAAGCAATTTGATGCTTTCAACGATCTTCTGGATATTAGCACACTAGTTTAGAACAGCAGAGCTACTTGCCCACCAATATTGCACAATATTCCTTTTACCAATACTGCTTCTCTACCAGGAATATATTCTGAAAGCCCCAAACCTGGCACCATCTGAGCTAAAGTTAAAGCTCAGGAGCTTTCTTCCCTGCCTGAAGATGCTTCTTACAAAAGAAAAAACTCACCTTAAGCCTCAAGAAGTTCTCAACCTTCCCAAAGACCAATCTGTTTTTTCTCCCTTCTGCTCATTTTCTTTTCAGTTTTCTCCACTAAAAGGATGTACAAGCTCTAGCAGAGGTGCATGCTGCCATACTCTTATAGTTCCTGCCTTCACATTCCAGTCATCAAAAACACTCCTAACAGCCACAGCAAGCAGCCTGGAATTCTCTCAAAAGCTTTGGATCTTTGGACGTGTGGAGTTGGAGAATTAAGACAATTGACTACCAGTCACCAGCTTACTTGTCAGTGCCTCTCTCCTCCCTTCATCACTTCCACTGCACACTTCTGGCCAGGCTTTCCAGCCTCTGGTAGGATCTGCAGCCCTGCGTGCTACATTTGAGAAGAGGCAAGAAAGACACACCAACTTTTTCCAGCTTCTCAACACAGCCCCGTAGGGGAAGGAACTGAATGCCAACCAGACCACTTTATGGATGAAAACAAGTTGATGGTTAATGTTTTCTGCTCAGTTTCAGGCATGAGCAAAACTGGTTTTGAGACTTTGCTTTTTTGATTATTTCTGCATTTGTCTTTCTAACTTTAATGCTGGATAACAGATCTTAAAAGACAGTGGAATATTGGCTTAAAGCTTTTACTGATTAACTGCACACATACTTAGGTGCTTATAACTGCCTTAAGCAATATTGTATATTTCCATTTATCAAAATGCAATGGGCACCTGAGATCATAAAGACAGCCAACTGAGGAAAACAATCCTATGTTCATGAAGAAAATGGCACAATTTTAAACGGCTCTCTCTTCCTACTACAACAGCCATGTGAGCTCAAAAAGGGCATTCTTAAACTGTTAATCAGATTTTTCTGGCTTCATCTATGCATGATCTGGCAGAAGGAGATTTCAATATTTCTTTTTTTTTTTTTTCATGTGTATTCTTGGCTACTTATATTCTCAGGCAACATCCATTTCAAAGAAAAATAAACTAAGTGTCATCCCTCAAAAACATAAGCATGATTTGTACGGAAGGAAGGCTGGAGAAGGGAAAGGGATTCAGCTGCAAAGTTCATTTGGCTATGTACAAAGCAAAAAAGAAAAAAAATCCCTGTGCAATACCCAGCAATATAATCAGTTCTGTTACTTCTGTGTGCTGCAGAGGAATGCAAACCTGTAACCAGCACAACATTGTCTTCTTTGGTCAACAAATGCGTAAAATACTGACAAACTGATTTCATAAGAGGAAAAAGATTTTTATACAGCAAATAAGCAGAGTGTGATTGAAGGATTCAAGGTCCATTTGATTTATATACAGAAACATCCACTTAGATGTGAAGATAAAATGTGCTGAAGAGTTAGCACAAAGCTGCCCAACAAATCACTCTGCATATTAAATGTTCCAATTCTGAAAAAACAGAGTATGTCTCCCATTTCTACTACATCAAATCCATTTCCACAACTTGTCCACAAATACGTAACTGTTGACTAATAACTATTTACCGTGTCCCTCTGAAGGCAAAGAAAAAAAAAGAAAAAACACATAAAACCAGAAGAAGACTAATAAATCAACCTTTAAGGTGTTATTGCCCTGAAATCAGGAGGCCTACCCCATCCAGACCCCTGCTTTCTTCCAGCAGCAGAGAAATCACATCCAGAACACTCTGTTTCCCCTTCTTCGTAACAACTACCTTAAGTGCTGAATCATGGCTTTTAATAAACACCCTGAATTACTGAGTAAGTGCACCTGATTTACAAGCATCTCACCAGGACACTAAATAGTCAAAGAAGCTTTTTCTCCAAATAGCGGCCATGTTCTTTCTTCCCCAATGCAGGACAGAAGTTCCATCTTGCTGGTACCAACAAGAACTCATTTTTTTCCTTTATAAACCACAGCCTTTTGGAACCACGATATCTCCCACATCATACTATAAAATTCACCAAATTAATACTTTTATGCTAATCTCATTGTTCATACCAGTTTTACCACAAGTCTTGTAAACATGAAAACTAGAGGACAACTTGCAGTCTAGGTACCTCCAGGTACCTCTACCGTTATTCATGACTATGCTGTCAACTGTGCCACAATCATTTGTTGTATTAACACATCCTCCTTGCAAAGGCTATGAGATTTAACACATTTGTCCTATAAAATTCAATTAGCCATTTCAGATGCACCAGAGTAGTAACATCAAAACCAGCTAGCTTTCAAGAAGATATTCCCATTAGAAAACGCAGTTTTTTCATGGCAAAAAGACTGACAGTCCACAGCCTTCTCACAGCAGAATACATATTGGGCTCGCTTGTTGCAACTCCATTCTAAAGACTAGAAAAAAATCTTTTCCAAAGCAGTAAGGTTACCACCGTCAGCTGCACTGAACTACATACTTCCCTCTCTTTTGGGTCTTATCTTCAAAAATCTCGGAAACAAAGATGTAAACTTGGACATTAAAGAGTGTTAACATCAAAGTATATGCACTACTTTTGATATTAACCAAAGCCTTGAACAAGCAATCTAACGGGCACAAATCGGGGGTGTCTATGTAATTTCAGAAACAGCTGAACTGAACTCTGTGCCATGGCCTGCATTTCCTCACCGACTTTTCAAAGCACAGTATCCCTGTATGTTTCTACAACTACCTGCCAGTCAAGAAAGCAGCAGGAATCCAAATCACTTCTTGGCATTTTCACCATTTATATGTCCACATTTCTTAACACATGAAGTTTTCTATTGTTTCTTTTCCTTCAGTACATTTAAAAAACTTTAACATCTCCATCCAGAGCAATTTCTGTGCATTAGATGAAATCATGGCCTGTATAAGATGCCTGCCCTCTGGTTTACATAAAAACTACTGTATATCACAATTCAGCTAAAAAAAAAGAATATACAAGGGCATAAAGAAATTATGTAAATAGGTGTCAGTAACATTAATATTGGTGTATTATCTCACCTGTATTCCCCCATCCTCCCCTCCTTTCCATCTATTATCACATGTATCACTCATGGTCTGCATATCCCAACAAAGCTTCAAATTTTCTCATCAAAGAAGTAAAAAAAAGTTTATGATCTCCTAACCTTCACTATTTCCCAGAAAAATCTGGGTTTTCATCAGCACCACACGTACTCCCCCTTGTTGAAGACCATTCCAATGCCATCTTCATAATTTACATTCAAATGAGTTTGTGCCAGAATTTACAGGCAGGACCTTACAAAAGGCCAGTGAACACACTCAGCTAAGCAGCTGTCCTACAGAAAAGGCAGTGCAAAAAATGCAAGC
>WAAE01004966.1:0-19651 GCA_013400495.1 Nicator chloris
ACCTTCCCTTCCCAGAAGCAGAGAAGTGGATCTTTATGTAAGCTAGGAGAGAAGAGTCCGGCAGTTTTTAGGAATGAAAACACTTCCAAAAGAGTGTGTGTTTTCTCAGTTACAGCCTAAAGAATACAACCATGTATATGAACTGAGATATAGGTTAAATCTGACACTCGAAAATCATTAGACTGTTGCTGCAAAAGCCTCTGAGGACAAATAATTTTTGCTTCACATGTGTTGTTTCCTGGCAAGTATGTGCTTCTACATTCACTGTTGGTGTAAGACAGTTGGAAGAATACAGGTTAATAGCAGGTCACTAACCAAAACTCTTCCTGGCAGATTAGCAGTGAAGGATTTTGTTAGAATTTTACTGCAATAAGACTTTGCAGACTGTGTGGGGGAAAAGAAGAGTTAAGACAATGCTTAAATAGCTTCTTTGGTTTCAAAGCACTCCTTTATTCACTGCAACCATCTGAGGTTTTTTTCCTTTTTTAGTGAGTGTTTTATAAATATTTCATGGTTTTTTGATTTGGCTGGTTTCAAGGTGTTTTGGTTTGGACAATGAAAAAGAAGAAAAAAGCTACAATAACTAAGTTCTCTACAAAAGTTGTTTGAATTCAACCTGTCTACAAACCAGGAGCCATTCATAATGGGATTTTAGCTCAGAATTGTTTTGCAAATAGTAGCAACAGTTATATACAACTTCATAAAAGCCCAAAAGACAATGAAAAAATATTACAGTAGTGAAAGTAAACAAACTTAATGATGCACACACTTGCATTTCAACATTCTCAATACAACCCACCCATATAAATTCTGAAGGATTGTAAGAGAACATGAGGAATGTGAACTCCAGCTGCAGTAACCCTTTAGTAGCAGACAGAATTATGTCAATATTAAATTAGAAGGAAATTAGATGGCACTATTTCTTCGCTCTTCAAATGTCTGTTCACATCACATAAGCTGTATTTTCAGGCCAGTAAACCCATCCTCCATTTCAGAGCCCTGTACACAGCATCTTTAGGAACACAAGTGCTTTTATGCTAAAGTCTTATGAGTGTGAGAAAATTCTTTTCCCTTAAAGGGAAAAAGGAGTGAAGTGCTGGTAACTATGGCAAATAATGCTGTATTTAGAAACCATATTGTAAAACACAGGAGGGAATTGGAGAATGCCATCTTTAAACTCATGGAAAACATAGAGCTGAGATATTCTCTCACAACCCTTTTAGTCCTATTTTCTTCTTTCTCTGCATGTCTCAGGATTGTTTAGTCTTTGTCGTGTCTGCACAAATGCTTATGAAACACTTATTTGTCATGTACCACTTAGAAAAAAAATTATGAAAGTTTTTGGGTTTTTTTAGTAACAGCACGTTCCTGATACTTCCCTTGTGCTGAAAAATTGCATTAGCTTTAGACCTCACTCTTCCTTGTGTCCTTCATTCTAATGTCCTAAGAAAGAGACCTAATAACTAAGAAGTAGTTATTCATACAAATCGAACAGTAGCCCTGGGAATTTTATCATAATCTCTTGTGGGTGTCTCAGTCTCTAAACTCCCTCTGTTGAACTCCCTCCTTCTTTCTCCATCTGTCATACTCAATTATCATTTTGGTATAAGTTTAAAAAATTAATTTTCTGTAAGAAAATGGGTATAACCAGAGCAAACAGCTGACTGAATGTTACACAATACAGGAGAAGTGAAGGTGACGTGCTGCCCTTTTGATATGTCTATTCAATATTTACTGTCAACTTCAACTAACATTTATATAATATGAATATTTTAAAACAAACTCATTACTACTCCGAAGTACTTACTTGAGTAAATATTCTACAATCAGCTCCACCATCCCATATTCCTGTAAATACTAGTGATTTGTCTGTGCAAGGAAAAGCAATGAGGATATAACGGAAAATGAAATTGTTTTGATTGTTCTAGTTTGACACATTGCTTCTTCATAGCAAGAGTTGATCCTCTTTGTTTATCAGCAGAGTATCTTTAGTATTGCCTTGACGGTCAGAATTGGCACTTTTAAAATTATGATCATTTTACAGTTATTATGTGATCATTTTACAGTTTTTACTTGAATTTCAAATAAAGCATTTCGGTGTACAAGTAGGATAAATTCAAAACAGTAGAGATTATCAGCTGGAATAGTGAGATAGTTCCATGAATATGTAAGGAAAGTGGCTGTACTTTCAAAGTAAAGTTGGTAGTTAGAATAAAGATGGAATTATAAATCCTAAAGATTATAATGTGTACCTAAACCAGCTTTATGTTTGGGCATGTACTTTTTCCTCTTTTCTTGTACAGGGCTGAATTTTTTGGGCGCCTAGCTGAGAGGTGGGGTGGCAGCTGACTTCTTAAGTTTAGCTTCAAGATTATGTTTCACTCTGGTTCAACCACCTGTGTTGACCAAAACTGACTCTTACCATGGAATATGCTGATGTTATCTTAAACTGGTGTGTTTAGCATGTGTCACTGAGACATTCAACATTAGGCCATCTTCATATAGTCATTATTTGTGGGTTTCGGGATTTTTTTTTTTTCTATATTGCTGTTTTTTCGCTTCCCTGGTTTTTTTGTTTAGCCTGTACTGAATGGACATCCCAACTCCTAAAGCGTAATGCCTGTGATACATCATGGAGTATGAGAACACAGTAGAACATAGAGAGTTTTTGCTATAATGTCTTGGTTTGAAAGACAGGTGTCTGCTAGGGAAAGGGCATCCCCCCCCCCCCCGCCCCTCCTTGGGGTGGACAATTCAAACCCCTTCCCTCCGAATTATCACAAATTTGAAAAATTAAGAAGACTCTCAAGCAAAGATATTGGGAATAGGAATAGCAGCTCTTTACTAGTATGTATAACAGAACAAAACAAACAACAACTACTACATTAACAACAACAACAAAAAAAGAAACAGAACCGGGAACCTTGAGAGGTTTTTTCTTCACAAAGCCCAGGTAAGTCTGATTTTGGGGCTCCTGCGGGACTCCAAGAGCAGAGCTGGAACAGTGGAAAATCCTGGGCTGGTGGATGAGACAAATCAGAAGTTCTGTAGTGGTGGCTGGCATGGTGGGATCATCCGGCAGGGCGGGGGGGTGTGGGGCTACACCCTAGCAAAAAGAGCAGTGCCAAAGAAGCGGTGGCGGCGGGACAGGGCCAGCCCGGCTCCCAGCAGGGGCAGGAGGAGGCAACCTCAGAGTTCCCAGGCACACAAGCAGATGGTGGTGGCTTTTCAGGACCAAAATCCAGTGGTGACCGTGAACTCCTCTCCCAGCAAGCAGACAGCCTTGCCCTCTTCCCTCCTTGCCCAGGGCAAGAGACACACACCCTGCCCCCAGGCTGTCCTTCCCTGCCCCCAAAACCCGCGTGATCTTCCCCCTCCCAACTTTTGCCCACCTCTATTGTTTGGGCCAAGTACTCAGTAGTTAGTCTTCTAGCAATTTATGGGAAAAAAATCTGTAAAAAAACTGCCAAACCCCAACAAATCTAAGCCTCAACATATAAACATCACCTACATAAGGTGGCTCTGAGGGGTAAGGAGTGTACAAATGTGGAGCCTTATTAAAATAGGTTGGTTAACAAGAGCTACTCAGGTAACCATTTTGAGGACAGTCACAGATCATGAGCAGGCTCTTGATATATTTTTATGAGTTTACAATGGGCATGAACATCTGCCACCATTTTTCCCCTCAGTGAAAAAGGAATACGTGGCCTTTACTGCGGGACAAGCTAGAAATCCTTAGCTGACACGAAAAAGCAAGGAAAGCTAGGAGTCTATTTCTGCATTGGCCAGGAGGATGATTGGGAGCTGGGTCAAGCTGCAAAGAGCCTACCAACCCCACCAAGAGGATTGTGGATGTAAGGAACAAAACCTGAATCCCTGCATGCCCGAGTTAAAACGTTAAAGCAGCTAATTGTTATGCTAAAAAGACCCAAATGCATTATTCAAGCTTTTCTTTGAGTTCAGAAGGCCTCCAAGTATCAACCCCCACCAGAACTTGCCGACATTTTCACTAAGTCACCCCAAGATGGTCCCCAGTTCTCTGTGAATGACCCTATTTTTGTGGGAATCACCCCGAGTATAGCCGGGTTGGTCCCTCGCGATCGGCGGCCGGTGGAGACGGCAGGGCCGGGTGGTCGCTTCAGCAGCTCTCTGCCCTTTTTCGGGACGGCATCCGAGGGAGGAGGGGGAATGTGTGCCGCCTTCGCAGAAGGAGGCTACCTGGTGGGCAGGTTTACCCCTCCGAGGTATGCAGATGAGAAAAACCGCGTGGAATCATGGAGCTGATTTAAAAACATAAAAGTCTCATCCAACACAATTTGGGGAACCAGAACAACACCCCAGGTCGGGGAAAGGAGTAGATGTATTTCCTACATAATTTCCTGGTTTAGGCTTTTTGCCTTGTCACCCTGACCAGCAGAGAACTGGTTCGGTGTGGGGGGTGGGGGTGGTTCTCCTTGTGGTCTTGGCAGACAGGAGCCTGTTGCCTTGCACCCTAAGCTACAGCCCCAGCCACCAGTCCCTTTCGGGTTGCCCTTGGAAACTGCAGCAGTGTGAGTGCACCCCCACCGGCTGGGAACGGAGATTAAGGAATCGTCTTTGGCACAGCGCCCCAGCGGAGAGTCTCCAGCACAGCGCCCCCTGCCGAGAGACTCCAGCACAGCGCCCCCTGCTGAGGGACTCCTGCACAGCGCCCCCTGCTGAGGGACTCCTGCACAGCGCCCCCTGCCGAGGGACTCCTGCACAGCGCCCCCTGCCGAGAGACTCCTGCACAGCGCCCCCTGCTGAGAGACTCCTGCACAGCACCCCCTAGGGAGAGACTCCAGCACAGCGCCCCCTATGGAGAGACTCCAGCACAGCGCCCCCTGCTGAGGGACTCCTGCACAGCGCATCCTGTCAGGCATCCTGGACTGCGGATTTCTTTGGCAGAGAACTGAATTTTCAGACGCACCTCACACAGCTGATTTTTAATAAAGAGCTGAATATTTAATAAAGGCATCAGGCCATAGTTTATTCATAACAGTGGAGATGAGCGTAAGACAGCTTTTAGTGTTTCTAAGAGAGGAGGAATTCATTTTGTTTGCAATCTGTTTACTAGTCCGGGAAAGCTGTTAGCCAAGCAGTTCTCAGGTTATGTTGAGAAGATTTGCCTGGGTATCTGCTCAAATGGATTTAGGAGGTTGCTGGTGGTGGGGAATTCCCTTGCTGAAAAGACATGCTCATGCACTGTTGTTTCCTCTGACTGGACATGGTTAAAGCCTTTGTGCCATATTCTTCAACACTACGAATTACGGAGCTACAGCTCTCCGAGCTCGCTGTGAATTACTCAGAAAACGTGCGTCACTCTATTTTTTTAAGTTTCAGAAGTTAATCTGTCATTTTGGTTACATGTATCCATGTCATTCCCCCAACCTCAAATTGCCAAAGACCATCAGTTGCAAATAAAAGAAATATTTCTAATAGAAGGACGGAAAATTGCATTAGGACTGGTGAAACATTACTGTTATTTTTACAAGGTTCTAGTTAGTTTATAAGAAAGCTACTGAGAAGTCAAGTAACCTTTGATTCAAACCTGATGTTCTCACCTCAGAAGAAACAGAGAAAACATCAGAAAATTATGGAGCTAGAAATGCATATCATTACTAGAAGTGAAATAATCACATACTACTCATTCTGTTCTCACAGCATATAGGGAAATTGAAGTTCAGATAGAACCTAAGAAACTTTAATTGCAATATTTGGAGACTGTATGGGCAGATTTCTGTTTGAGAGGATGTCTTTAGGGGTCCTCTGCTGCCCAACTGCACCTGTTACAAAAAGAGAGCCAAAAGATCTCCCTTCACGGAGAGGAAAAAAAGCCCAAATAAACAAAAAAACCCAAACCACACCAAAAAAACCCCCCAAAAAACCAACAACAAAACACCCAACTAATCAATCAAGTAAACCCCCACAAAACCCCTAAGGTAAAAGGGATTTTGGAGTGACACAGAATTTTAATTTTTAAGACTCGGCAAGAGATAGCTGCAGCACCTGGAGGATGCAGAGCATCTCCCCTGAGTCTACCTGCAGTAGCCATGACAAGTTGAACAGCCTCCCCAGTCCAGGGCTGGGGGGAACAGCTGCCTCATCCCATTTAAAGGGGACACGATCTGAAAGCTAACCCCAGGTGTATTGATTTGCAGGATTCAGCCCTGTTTCAGATGGGCAGAGCTTGTTTTTCTCCTGCAGCATGAGTTTCACCAGTGTTTAAAGACTAGTGCAGCAGGGAAGGGTCGGAGGGTCTTGGGGGAGGAATAAAAACAGCACAGAAACAGATTACTGAAACACATTCGGGATCCTTTCAGAGCAATAATCTTATTTACGAGTTATCAGGATGAGATGGTTCCCGAGGGTCCAGGACCCCACTTTTGGGTGTGCCTGACGGAGATACGCTGGGGGGTATGCTTAAATGTTTTGCCAGGCAAATGTTTTCGTTGAAGATGCCCTGTGTCGACCGAGGTTAAACTGTCTGAGTACGGTGCTGAATTCATACTGGAAAAGAGTGTATATTGTGAGCAAATCGACTGTCACACGCGATTTGCCAAATTTGTATTTGCTTTTAGGAAAATATCTGCTAATCCTGTTACGGGAAGGGAAGAGGGTGAGCTGCAAGAGGCCGCAGACCAGGTGTCCGGTTACAGCCACTGTGGAAATACAGGATTTTGAGGTCGGATTTACTTGTCGCACTTTTGGCCCTGCTCATGCCTGCTAAAACCTGTGAACAGAGTAGACAGAAAGGGTGAGGTGTGGAGGGAAGGGGGAAAGGAAAATCTGGTGTTTCCTTTTGCATATTTTGCAGAGGTTGTTTGGTTTTGCCCTGTTTCCCGTCCAAAGGTGATCTCAAAGTCCTGCCCCGGGCCCGAACTGCCGTGCTGCCATCCTCTATCTCTCTGCCTGGAGTGAGGGAAGTGGCACAGCACCTGCTTCATGAAACTCTGGTTCTCTGGAAACAAATGTTGCCTATGGCAAATTTTAGCCTCTGGGCGGTGCTACTCGGGCTGTCGGTCCCCTCTTTGCTGTGCCCAAGGGGATTTGCTCTTGCTGGAAAGGCTATTTTTTCTCCTGTTTTGCATTTATAGTAGTGCGTGTATTATATTTATAGGGCATGCTCTCATATTATATACATTGATACGGATCCCCTGGATTGGCCTTTGGATTTTTATAGCGCCTTTGGTGGCCTTATTCTTTTCACAGTAGCATTTTTCTCCAGTTTTGTGGACTTAAAGGAAGGCAGGCAGAACAAACCCTAAAAACTGGGGAGCAGACAGAGGAAAGATTTCAGTAAGGGGTTCCTTAGGATTTTCTTGAATGCCGGGAGGAAAAGGTCAGTGGCCAAGGGACACCACAAAAACGGCACCCTTTGGGCTGGGCAGTGCGGGGGCGGGGGGATGTGGGGACACCACAAAGCCTGGCGGATCGTCCTTGAGAAAATAGGCGGGCCGTGCCAGTAATCAGTGGCTGGGGATACTTTCTTGTAAGTATTCAAATATTACATTAATTACCGCCACTGCAGACTTTCACTCAAGTTCATATATATATACTTATATGAATTTTATACACACTCAAAGAGATGCTTGTCCTGCATTTAAAAATGAAATGTATATATTTTTTCTCAGTTTGTTTCATCTTTTTTGGCAAAAGGATGGCTTTGAAACCGGGGGTAAATTAAAATTGTTTTGTCAGTTAGTGTGATTTGAAAGTGAGCCTGTATAGCACTTGAGCCTGTCCTCAGCAATCAGCCTTTAGACTCATGAGGCTTTGATTGTAGGAGTTGCCTTATTTGCATTGATGTGGATGAACCAGCTGCTGGAGCATACAGAACTGCACCTGACACAATCACTGAGCTCAGGATTAGCACAGGGAATCAGGAATTCACTGTGCTACATGGCAATCTCAGCCCTATATTGGAGTCACTCATGCAAAATGACCCAAATTTGCAATGAGCACAATTAGCAATCCAAAGATGCATTTTAATTTAGGGACTGACATTTGCTTGCATTTTACTTATTAAATGTAATGATTATGTGCTCCTTAGTATGCAAGGCTGAGGAGGATGAGCTTTTTACTCCCCTGTGAGCCCTACCAAAGTGTCCTAACTGCAATCCTTGATATTTAGGACAGACAAGAAATGTTGTGCTCTGTAACCTAAAGAGTGGGTTTCTTTCTTTTGCTCAGTGTTCACATGAATAAAATAGAAAATGTTTGGGCTTTTTTCACAATTTTTTTGCTTTTCTCTCTCATTAAGCAATCGCTTCCAGTTTAAAGGACGAAATGTTGCCCTATTATGTATCTCTCTTCCCGCCTGCCAAATTGTTCAAAGCATTCCCATATCTAAATCACCTACCATTCCTGTCCTTGGAGGAGAGGTGTTTCACCAACATTAAACTGCTCGAGTGAGAATCTAGCAACGTAGTTTCACTCTTGATCACGTCTTACACCCAAAGATCTTGAATTCAGAAAAGAAATCAAAATCTGAGCTCTATTTACATTGCTTTTGTGTATCTAGGTATTGAAATTTTTACCTTTGATGCAAGGAGAGGGGGCCACAGGGGACAGGCAGGATGTGAAAAAAGTGTGGATTAAGTGATAATTTGGAGCAAAAAAAGCATGCAGTTCAAAAGCTAAAGCTCCCATTGGAGAACAGAAAATTTAATGAGCTTTTAATGGAATGCAATGCTGAGAGTAGCAAATTATTTGTTAGTTGACGATGCAATCAGCATGCTGATGAGGGTTGCTTGGTTTTTTACTAAACATTGACTGAACCAAAACAGTTAGTCCTTGTTGTTCTGCTTGGAGCTCTCTCGTGGACAATCAAACAAATGGACATTAGGAACAGAGACTGTCAAGAAAGGTGAGTGCACTCCAGGTAGCATTTAAATATGGTGATAAAATTCTTCTGATAAATATTTTAAAGCATTTTAATTCCACAGTGTTCGCCTAGTGTATTGTGAACTGTGTTTAAAGAAACAGTAGGCCTAGAAAGGCCTTCTGTCAATCCTTGTTTCTTTTTTGGATGATGGATATTACATTTTATTCAGTAGTTTTTCAGCATTACCTTCAGACTTACTTTTGGACAAAAATATAGGCAATAAACAGGAATCAAAACTTAATATACAAGAAGAAATAAAAATGGCATAGAGGAGAAGTTACTGTTCCCAGATATATTAAAAGTGTAATTAAAGTTTTTGTAAATCCACGTTTATGCACTTAAAACTAGATTTTTTTTAAATATCAGATGCTGTTTGATTTTTTCTTATAATTTCTTTAAAGGGACATGTCTTTACTGTGAAATGAGATTGTTTTTTACTTTAGTGGACGCAAAAGCAACCAAACAAAACTCCATTGGTATTAACACAACAATGGGGAGAGTGACTATTGTTGTTTTATGTTCTTTTATGTATGCCGACTGTAAATATTTAGTCTATTAAATGCTCAGACAAACTTTGGATTGCACAGGTCAATTCTCTTATTGACTTGATATGCACCTGTTTTAAGACAATGATTATAGTTTTGATTGCCTGTCTGTTTTGGATTGTATAGATTAACAAGAGACATAAAGTGAATTAAAAGAAAAACAAGCAAACAAACAAAACCCCTGAAGAATTATAGACCAGAAGCTTTGCATGTTATGTTAATGACAAAGTTCCTCTTCTGTAAGTCTTAATTACATAAATCATTGAGTTATTCACCCACGATGATCAGATTCCTTTAAAATCCAATAAATAACTATCTATGTGTTTTATCTATTCCTGTTTATGACCCAAGAGGTTAAAAGCTTTTGACTGGCATTTGACTTCTGACCTCACATAAATGTTATCTTATCAGTTCCTGCTTGTTAACTTGTATTGAGTGCTTGTCCCTGATGGCTTTTAGATAAAGGGGGTTTTATTATATTTCCTTTTGAAACTGAACCATTTGCTTTGTTCTTCGTCTGCAGACTCAGCCCACAGGGTAACCTTGTAACCTACCAATTTTTGCTGAATAGATTAAAATCCAAACTATTTAAAGTTTTTAGGAAGCCTTAATTTTGTCCACAAAATTGTTGCTGGACTTGATCGAGTGTTTTGTAAGATTGATTGGTCTTTTTTTAGCAAATTTGTGATCCAGTGTTGACCATTACCTTATATTGTCTCCAAATTTTAATAATGGTAGATTTTGACCAAGAGCAGAGGAGTTAATACACTCATACAAAGTTGTATGTTCTACCTGAATTTGAGAAGCCTTCCTAAAGTTCTTTTTATTACACTTATATTATTCATACTGTATTTTTCTCATCTGCTGAAATGGTCTAGTTGTTGAATAAATCTATGCTAATTTTGCCTATCATATTGAAAGGATTTCTTTTATGTTACATATTCATCTGTGTCTTTCTGTCCTCCTCATGCACCCAAACTTGTTGATATCAGTGTGATGACTCACGTGCAGGTGTTCCGCCAGACAAACCTCTATGATGTTCTGCTGTGTGTATATAAGCTTAAATATGTTTAATATGTTTTGTCACTCTTTGCAAGGGTGTTAGGAGAATGTAACTGTAGTTTCTCTAGCAGATTTGCTAAAGGACATTTTCCATTAATTTTGTTACAGAAACTGGTCTATAATCATACACAAAGGATGAAAAGGCAGCCATCCTGTAGGTGTCACATTGCACTTTTTCTCTGTGGTTCATTTCTATGAAGTCTTTCTTTTCTTTTGCTGTTTTATTTGCTTTCACCTTGTTTGACCACAAAGATAGTACTTGATATGCAAAAAAAAAAAAAAAAAAAATTAATCTATCAATATGCTATAGAAAAGTATTCCCCTTTGGCATTTCAGGCAATCACTGCCTAGTGGTTACAAGGAAATGACATCTAATAATTTTTCTTTGTGGAAATGTATTTGCAAAAAGCAAATATGTAAGCAAAATATTATTATTGTGAACAAGATTATTTTCCCTGCAGACTAATACGCAGGTATGCCATTCAGGAATGCTAAAACAGGAAACCTCCTGGATGCACCCTCCCCTAAACTAACTTTATTCTGGCTAATATTTATTGAAAAAAATCTGATTACTGTTTTAAAAGTTAACTTTGTCACTGTGGAAAGCTTAAGGGATTTGATTCTTGTTAACATTGCTTGTATTTCAACAAAAGAAATATTTAATACAATTCTTATTTTTGTATTTAAAATATTGTGTAGTTTAAAGATGTAGGCTCAAAAAAAAAAAAAAAAGTCAGACCCCCCCCAAAATATCTGCTTATTGAAATTTAGTAATTTCATAAATGAGTGTTATGATGTTCCTACCTGGTTAGAGCTTTTCAAAAGGAAAGCTAAATTTTGAAATTCACAACTTGGCAATCAGAAACATGAAAATAAGGGTCTGAAAGCTATTTGTCCATGAAATAAATGCCGTCAGCAATTAACATGCAGACTATTCAGTTCAGCATTAGCTGCTCCAGATGTAATTGATTAAGCCAGTATTGACAATTTACTAACAAACTTTTAGTAGTACCTTGAACCTAATGAGTTTTAATTTGTTTGAAAACTTGCTGAGAAATAGAAAAGTTTTCCCTTCCAAAAGAAAAAAAAAGAGAGAAAATAAAGGAAAAGGCTTGAAATGTAAAATAAAATCACAGCACTAATTAGTCTTAGTGTTTTGTTTTGTCAGCTATTTGTTAAATGCAAAGTATGTTGGAAGTGCTAAGTATTATTAATAACTCAGAGGACACAGATAATTCATGACTGTAGTGTTTCAGAATAATAACCCCCTTTCGTGGAAAAGAAAAGAAAAGAAAAGAAAAGAAAAGAAAAGAAAAGAAAAGAAAAGAAAAGAAAAGAAAAGAAAAGAAAAGAAAAGAAAAGATGCTTTTCTTTCTCTTCTTCCAAACAGCATAAATCAAACTTTTGTTTCTCCTATTTTTTTGAGAATTTTCATAAAAGCTTATTGAGAATAAATGGTGAGAACAATTTTCAAAAGGGAAAATAAATGCTGATTAGGAGGAAAGCAATTATCACCTCTTACCCCCATGCCCCACCGAAATAAAGCACTGTCCAGTTGGTAGCAGCACAAGGAGCCATCAAAAGGCATCCTCGTTCTTAGTTGAGTGGATCAAGGGGCCCAAACCTGCCTGGAGCACCTGCAACTCCTCCTCCAGCTGAACTCGGACCACAAAAAACCCTCCGTGTTCACGTGTCTTCCTCGTCTGTGGGTGGTGGGTGCCTGGAGGACTCAGACCCTTGCTTGCCTTCCCTGACATGGGAGTGGGGATGGGACACAAGCATTTTTATTTACAATCTTAGCAAACTAAACCCGTGGCATTTTCTTATTATAATTATGGTGACTATTGCCGCAATGAGGAACGGTCTCCCCTCATCCTGAATTGCCATGGAGCCTCCACTACACTTTGTTCACCTGCCAGACCCCCACTGGAGTTCTCACAGGGGAGGCTTCCCCCTCTGCCTTGGATGAGAGCAAATCACATACTTTAATAGATTGATTTCCTCTTGTATAAAGATAATTAATTAATCAAGAGAACTGGTTGTTCTCTTCATGGCGTTAGCGCTGACGTCCTGCAGCATGGTGCGTTTCTCTTTGTACCTGATTCTTGAACCCTCCCCAGACCTCACCCACAGTTTGGGTGCCGCCACCTCCTCACCTTCTCTGATGTCCTAAATCACACCTAACACAATGGACGGGTAGATTTGGAACAATAAATCTTATTCTGGGTTTTTTTTCAGAACGAAGCGGGGGATGAGGTTTTGGCTTTCTCAGCTCCCAGACTATCGCCACTTGTTAATGCCCCCTGCTCATCTCGGGTCCCAGCTTGCTGTATTTGGGAACATCTCTCCCACCCAACCCTAACACCTATGGCACAGGAAAAGATAAATTCAGAGAAAAACTGGTGTTTCCTTTCGTAGAGATAAAACAAGATGTATTTGGGCTGCTACGGCAGGGCAACTTCCTTAGAAAGATTATTTGAAGTACAAAGGCATTCATTTAGGGATCACGATGCTGAGGGAAAAGGACCCTGCTATAAATTAACAGCCTGTCGTGGTATTTGGAGAACAAGAGTGACAACTTACTGGAAGTTCACAAGGAATCATTTATATTTCACACTCCAGCGGGCAGCTGGTTTGAGATTGATTGTCAGCATAACAAAGGCTCTGAGCCTGTGAACTTCAGAAACCTTTCGACCTCTTAGCTGCTGGCATGAATAGCCCCCAGCCCTGACTATAGAGATCTCCCAAAGCTCCCCTGTTCGTGGCTAAATTGTTAATCAGGGTAATTTAATATAGTTTTCAATATGCCCCATCTCTTATTGAGTATGGTATTCACGGATCTTGCCCCCTCCAGAAAGAAAAGTTCTTCTTTATTCAAGTGTGAGAGGGGCAGCTGCAGAGCCCCTAAGCCCCCTCAACCTTCTCATCCTCCAGCACAGAGGATGAAGGAAGGGAAGCAAACCAGAAAGCACACACTTATCCCCTCTTCACTCTCCAGAACCCCCAAACCTGACACCCTCATGTCCTTGCAATTCCTCCTCCAGCAAGTCTGGGGACTCCAATATTAAATCTAGACTTAAATTATTTAATATATGTGTTTTCATGTTTATATTTTTTCTCCCATTCCTCCTTTTCATCGGTGGGCAGTAGTTTGCATATGAGCTGCAGCTCAGCCAGCTCCTTCAGGGCACTTCTGGACAGAGATAAGGGGATTTATTTCCCATGCTGTTACTTGGTGTTTCCTCTTCTTTCCCTCACTTATCCTGCAGAAAGTTGCTAAGACCAAAGTTTCAATAGAGGAAATCTGGGGAGTGAGACACACCAGAGTTTTGGGAGGAAGGAGTGGGTTTTTTGTTCGTTTGCAGCATAGCCTGTTATTTGAGTTCTTGGCATGCTTAAAGCTTCTGGCAGCAGTTTGCCAGAATTGGTAAATGATGAGGAAGAAATCTGTGCTGTTTACAATGTGAGGTGCCTGGTCAAGAATACAGTCTGCTGCACGATGTGGGGCAGTGTGGCTTTTTCCGTGGTCTCTGCCTGATGTGTGTGTGTGTGTGGATTCTCAATATGTCATGTAAATAGCTGCTGAAGCACATGGACAGCAACACTTTCAAAAATAAAACTAATGAGGGGGATGTTTCTTTAAAATGTCTAAAATCATGCCTGAGTTCTGTAATACGTAAAAGTCTTGCAATAATTTGGTCTTGAAACAAAGGAACAAAACTGAATGGAGAACAATATATAATTGTGCAGACAGACAAATCAGAAACATATTTCTGTATTTCATTTTCCTGAAGCACGAGATTTATGTCTTTCCATTTTATTTGTTTAGTTTGACTTTAACCATTGTGTTTGTGGACATCAGTCACACAGTTCTTAATCCTTTTTTCCTTTTTGAAGCTCCATATTTGTGCTTGATTTCCTTGATAAAGTTTTCATAGATTTCAGAATTTTCACAGCATTTTCTGAAGTATGTAGAACAAGTCTTAATCAATATAAGTTTGTGGCTCTATTATTTGTCAAATGTCTTTTGAACAATCAAAAAAATCTAAACAAATGAGATAACCACTTCACAGAAATTAAAGAAATAGCCACCAGTTTAATTTAAGAAAAAAAAAAAAATACAGCTTTTTAAAAACTTTTTGTTCATTAGGGTTTTTTAATCAGATTTTCACTTTGTTACAACCTGTGATTCATACCTATTATTTCACATTGAAATCTCTAAATTTCTGTTACATTTTCTTCTATAATATTAATAATTGTACAGGAGAAGATGCCTTTGCTTTGTGCCTATACAGAAGTATATTTTAGTATTTTTTTAAAAAATGTTTTAGATTCTTAATTAAAATAATTTTATTTGGACTGAAAGTCAAGTTAATTCGATTCTGATTAAAAATTGTGTAGGATTTTTTTTTGTTAGGTTGGGATCTTTTGCCTTTGATTTTTTTTTCTTCCAGCAAATAAGTAACAGGTTTTCTGCATATTAGGACATATTTGCTTGGGTACTAATTTCTGATCTGCTTCCATTTAATGGTAACAGTTTGGGCGTATGGGCCTATTGTATTGGAAAAAAGATATAAATTTGGGACAATGTTTGACATGGGAAATGAATGCAGACACCAGAACAATTATATTACAATCCCACTGGGAGCACTAGCACCAAATTTAGCCGGACTGATGGGACACTGTCTAGACAGTCCCTTTGTGTATCAGCTGGTTTTTTCCCTACTTTATTGTCTAGCTTGGATATATAGCTGGAACCTGCATATGGAGCCCAAACGTAACCATTCCTGCAGCCAGATTTTGCTGTAAAAAATGAACAAAATCCCCAAAACTGGATACATCCAGTGACCATGTGCCGGTAGGGATAGTCACAGAACACAAAAGCAAACAAACTTAGCTTTTTATAACAAAGATATAGATGTGTGCCTACATAGGCACAGATATGCTTGCACATAAATATTATGTAATTAAAAATGTAATTCAGTAGACTTATCACTTGAGACCACATGTGGATGCATAGAAAATCCTGGCTGGGGCTCAGCTTTCTGTGGGGAGGGAGCTGAGGATGTTTTGGGGGAGGGGGCACTGTAGACATGTAGATCAGTGTTTTACATGCTCCATCTATTCCCAAAAGGAGATAGAAAATAAATAAAACAAGCAAGTATTGTGAAGAGGCACTTAGGAGCCACCACACATGTAAATTGCAGCCTTTCATTTCTGAAAAGGGCAAAGGATAAAAAGAATGAATATTTATTAAATGTTTACACTGTAATTAGTAGTGCAGACTACTCACCTTTTCACTTGCTGAAGCTCATACTGGAGCTGGTATTAGGCCTTTACTAAAGATATGTAGAACGATATTGGGTTTTTTAAGGAGGAAACATCAGAAACCTGTGAGAGAGAAATTGCTGCAGAACTTATCTTTATCAATTAATATGCAACTTGCTACTATATCACAAGGGATTTTTTGCCATTAATATTAAATGCCATCTTAGCCAGCAAGAGCCATGAATGGATGGATGGATGGATGGATGGATGGATGGATGGATGGATGGATGGATGGATGGATGGATGGATGGGAGGGAGGAGGAAGGAAGGAAGGAAGGAAGGAAGGAAGGAAGGAAGGAAGGAAGGAAGGAAGGAAGGAAGGAAGGAAGGAAGGAAGGTGGGAAGATGTGGAGTGGGGGCACAGGGAGAGAGTGACGGGTTAGGTAGAAATATATCACCCTTCTGAGGGTCCCAACAGCATCTTGTTGTTCCACTCCATCTGTTCTTCTTGGTGGTGAGAGTACCCTGCCACCCTGTGCCACTGAAAAGTATAGAATCCCATAGATTAATATAGGTTTTGGGCCAGGTGGGTATGCCCACGTGCCTCACTTGAGGAGGGCAAGCTTGGCACTGTCTGTTACAACACTGTGGATCTGTTGCATCATTTGCAGTGCCCTGGTGCAGGGTCTGAGGACCCCTTTGGGGAGAAGTTTTGATGGGCTACAAGATCCTCTCTGTCCTTTGCCTGGATGTGTTTTTTTTCCCGGGGTGAGGGGACCCCACATCTGAGCTGGTCTGCACAGCAGAGGATGGGTATGAACTGCCTCGGACAGGAGGCTGTTCCACTACAAACACAAAACCTCTCCTCTCCCCAGCCTTTGGTGTGACGGTCTGTTCGAGCCTGACAGCTGCCAGCCCCGGGGCTGTGGTCTCCACCCTGAAGGTGCTTAATCCCTTTGAATGTATTCTCCCCCAGCCCAGCCCTGAGTCACTTCATCTTATCTCCATCAATATGCAGTCCAGGATCTTAGTCAGGGTGTAGTAGTCTTCTCTGCAGCTTTTATACAGTTTTGCTATAGCAGGAAAAAGTGTTTCATTAAGATGTTTCAGCCATGAATTATAATATTTCAGTCTCCAGCACTAGGTACAGGGCTGGCTGTACAGTAAATTCAAGTGGCTCACAAGAAAAATTATTTTTGGCTTGATGCCACTGCCATAGTCTCAGCTTGAGGTGCAGTTTAGCTGTATAGGGCTGCAATATGAAGAAAACTCACGTGCAGGGTTGCCCTGTGAGTTGCTATCCTTTATACGTGAAGGACAATTGAGAGTGCTGTGCACACAGACACACAGACACACATACACACACACACTCTCACACAAATCCTGTTAAATTTGTTCACTGAATCATGCAACATTTTACAGCAAGAGCCTCCTCTGGAGACCACATCATCCAGCCCTGCTTTTCAAGTGGCTCAGTTAGACTGTGTGGGGCCACATTCATCTGAACTCTGTGGAGCTTCCAGCATAAAAAGGCTGCAGCTGACCTGGAAAACCTCCTGCCATAATGGTAATAAATAAATTAATAAAATAATTAATGCATAAATTTAAAAAATCAAATCAAATCAAATCAAATAGCCCCTTGCCTAACCTGGTGGGTTCCTGTCCCCTGCATCCTAGTACACCTGCTGCAAGCATCACATCTGTTTACAGGTGAGGGTGCTTATCACCATGCAATCCAGTGTCCAACTATGACTGCAATTAGGAAACAGTAACACAGACTCAAAGAACCCAGGTATCGTAGCAGTGAGTATAATACAGGGTGCTCAAACATCCTGTGCTAGCAAGGATTGTTTTAATAAACTGCTCAGAAGCCTTTCTGAGCATTAATCTGAGTTGAGGAGTGTGTAAAATGTAACCCTGACCATATGGAGATCCTTTAATGTGACAAGGCTGAAGCTAGGACAGTAGGCATGGTGCACAGCCATCCTCTTCCCCGTTGCCCAGCAGCAGTTGCTTTTCCTCTTTTCATCTCTTCCTTTCCTCTTTCTCATTCCTATAACAATCCTTTCACACCAGCACTGGTAATAGAGTTTTTATCACACCAGACCCCTAGTCTATTGTAATCTGGTTTTGAAATCACCCTGTTTATTCAAGTTAGAACAAAATTATTTAAATCCGTTTCTTGTAATCTTCAGTTATTTATAGATGGAATTATTTACATGTGAGCTATCTTCCGTGTATTATTGAATGTTTTTCTTTGGGGATTACACCACATTTAAGTTTATTTTCTTGTTTTTCACATAATGTTTAGATCTCCTAAAGGAAATAACTTGTTCTCTCTTTTTTTTTTCTCTTAAAGATAAAATGTCCACTTTTTTCCACATTTATTTAAGAGAGTATTGTAGTTTATCAGTTTGATTGTTTGAAAATAGAAAATAGAATTGCAGATCATATGGCAAAATTCCCTTTTTTCTCCTGTGCTGAAAAAATTTGGACGTTTATCTATAAATGCTACAATGAACACTGATTCTTTGGTCATGACTCTGATCCTCATCACAATGACATAAAATTGGCTTATTTCTATTAAAGCCAGTAGAGTTGCATAATGCTAAACATGGTGTGAATGAATTAAAGTCAGCTGTGGGCATTTATAGCAGGGTGAAACCCAGAATAACCCCTTGTGGCCCATTGTGTTTTCTCCCTGTGTTGAGTTGAACAACTTGAGTTTAATGTGAATAGTTGGCATAGCTAAGATAATGGAAGAGTATGAACAAATATCATGCCATTTGACATGAGTTACAAATGAATTGAAGGTCATTATTTTTACCAATTTTTTCGCAGTCTTTTTTTCAGAAAAAGGAAAATAAATACTTTCTTAGTTTGGTTTATACTTTATCTGAAAAAATTTTAATATATGTATAATGGGCTTTTCTCTAGCCTAGTAACTGAGGAACATTCTGTTTTAAGTAGATATCAAGGATTTCCCTAGGCTATTCTGGTTTACATAAACATTGTCCACTGCACCAGCTGTGGAATGCATCCCCTGCTTGTAGACTTTCAGCTGTATGAAGAGATACTTTCCCTTTGTAACTGTGATTGTGTTCAATTTTGGCTAACTTTGTATACCAAATTAATATATTAAGATTATCAATGGATGTTTAAATATATATGCATCTGAAAAAAAAAAAGAACACTGAATTACAGTGAATTTGTCACAAAGAATTTCAATTTTCAGTTTCCGGTTACAATGAATGTGATTGATAGTGCTGTTCTAACTGTATAGAATCCAAAGATGCATTTTAAAACTGAAAAAAATTGTTAAAAATGGCTGTTAGGTGTTTTTTGTTTGTTTGTTTGTTTTGGGTTTTTTTTGTTTTTTGTTTTTTGTTTTGTTTTTTTTTGGGGTAATTGTTGTTTTGCAGTTGTCTTTTAATAACAAAAGATATTTTCTTTTTTATGCATTCTGCTCTGTTGAATTTAATCCACTATAAAAAGAGGCTACAAAAGGCCAATTCTTATATCCTTTTGAAAAGGACAACTAAAAAGAAGGAGAAAAGAAAGAGACCACCAGAAAGCAGAGAATAAACCTGAACTGGGAGAGAGGTGAACACTTTATGATATTTCTAAATAAAACAGTGGCTTTGGGAGTCTGTGTGGGACTCTGAAAGACAAACATTGGTGGAAAGGAGCTGGGGTGAATTCAATTCTTGCAGCTATCTTGCTTGATACTTTCTGGTAAAACTTCCTTGGCTCCTGTTGAAAAGATACTTTTACCCTTTTTTATTATTTTTTTTTCTCCTAAGAAAGGATGTCTCCTATTTTTATTTTGTCTACCCTGCAATATAAGGAAAAGATAGATTCTCAGAACCTT
>WAAE01004972.1:0-18607 GCA_013400495.1 Nicator chloris
CCACCTCCCCATCCCCGCCCCCTTCAGAGACAGAAAGGATCTTGATGTCTGCAAAGCACTAAATGTGAAAAACCTAGAGAAGAGATTCTAACACCAGTCTGATTAAATTGACAGACAGCCAAGAAACTAAGTCTGTCCCAGAAAATTATTTAAAATGCAATTAAGACGAATTATGTCAAGTAACTTCTCCTAAAGAAGAAAGAAATCACGTTTGGGTTTTTAATTATGTTTGTATATATATGCACTCAGCAAGTTTCACAGTTTTACAGACCTACTTGATACGATTTGTTTGCGGCTTGCAAGGACAAAACTACCACCTCTGACAACAGGATAGGGAGCTTTGGACACTTTCATTCAACAGTATTTAGAGACCGGGTCAGCTATGAGATTGATCAGCTAGCAGCTCTTTAAAGCTTAATATTCTCTCATATGCACAAAGCAAGCCCAGCTGGAGAGACTACATTCCAACAGCATCAGATAAAGAACTATTCTCTGCTTTGTTGACAATCAAAAGGGCCTGAGGCCTTTCAGCAGAACTGTTCCTTTGGTTCCAGAGGAAGAACCTGTTTTAGTGTTCCTCAGTCTCTTCTACTTGAAGGCTTGATAAATTTGCTGCTGTGCCAAAGAGCAAAGTCTGCTTCACAAAGTGGATTCACTGTGCTCCTGTGCATAGACTTGCTTTGCCTGTTTTTTCACGGCGTAAGTTTTTCACTGCAGAACACCTATCAAGGCTTTTCTCATCTGTCAGAAGCATCAGACAGTTCAGTTCACAGAAAAAGTAACCCCATACTTGCTAGTGAAGTTTGCCATCGCGACCCAATTGTCTGCTACAGTCAGATTTTGTTCACCCTCAAGCTTTTCCAGATCCTCTATAGTTGTAGACAGGTGTGCGCTGCCGGATCACCCAGTTAGAGCTACTACTGAGCTGCACTATGTACAGCCTCTCTATACAAATGCATGTTGTAATCATTTCAAGCAGTTCAGAATCTTCCAAAAATCACTATTGGCATGTTCTGCATATGAAATTATGAAAGATACTAAATGGAAGAACAGATAGGGAAAGAAAAGGCATTTAAGAAATGCATGTAGGATTTTGATTAATCCTTTTCTTTCATGTTTAATACTTCAGGTATACAAAATTGAAATAGAACGAGCCTTTCTTAACATCATTATCCCTCAAAACTAGGGATTTTTATAGTCTGATCTTAACAACAGAACAAAGGAAAAAGCACACACCACCACCATGGACAAAGAAAGTCAGAAGGCTACAAGATACAGTTACCTCTCCCAAAATAGGAGCCTTAATGTTTTGCTATTTAAAACAAGAGTGTAGACTCCCAAGCAATCACACTTTTCATTTCTGTCCTGTGGTTTTCTAACCTTTGGCCATGCTAAGGTAAAGCAATACAATTCTGCAGGTGAACTCTGGCAAATTTTTAGAGCCCTGCTCATCAAACACATCAAGCATACTCCTAAAATTAGGTCCACGTTAGAAAGGCACAGATTTCACTTGAAGTGAGACAGCTCTCACCTTCTTCCCCCACCCCACCTGCCCCCAAGGCATTCACAACACACACGCTGTCTACACACTCACATGCTGGACTTCACCACTTACCTGACACAGCATCATAGAACTGCTCTTCACTGAGGATGCTGAGAGGTGGAGATCCCTTAACCAGAGACTGCTCTAGTTCATGGTGTTCAGTAGCGAGTGTCTCTAATGCTTCTGACAAGATCTTGTTTTTCTCCTGCTCATGCTCCAGTTTCAAATTCCTCACCTATAAGTAGATACATGTATGAATAAAATCTCATCTCTCTGAAGAATGTGGAGCTGGAAGCTATTCAGAAAATAGACTCTAATGAATAAATAACTAGCAAACAGCTGGAACTGAAACCACATGGATTAATGAGAACATTACAGTACTTGTGTGATGATAATCAGATTGTTAGTCAGCATTTTTAGCAGCTGAAAAATCTGACACGTAAGATCTGACAATATCAATCACAATTCCATAAGTGAATCCAAGCCAGAGAACTATATCTTAAAACTGAGGGGAAATATTTATACCTCTGCTTGGATGACCTTAACTACAGAGTCAGTGATCGGTTTCTACACGCACCAAGCTCCTTCTACTAGTCTGCTCCAATTTAGGCCAAGCAGCATCATCTAAATTGAATTACAGAGCAAATGTGAATGCCAGCTACAAATAACTGCAACTGAACTGTGAGCTGAAAACATTTAACCCTGAAGATTACTGCAGGAGGTTAAAAGAGAGATTCCTCTGGTAACTGACTTAACGTCGATATAAACAGCCCCCCCTCTGAACTCCCTGAAAGTTTACCAAGGAGCCAGAAGTTAACAAAAAGAGAAGCCCAGCCACCAGATGGTGGACTTTTTTAAAACCCACACATGCAGTGGGCTCCAGAGCAGATGATGTTAACCAGGTTTTGAGTTCCGTACTAGTAATGGGAAAGCAACATGTCCTTCCTTTTTCTTTTTTTCTTTTTTTTTTTTTTTTTGCTGGTGCTTCCCTGCATCCTCTGTCTGCCAGCAGAGGGGAGAGGGCTGTAAGTGAAGGATCAGAAGTGGCCAGTTCTCCCAGCCCAGCAATGCTTCCAAGTGTGCTACCTCTCCTTCAGTCCTTAAACCATCGAGTCTTTCCCTTTCTCCCTTCCAGTCCCTTTTCAAAAGCATCCCCAACCCCTGCCTTGTCCTCCAGTTTACTCTCAAAGGTCAGTTTACAACACTAATTCCCTCTCCACTAAGAACATGCAAGGACATGACAATTAATCTCTTGGAACAGTTACAGGGACAACTTACACATATACCAACATTACCTTTTTGAATCTAATTTAAGAACTGTTTGTATGTCCTCTCTGGTTACAGTTTACATTAAAGCTTTCTTTACTTTGGAGGCTTCAGCCCCCTCAGTTATAACCACTTCCCAAAGAGTGGATTCAGAGCTGGGCACAAAAGAGGCTAGTAAGGAGATATTAAAAGAGATTTGCCACTTCCAGAAAAGAGCTTCTATGCTGGTGGAAACATATCCTCTAGAGAAAGATTTATAGAAGAAATTTTCACCCCCTCAGTTGTGCCAAATACTAAATCAGCTGTTTTGGCTGCCAGGCTCTGAGTGTAAGGGGGGAATCCAATTAAATGATAATTAAAAGAGTATAGAATTGGGTTGCTAATTAAAAGCAGAAAAACCAGTAAGTCACTTACTGTCTAATAGTTTTACTCTGAACAAAATGAAAGAAGTCTGGACTAGTTACTGTCACTTTCATTTAAAGTTCACTGTGACAGTACCAATGAAGCCAATTATTGCAATGTTTCATACAAATCAGACATGCCACTGCAGAAGATCTGTTATTAGGCAGTTTCTGCTAAATACATTTGGTATGCTGTCAAATCATTACAGAACCACCCGCCTAGAGAAACAGCATCAGTATTTTACTCTCCTGATACAGAGAGGATAGGGGACTGAGAAGAAAATAGTACTTTTCATTAAACAGCCAAGTCAAACCAGATATGAAAATGCTATTTGCAATAATACTGTTTTTGCAGGATTGAATTAGATACCATTAAGCTCTAATGCTTTGGTTTGGTAAGTGATTTGAGTGATTTAAATATTTATCTAAAACTTACAGAAAATTGAAGGAAAATTAAAGCAATCTAAAAACCCAGATGGACCTTTTTACCATCCTTTAGTCACAGTTATGTGACTAAAGAAGCAACAACATATACAGGCCTAAGACCATGCCTGCTCCAAAAAAGTATTTTCTTGACTTTAAGGTTCCTCTGTCCTATCATCACGTAGAGCTATTCAGAATTGCAGAAGGTGTACTACAAATAAATTCCCTTTTTGTAAAATCAGTTTCCAGATTTACAGTAAGGTTCACTTTTCTGTGTACTCCCAGGCCTCCTGGCTGTCAGACACTGGTACAGCAATTACACACCAGTAGGTAACAAAAACCCAAAGCTTTTCATCTGTTCCATAAGCAACACAATGCTAGCCAGAAGCTAAGGAATAAAGAAAACTCACTTAAGTTTGTTGCTTGCAGCTGTTGGGATGTTAATTTATAACGGAATAAACTGGTTTTAAAGCAACCTTAATATTGGGGAGCTTGAGATGAAAAGTTATAACATTTTTGTCAACAGTATGGAGCTTATGGGATGGACACACACATTCAGACAGTCCAGAGATTGCCCTACCAATCTCTACAGCCTGGCACCTTTGCACTAGTCATTCCTTGAGGGCTGTTGTCAGGAAACACTGCAACAACCACATCCTTAAGCACCAAAACAGTTTCACAGTATCAAAATGAGAATGAAAAAGGATTTCAAAAATGGTTCTACTACCTTTATTTGATTGATTTTGCCTATAGAGAAGCAATGCTGGGAGAGATAAAGCTGGCACAACCCTGACATACTCAACAATACAGGGGAAAAAACCCTTGCTTGAAATAAGCAGGTTTTTTTCTTAACACAAAGCAGCTTTAAGAGATACCTTCATTTTGTCAATAATAAAAGTCAAGGTGATGAGGTACACCTCCTAAAACCTACTTGCAGTAAATTGAATGTAAAGGGAGAATGTTTTGTTTTCTCAGAATCACACACTCTCTTCCCAGTTTAACATGAAACACTGCAGGCAGTTTGGTGCTGCTTTCAGACCGTAAGTTTATTGAACAATGTAACTGACCAACTGAGCAATAGGTTTTCCCAAAATGTAAGCAGCAGATTGCCATCATGCATAATTTTGCCATGCTCTATTTCTCACTCACAAGATATGGTCAATGAACAGGATTCTGAGGTGAATTAATCCATCTACCTTGCTACTCCACCACCCTTTTTGGAGATGGTGTTTCAGCTTTATCCCTTTTGCAAAAGTTGTTTCTTTCCCACTGTCTTTCTTCAGTGTCCCAACACAAACACATCTGCAAGACTACAGAAGGAACTTCTAGACTAGTTTTAAAATTTGTTATTAACACAAAAAGTGTATTTTTGATGTAATAAGCAGGAAGAAGAGCATTAAACAACAAAGTTGAGAAGCATTTCAGTCTATCAAACCAGATGCAGAGATCACTATTTTCCAGTGAACCATCACCTGATTTTGTGAAGTTGCATCAGCTGAATACTAAATCATTTTATGAACTGACATAAATCTTTATGTAACATAGTAAACATCACACCAAAATTATGCAGACACCTGTGTACACCCAGTTCTGGAAATCCAGCCTGAGCATGAGGAATTATTGGAAGAATCATTTTATTGACAGCCTGAGTAAGGCACAGCTTGTAATACAGCCATGGTTTCTGTACCTTTCACAGTGATCTGAGCTGAGAAAGATGGCAAATTATACTGGGTTCAGCTCCTCATCTTCCAACTATGGAATGGCTGCCACCTATTCAATCCCTGCCACTGGTGCCCACAATGCCTGTGCCACCAGCAGCATTATAAGCTTTCCTCTGAGCTTGACGCAGAAAGTGGCACCGAGTGCTCAACTGGACCCAGCATGAGGCTAGCTGAGTTCCCAATGCCCAGCTGGCCAGGCCTCCTGCCTTATCCTTGTCAGGAGCTGTTCTGCACAACAGCAAATAGCTATCAATACAGCTGGGCTTGCGCTTACACTGCTAGACAATGACACTTTAGATCAGTCTTGCTTCCATCTCTAAAGAGAATGGTATTACAGTCCAGCTTCAAATTTACTATTTCTGATGGAAACTATCTACCCTTGTCTCACAGAAGTAAACAATCACTCCATCATTATCCTTACAGCTATAGACACAGCTATAACCTCAGACTGAAGTCTTGGTGGTTCTCTGTCAGTGTATCTAGGTCAGTGCAACAATCCACTTTTAAAAACTTACTTCTCCAGCTGAAGATGTTTGATATCCACGGTCTGGCAACTAGTTTCACTTTTGGTTTAACTGAATGGAAATTGCTTCCAACAGCTTCCTATAACATTCCTGTAAAAACTACTGTAACATTTGGTGCTATGAACACCACACTGTGAGTTTAAATAGTAGAAGTGAGTTATTTTGGCAATCAGACTTCTCTTTCTTTCGTTAAAGGAAAGTAACAAACTATTTGCAGATACTCCTATTGCCTTTCCATGTTCTATCTGAAATAATGCTAAGCACAAGAGCATGGTTTAAAAGTTAACTTCCTCATTGTGTACTACTAGCAGAAACTTCACATGTCTATTTTAAAATATCAGAAAGCTTATCTGTGTGTAATAAACACCAGTCCCACTCCATTCTGTATCCTCAGTCTTCCTTAGGTATGTGGGAGACCAGTAACAAGCACCAAACCACTCCTTTTCCTCTTTTTTATACCCTTTTTTCTTTTTTAAAGGCTGAAGTCTTGAACTATATCAGCACAGCCTGTAACCAAGGCCTCTCTGTCCATCTTGAAGACATCGTAGTACAATACACAAAATACTTGCTTTGTTTGGTGCTGGATGCTTTTAATTTAAATTAATGCACAGCAACAGTGGCACTTCTGTATGGTAGGAAAGGATCACACCACTCTATGTCCAGCTAATAAATGATCATCTCAGCACCATGCTATTGCAGCTGCAAATAAACACGAAGCCCAACATATAGCGAGCAAGGCATAGAACAAATACAGACACTTCAATAATACGCAGTACTTCATGCTCTCAATGTTAGAACAGTAAATTAAAAGGCAGCATACCTTAGATCCTACTTGTCCTGGACTGAGAGAAAAAGGACAGGCTTCACAACACCACAGTGTGATTTAGTTGAATTTTATTTTCAAGCACTCAACTTCAGTGTTAGGAATGACTGCCCAAAACATGCAGGCTTCAGAGGTGTGCTGAAAGGAAGTATCTCCTATTTCACAGAGAAACCACGAGGGGATCTGAAGGCAGACGCTGCTGGAATGTCAGAACACAGTGTACCAACCCTGCTCTGCAGTTAGCTGAGCACGGGAGAGCTGCCCATGACACCGCCTCACCAACGTCTCTGACGACTCAGAAGGCAGGGTTTGGTTTTCAAAATGAATGGCTTTGTCCAACTGCCACAGAAATTCCACCCTCCCAAAAATGTGATTTCTTATGGGACATTCGCCACAAAGCACAGAAATGAGGTGCAAGTTTTCAGTAGGAAGGTAGGGGCTAGTCTAACACCTGGCTGGAAATTAAGACATAACCAAGGAATTAGAAAAACACTGTTATAGTAGAACTGGCATTTTTTTGTGAACATCTCCTGATGCTTTCTGTAATAAAGTACAGCAAATCAAACCTGCCATTTGTTTCACACTACATCTATTCATATGAAACTGATAGTTTCCAGGATCAGCTTCTCCAACAAGACATACTATCCTGAAAAACAGAACTTACAAAGCACTGCATTGTAACACACTACATTACAGAAAACCCATCACAGAAAGCACTGAGAATCCAAAGTGAGAACTTTGTCCCTTCTTCTGTGATTTTCATACCAAACGAAAATCCCTTCCAAAAAATCTGAGGCAAAGAGTGGAAACCACAACCTTGATGCAGAGTTTGATACGTATGCAGTTTGTCTATTCTGACAAGTTCATACAGTTGCAATTTTGCAGTTAGTACAATACAGTCCTTATTGCTAGTGCCTTCTTGCATAAGCCAGTCCTTTGTGATGTCCAGTTTGAACTAGTGCTGAGTAAATCTGTTAATGCAGAATAAGAACTAAAAAGTTTTATAAAGAGACAGGCCTGCCTCTGCGTCTTGAACAAAGGAAGAAATGTAAAGACTAAGTATTTTCCTCGAGGTGTATCTGTTTAGAAACGGAACAGTTCTATATATTTTGCTAGCTAACTTCAAAGCATGCTACTGCAGCACTAGTTCTACAGGATGGACTTCTATGAAAAGTGCTGTTAAGACTTTCTGC
The DNA here is from genome assembly GCA_013400495.1 of Nicator chloris. Classification (NCBI taxonomy): domain Eukaryota; kingdom Metazoa; phylum Chordata; class Aves; order Passeriformes; family Pycnonotidae; genus Nicator; species Nicator chloris. Next base: position 7,895 of record WAAE01004972.1, read on the forward strand.
TACCTGGAATAGTACCAAATTGCTGCTTAAGCTGCTATTGAAGTGGAAACTGAAACCAGTTGCTCTCAAAGAGAACTCACTCTGAAAGTTCTCACAGTTTTAACCATACTTGAATTTCAATGCAGGATGCTTCCCAGAAAGAAAACAAATTTTAGAAAAGGATTGATTTTTACCTCTACTCATGGGACTTAACTCTGACTAAGCACACATTAGTATATGATATGAATATGTACAATCCTGCTTTTCTCTTAACCTTCCACCCCCCAAAAACAGGAACAGTTCTATTTTCAGAATGTTTCTTTGCAAGAATGCCTGAGGTATTTGAGGCACTAGATAAAGGAGTGACTTAGGAATACTCCTTTGGCACATCTAAAAACTGCAAGTGTGACAGCTCACATTAAAGCAACAATAAAGTGTACCCAAACAGATGCAATCAATTTCATGAACACATCCCCAGATCCCTAAAGCATGTAAATATTTTACACAAAACTATCAGAGTTCTGATCTGTTTACACACAGGCCCATCTACAAAGAACCTCTTGCTGACTCACTACTCCCCAGCACCATCAAGCACCCGGGACTTGTGACAAATGTCTGCTATGTAAACATATGTTTAAGTCTTGCATCCTAACTCTTCATTGGCTGGAATAGACTAGCAGCTGTAAACTTCATCACAGTCTTGGCTCACCCCAGGGAACAGGACTGATCCAAAATAGGTCATGCTTTCCCTCTTGCTCAGGTTTTCGCTCTCTCTGTGCCGTAAGCCTGTCAGTTACCCGGCTGCAGAGATCTGTCAGATCTAAACTCGGCATCGTTAGAAAGTGAAAGTGAGTTGAACTACTGTTACAGCAACTACTGAAAAGCAAAACAAGATGTGATCACACAATCAAGGAGGTAAGCTGAGCTCACTGGTGATAGGCAAAGGGTTATTTACTGTATCACTAGACAGCATCAGTCTTCATCTCCAAAGTCCAGCCAGCTGATTCTAGAGCATCAGAGTACCACATCTTACTGAGATCGTCATATTCAAAAGAGAAAACGCACTTGGAAGGCAAACATAACAGCTGGCTTGCTTTCAGTCCCGTACACAGAAAACATCACCAACACAGCTGCTTTTTGTACAAAGGCTGAAAGACCCACATACACACAACCAAACCCCATACATACCAACTTAAAGTCCTGGTCATCTGTTCTTTTACACCCCAACCCAAAGTCTACAGAAGAAAGCAAAGACTTTGTAGAACAAGTCATACGACTGCCTCAGTCATTCCCCAGATGAACACAAGAGTTCATTGTTAGTCAACTACAAACATTCATATCAAAGTTCAAGAGGACAAGTTTAGCAGGGTTGATTTGAAATAGCTACATTTCATTCTTTAGAGCACAGATTTGTAGTATTTCCCTGTATTTGATTTATCAATATAATTAAATTCTGCTAATGAAGGAAAGGATCAGGTATGATCACAAAACTTAGAAAAATACAGCAGAAGCACTAGTAGAAGCAAGAGCCAAGCTATCATCCACACAGAAGGAACTCTTACTTTGGCAGGATCACATCAACTTAGGCAGACATTTAGGCTGTAAGAGAACTGTTATTCAAGAGAAAACCTGGAGATGCTGAGAGCACACAGCACCCTTTTCCCAGCATACATGTCTAATATAAAAACTCATCATTCAAGGCTGCTGGAATTAAGTTTCTGAACTAGCCACATGCTAGGGACAAGGAGTGTTTCCCTCCCACCTTTCCCTCCTAAGACACTAACACTTCCTCCTCAACACGGACCTTGCTGCCTTCCTTCCCCTCTCCTGTTTCCACATTTGGCTATGCCAAAGTCTGTTTATTCAGAGGCTGCTGAAGCACTGCAATTTTAACCAGTGGAGAATGTTGCAGTTCCCAGCCAGGAGCCTGTCTAAGAGCACATGAGCAAACCGCTAAGCCTAACTGCTGATTGCAGATTAGAAAGCTGGTTTTGGCCAAAAATCTTGGATTTAAGTTTTTCTATCAAAGCAACTGCTTTCTTCAAAGTGTTTCTGCAGAGTCAAGACTTTAAAAAGCTCTTTCTGGTTTGTTTCTAAAGTAAGACTCAATGGCAATTGCCTCTTCTTCTCAAAATGTATTTGTTTTTCACATTTTACTTAAACAATTTAACTGCAATCTGATAAATGTCACAAGGTCTACTTAGGTTTGAGAGCTGCAGAAATTGCCAGTCTCCAGAGCCCATTCTGCCCCTACTTGTGTTCCAGTACTATAATACTGATTAGTCAAATATCAGGACTTCAAAGAAATAGCCTCCTGATTTTGTAATTTTCTATGAAGTATTGTTTCTATTCTGAATAATGCTGAAATTAAATATGGCTGCTATTCACTCTTGCCAATACTAATGCCAAAACAAGCTGGGACTCAATGACATCTGCAGTGATGCACTCATTTGGGAAGCACGTTTTGACTTGCAGAGCTACAAGACTACCAGAGAAAAACCACACCCCAAGAATATTTCGCTGCCCCAGTGAGATTAGGCATTTATGTTCTCAGAGGCATATGCCACAAGTAACTTTCCTCAAACTAAAGGCCTCATTGAAGCTGATCTATTATACTGATGCCAACAGAACCAGAATAGCATACTGGTGGCATGGTTTCAGAGCTGGTAGGGATAATATTTTGTCTTCTCCCTTTGAGGGACTGGACATCTTTGAAGTTTGCTAGTCTCACAGAGAGATCAGATTTTAAGATGTAAGGGTTCTTAAGAATGCATACAGGAAACATTTTCTTTTTATTCTTAAAGACTGTTTTGAAAATAGATCTTAAGGCAGTTTTGATCTAACTACTTCCCTTAAGCATTCTTCCGTATACACCACTGATTACTTTGATCAATCCCTTTGTAATCTCTCCCCCACACTTCTTCCCAACTGGATTATGGCAATGCATGTAATGTTTTCTCTTTTGAAGCAAATGTCATGTTTTTGCCATGTTTTTGTTGGCTCTTACTGGCTTAGTAGTGCTGCTGGACTCAGTTGTTGACTCAGGTTGGAAACTGCTTCCTATTAAAAAAAATTAACGCTTCTGAAGCTGGCTGTCTGTTCTACAAGCTCTGCATTGGCAATCTTGTTAATTATTTGTTATTCATGAAGTCTAACTGACAGGTTTCTTTAAAAGGAATTCCAACAGAAACATGCATGCTTGTACAGTTGTTCTGCATTCTGAAAAACTCAGAGGTCTCACTTGTTAGTTTTTATTTCATTTTGGACACTAACCAAATTGACGTGAAAAATGTTACATAGGCTAGAAATCAAGAGTGAGTTTTACAATGCAATGCTGGAGTTCTGATCTCCAAATAAAATCCACCTTGGAATGCCTTCTTTGCTATTTCTGCTATAGCCCAGAACACCTTCTTCCCACGTTTCCAATATTAAAGAATCAGACTTCAAAGACTGATACAGATGCAAAAATCCCACTTCTACTTCATATTTTAGAAGGACTGGGAGCATTAAGATGATTGCCCCTTCTTAGGGATGATTTTTCTCTGAGACACTGTTTTTGTCCTTACTCCTAAGCAGGCAACAGCCAGCAGACTTCAGCCAGGCCCTGGGTAGGTTGATAAGACATTTCCTGAAATTAGAGTATGTCACACAGACATTTGTCCAGCAGTTAGAGCAGACAGATAAATATGTTCTGGAGTACAGAAATTCAGTGCAGAACTAGATAATCCCAATGTTCTCATTTAGTGGAATAGATCTTTTCTCCTTATGAATGATCTCAAATACTTTTGCCCTTAGGTGATAGGGACCTTCTACTGTTGTGTTTGTCTGGGTTTTTTAAAATCTTTTTCAAGAACATCGGAGCAAAGCTATTTACTTTTAAGTCTTCTATTTACTACTGCCCTATATGCAATCTAATAGCACCTACAGTTCAGAAGGTGAAGAGATCCCAGATTAAACTTCTAAGAAGCTCTTTTACAAACTTCTCTGATAAAATTCACTGGCTGCTACAAGAGAACTTGTAGATTTGATTAAAGTTCTAAGTTCTCCCTACCCCAAGCTGAAACAGAATCTGACAGTCTAGAATGACACATCATTTTTTAGATTCAATAAATTGCCTGTGTGAACAAAGACAATAGTAGAAAAGCACTGACCATATATTATCAGCTGATCTTTGACACATGGTTCCTTGAAATTTTCTAGCATTACTGTACTGGACCACCCCTTAAGTATTTTTATGTCTAAGCATTGTTCGAACTAGAGAAGGGAGGGCTCATGGCAAATCTCATCTATATAAATACCTAAAGGGTGGATACAAAGACAACTGGAGCCTGGCTCTTCTCAACAGTGCCCAGCAGCAGGATGGGAGAGAATGGGCACAAGCTGAAAGGCAGGAAATCCCCTCTGATTGTCAAGAAACATTTGTTCACTGTGGTGGTGACAGCACTGACACAGGCTGCCCACAGAGGTTATAGAGCCTTTATCCTTGGATATACTCGAAAGTCATCTGGACATGCTCCTGAGCAACCAGCTCCAGTTGGCCTTGACTGAGCAGGGGAGGTGGACCAGAGCACCTCGAGAGGTCCCTTGCAACCTCAACCCTCTCCATTTTGTTCCTCTGTGAAATTAGGGCTTAGGCCTTAGCCCAAAATGTTGCTTCAGAGGTGGAGGAGATATTGGTCAGACAAAATTGGATTTCTGCTATCCATAGGCACAGATGCCTGCTGTCTAAGGTTTCCAGCTGTCTGAAAGATTCAGCCAGCTCATTTTAACCTCAATTTGATTTGTCTGACCTTGCAGCAAGGTGTTTCACTGGAAAAACACACAATCCAATTTGGATGCATAGCACAGCATACATCCACAATTAATAATCTTGGCATTTCCAGAAAGGTGTAAAATACTGACATACATGGATTACTACATCACTTAGAGGAGATATACTATTATCTTGACAACTCAAGATTTTTCCTCACCACAATGATAAAAACCTTGTTTATGGGTGTCCCATTGGTTTATGTCTATCAGGCCAAATCCACCAAGTTCCTGCAGATGCTTTTCTGCTACTGTAGTCCTGCACAAGGCCTGGAGGTTGATACTCTGACCAATTACACTGAATATTTCCAGACAAGATGAGGGTAGTTTTGTTCTCTCTACCCTTTCTCCCACCATAATTCTTGACTCGAAAAAAAAGGGAGGTGCAATAGCAGCACTATTATATTTCAAGATTAACAAGAAGCTGTATTCCTATTTAAAGGTCAAACATATTTGAACAAGATTTTGTTGTGGAAGCAGTGTAGCTTTGGCAACACAACTCCCTGAAGCAGATGAGAAAGTTTGGAATCTACTTCTATGTTAGAAAGTGCCCCTACATTACGAAGGTACACTGCAGACCTCTTTCAAATAGGCATGCTCTAAAGCCATTGTCAAAGTCTCCTACCACACCTATGGATCCAAGAGTTATTGCATTGATGTCCACATTTTAACATTAATAATGTAGCCCTGACAAGCATGAGAGGATGGAAAACATTCCTATTCAAAAACACTGAGTCCACATTTACCTTACAAATGGCTTAACATGAAGCTATGCAAGCAAAGTAAGCACATCACAGGTGTCACTCCCAAAGACAAAATATTTAGATGAGGGCTATGCTTAGAAAGCATATCTTTTTGTGTGTGTGTGTTTGTCAACCAACCTGGATAGCAAAGGCCTGCATTTCCCATTTGTACATAACACCGAAAGCATTTGTTATTAAAGTGTTTTACTGCTGCATTTCAAGGAGAGTGATGCTAAGAACAATACAAGCAATATAGAGAAAGAGTCTACTAACATTCCAATATGTTACAGGCATGGCCTGTACCTTCAAGGAAAACTACAACACCAGTGATTTACTCTCAGGGTGTAAACACTTTCTGAACACAGTCCATTTACCAATTCTAGTCATATCGTCAGTGACTCAGCAGCTAGCTTTCTACTAAGGCATTTCATCACTGGACAGCAGAGCAAGCAGAGATAACACACTTCTGAATACTAATATGAAAACAAATTAAGCTTTTAAAGTCACTGGCTTTCTAGGAGGGTGCGGAGAGAGAGGCCAACAAGTACACATTTGGTCAAAAGATTAAAAAAACAGACAAGAGGTCAAATCCCACAATTGCTTATCTTGATTATAAAAATAGTATCAGTTGTAATAAGTCAGAATAAAAAATGAAGTGCAAAAAGCAGTTCTGGTTGAAATACCACGGCTGTGACCTGGTGAAGTTTAGGTTAAAAACTAAAAACATAATGGACAACACACCCTCCTATAAGCACTAGTACTGTCTAAATCATCCATTCTTTTCTTCATAGCTAGAAGACCCCTGTATTTCATAGAACCAGAAGAGACCAAAATAAGCCAACCAAAAAAACCAGAAAGAACAGCAGAAAAGTAAGTTTAGACTCAGTCAATCTCCTTTATTCAAGGAAAGGCTACACATGGACAGCTTACTGGCCCATAAGGCAAGTGATCTGGTATCGCTGATGTTTAAAGAAGCCAATAAAACTAAAATATACTAAAATCCCACCACATGACAAATCTAAGATGATTGAGCAACTGTTAAGTGACACAAAGCCTTAAGTTACTTACACTGCCCAGAAACACTGCCTTTAAAACAACTTCACACAAAATACATGCATAATAAAGAGTTAAATATTCTGTCTCCCCCAAAAGCATATGCTACTATCCAGTAAAGAATAGGCTACATGAAATTTATTTTTCAGGTGTAGAAATTATTTTTTTAAATGATTACTCTCATAAAATAGCTTTATCAGACTTACATAGAACAAGAAGCCTTATTTTCTTATATAGTAATTTTTCATAAATTAAGTTTCAAGAAAGAGAGGTCAAGAAGAACAATACATCTTCAGGGAATTAATAAATGTGTATAACCACAGTTATCCAGTTTGGTGCTCTGATATTTTACGCAGCTGAGACACAAAACCAGACCACTTAGCCAGACTGTGACTGCAGTCAATTATCTCACACACTTGCATGCAAAATCCCAGGAAATAAGAGACGTTAAGAGATGTGGTGCTATGCACAAAGGTTCAGCCTTATATCCTGGTTTTTTGCTGCTTAATTTTTTTCCTGAAATGTTACCAGTCCTTAGCTGACAATACACTAGCTGGCTGGGAGCAAATAAGTTTTAGAACTCTGCTGTTCAACCATTCTTCCAAAACACATCAGGTACAAATTAAGACAGAACATGGAAAAGAAGCTCATCAGTTTTACGTGCCACGATGACATCACAAGGACATCAGAAGAATAAAAGTGTGCGCCCCTCTCACTCCAGTTTGTTTTCCAAGCATGAGAGGAAAACAAACAATATTCTCATAGCACTAAGCAGTGAAAACACTTAGAGAAAATATCTATCTTACACATTTCTTTTTCTGCTTGTCTCCATCAGCTTGGAGACGAGCATAATTTTGCAAATACATTCATAGAAAACAGAATCCTTAATTCATATTGAAAAGCTTACTCTGTCAAGAACTATTCCATTAAATTTGATTGCTGCTTGGTTTTTTCCCCCTGCAGCCTCAGCGAAGACTGTTTTCTCAACATTAAAAATTAAGCACTCAAACAAGTGATAGACAAGACCTTAGAAGTAAACCTCAGAGCAGGAGCTGCAGAAGCACATTAAGGAGTCTCATTTCAAACCAGTATGTTTTTACACTGTGTTTCCCCAGAGGCCCATGAATGGATTCCAAGTTAGTTTACACAAGGCTGCTTAACAACAACCGCCAACAAAAAACACATCTACAAGGGCAAGCTTTGAATAAGCATTAACACCACAGTGGAAAGTGCAGGAACAGGTTAGCAGTGGGTTCCCAGTTGGGCTACACAGTGAGGAGCAGGGAACGCCTTCAGACAAGCTGTCTGACCAGCTTCCATGCAGGTGGAACTCTTTGAGCTACAGGTCAGTAAAAGTTTCCCTGTTGCTACAAGTCAGTACGCCACTTCGTACACTTCTAAGTCAACCTCTGTCCTCGTAGCTGGTGGCACGTTGTATCGGCAGTCTTGAAGAAAACAAACAAATAAGAAAACAAAAAACCCCCCAAACCACCAAAAAAATCTCCAGAGCTGAGACCCTGAGTACTAGAAAGACCAGAAGCACTTGTCTTTTACCCCATAGTAATATCTGAGTGTTCTTCTGTGAGCCAGAACCATCTTTCATCCAGAAGCCTTTCTAAACACAGCACTTGATCGAGGATTTTATCAACTGCTTCAAAACCTATCAAGTGCTTCAAAAAAAGCACTCTGTCAACACACATAATACTATTTCATAAAAGAACAGCAGTAATATTTACTTATCTTTCCCCTGAATTGAGACTCAGTATTTCTTATTTTAAAAAGCTTCTGTCTGGGCTGCTGCTTAGCTTCACTTCCCACTCTGGTGACCTATAGAATCTTGGCTGCTCTAGGGAAATCTCAGAAAAAAGAAGCTATGTTCTCTAACTCCTCTACCTCTGAGATAGTTTGGATTTGCTGAACTCCTGCCTCTACTGGTAAGGACATTGTCTTCACAGATCTGTAGTTGGCCTTACACCTGCAAGGCTGCAGTACACTGGTAGAAAAAAAATGCATTCAGAGGAAGAACACTATGCCATCCACAAGCATCTCACTATTAAGTTACTTGAACTTTAATATCTTCACTATAGAGCTTTAGCTCAGATGAAAAGACGTGCACATAACAGAACCCAAAAATTAGTACAGCAAGAATCATCAAGGCATGAGTAGAACTGTTAATATTCTAGCAGGAGAAAAAAAAAATTATTTTCCTGTGGGTAGCTTTGTTCTCTTATACACCCTGCCTATATAATATTCCACAACACTTGATATCCTGTGCTCCTCTGCGTAAGGGAAGAATACCAGTCTTTACTAGGGAGCCCATGTGAGCATAGAGAACCTTCCAATGAACTTGTTACTTTCAAACAAGATTCAAGCTGCACTGGGTATTTCTAGTACATTTCCACTCATTTGGAGAAGGGGAGAAAGAGGGCCAAGTCAATTACTGACTTGAGAGTACTGACAAGAGCCAATAAAGGTTTGTTTGATGTAGGTACACCTCGATTCTTTCACCATCAAAAACTCTTGCTGTGTTCAGTCTAATCATCGACCATCTGAAAACTGTTCTCCTTTCCACAAGCATACAACCTGAACAGCATTCCAGTTGTTCAGGGCATTGCCTACAGGCCTTGACACACTGAGGTTTTCCCTCTATCTCCACTACTTTCAGCAAGAGCTGAACGGAATGGACAACATTAATTCCTCTGTGCTCCAGTGATTGAAAGGAATTTAAAAAAAAAACAAAAATAGGGCTGTCACTTGTTTCTAAACATAAAGAGAAAAGATCAGAAAAACAAAGCCATTGGTTTTATCATGTGAGGGACCGTGGACTCTATTGTTCTAGGTTTAGTTCAGTAGCCAGCCAATACATGATCCCCTTACTAGGCCTAGCACAGAAATCTTATCATTAACCTCTTTCTTAGCTTTTCTGATTTTATTTGAGTCCCTCACCCCTCTTCATCTGTCCCTCCCACATACCAGAGGCTCCCAAGACCTTATAGAGGTTAATGTAGCTGATGATATTGCCAGGTGGAAGAAAAGGACTGCTGATGGATGCCAGGACTTCTCTAGCAGATTTGCACAGGGTGCCTTTATCAGCATTTCTCCCTTGACTGCAGATTCTCATCACTGCTCTCCTCACCTGCACCCCCACTACGAAACAGATAGTAAAATTTCTCATTATGAAGTAATTTGGACATAGCCTACAGACACCTTCTCCATTCACAATACAGTAAGGTAGGAAGTAGGTTTCAGTGATAACAGCCGTGCTGATACCTGTGTCCCAGAAGACAAATCAGAAATACATTAAAGACAACTATTTGTATGCCAAAGAGCATGCAAGCATTCAGTCACAAGAACACACACAGATCCATCTAACCTTCAGACATTCATTAATGTTTCCCAGAAATCTGAAATAAACTAAGGCAGTGCACTGAACTTCCAGAGATTGGTATTTACCAGTTGAACTGTGTGCACATTTTTTATTTACCGGATGTACATATAACAGATAGCACATTACGCCACGGTAAAGATAACTGAGTTCAAGGACTATGACCCACAATATTTTGATATTTAAAAGGTTCTGTATAAATAACAAGCTTAATTTGTTATGACAAATTCTTCACAGCTGAAATACACAACTCGTTTAACCCAAAAAGTGAAGAAACCTTTCCTGAATTCCTTATCACATCAGCTAAGGCTTTTCACCAGCTTGTAAACAAGTCCCCTTTTTAAGACAAAAGCAAACTAGAAAAAAAATGACATCTGCAAAGGCTGAAGATCAAAGCCACAAGCAGACTACAAACGAAACCAGCTTACAACTGCTATCCGTTCTACACACGCAATATGAGCTCTTAATTTACTGTTACATATAACTCTTGATGGTAAAAGTGAAACTTAAGAGTCAAGATGCTCATCTACACACTTTACCTAAGCACTGGTTAGTGAAGAAGCAAGGTAAAAAAAGGAAAAAGCTAATTTCTTTAAATAAATATTTTTTTTCTATCAATTTCACAAAGCTTCAGTACAGGTAGTTCAAGTACTAGAGATGAATTTTAAACTCATTCAGGAAATCTAGCAGAGACAATAGTGTGAAAAGAACCTTAAGTTCAACTCCTCCTACAACTACACAAAA
>WAAE01004974.1:0-10100 GCA_013400495.1 Nicator chloris
GCCTATTAGACAACGGTAGTCTTAATTTCCATTTAATTTTTACTCATGTAATTTTAAAATGCCATTTCTTTTAATCTAAGATGTTTGCTGGCAACTAAATTCTAATTGCTTGAAAAACAGGTTTCAGTGCAATTATTAAAGAAATCTTTGATTGCCTGAGGTAGATATAATTTCCTAGACTGTACAAATTAATTATCATTGATCTGCTTGACATTCCATGCCTATCTCTATATCTGTGCATATATATGCGAGATAGATATATATATATGTGAGATATATATTTATATCTACACACACACACGTATATATATAGCTTTAAATCTTGCTTAATAGCTGAGGGTTGTTAGAATAGTTTCTTACCACGATGATTCGTGGCACACATTGATAAGTTTTCGCAGTAAAAACTAACACTGATTAATAGATATGCTAAGATCTTGCTATTATAAATGTGTCATGCAAGCAGCAGAGCTTTTGAAGGTAAAATAAAGTTGAGGAATTCAAGGTCCTGAAACAGAAGCAGACTGGATAACTTAGTCTTTCTTCCTGCTTCTCTGCAATTTCTCTTTGGAAATACCTTTAACTTTTGATGTCCTTTCTGGTAATGTGTTGTCATAAAGACTGCTAACACCAGACCATTTTTCTGTGCTGTATGTGAATTACCTAATTGTCTTCAGAGGTGAGAGATGAGGTACAGAATGGGTACCTCATTTATTTTTCTAGACAAATATTAACTATTTAATGCTATTGCCCATACTGACTTCTTGTGTCTATCTGCTGAATGGGTAACATAAGTTAAAGGTTATATTGCACAAACATGAACTTCATTTGATGTAATCCCTGTTCAATGTAAGTCTGTGTATCTCCCATATTGCATTACTGCTCATCCCTAAGACTTCATAAAAACTTCAAAACTTCCCTGTTTTGTTTGTATTGTCATCCTTAGCATTTTTTGATTCCAGCAGGAAGTAAATTAAGTACCTAAAATAGCTGAAATGTTCTCCAGGCTGAGACACTTTGGAGTGTATCCAGAGATAAAAGATGACAATTTTAATATCCAAGTGTGTTTTATGTTAAATTCTTTTGTCTTTGGCCATCAAATAAGTAGAATTTTGGAGAATTTAAAATTTTGATGCTTACGTTCTACCCATAGCCTTGCATGGATTTGGTCTGAGGGAATTTGGTAATGTCACAGAAGGAAACCTAGAAGATGAGGAATTCCACTTCTAGACTAGTGACCCAAACACAAAAATGCTCTGGTTTTCCTTAGTTCAGTTGAACTCAGATTTTACAAACTGTTTTGGATTTGCCAATTATGGCTATCTGCAGTGGTGAATTTGAGGGACCTATCTGTTGATCAAACACGTGAGAACACATTTTTGTATAAAATCCTCTGACAATCATCAAAACACTACAAGCTTTTAGATGCTCTCAGTCTATTTTAGAATCAATGCAAATGGTTTCCAGTCCATTGTAAAAGTGACATTTCAGAACTCGCCTTATTTAATGTTCACTTGGAAGGCAGGAAAAGTGTTTTCCATTAGTTTTTGTCTAGTGCCTTGTGCCAGCTGTCTTTTACAAGGTTTATAATTTGTCTCCATTCTGTATGTCCTCTTTTAAGATCTGAAAAGGTCTTCTGAAGAATTTCTGATTCTACTTGACTTAGACACGCATTGATGCAGGATAAACGCTGTAGATTCTCTTTTCTCAGTGACAGTCTGGAACATAAATGTATTTTACTCTTTCAACTGCTGAGTTTCCTATTTATTTCCTGAAGTTCTCATTTATTGCTCTCTACACTAAAAAAGAAAAGCCTTAAGAGATTTTCAGAGTCAGAGATAGTATATTTTTTTCTGTTTGATTTCATGCAAGCTTTTCATTTGGGTTCTAAATATGATGGGCAATTTTACTTGATATATACCATAATCAAATTTCAGTCTGACTATAACCTGATGGTTGTAGTTTGTTGGTTTGTTGTTTCTCTTGTGTTTCAGATTTATCAGACAAGTTCTTCTGTTTATATGTCCTGACTTTATTTGCTCTCACATGAGGCCTTTTTGCTTGCTCTAAAGGTTCATCTTTCTTTAGCTGTCACAAAACCCACTTTTGGGAAAATATCAGGCTTTACCCAACCTTTTCATGCCAGTGTAATCTTTCTTGGCTTGAATGAGGCTGTTTGAGTGATTCATGTAAAAACTCTTACTAGGTGTTTTATTGCAAAGTATTAATTTATTTTCCAATAAGAAATAATGGAAAGATAACCTGTAGGTGTTCTTTATATCTGTTCTCTACTATTAATGCAACCATGGAAAATTCAATTTTTTTTGAAAAAGAAAACAATCAAAACCAACAGATTTTGTCTCCTGTTTATTCCGGGCTCAAGTCCAACCATTTTGTCTTCTTTGGGGGGAAGAACAAAACAATCTAAAGGTATGTAAGAGAAATTCCTAACTGAGATAAACTGACCTATTTCCATGTATCCAGGCTACTGAAATGAAAATGTAGTGTTTACAGTAGTCCAAAGAGGGTCCCCATTTGTTTAGAAATGAAAATTAAAAGTTTCATTGATAATGAGTTATACACGATGAAACACTATTTAACAAGTTGACTGGTTCTATTAAGCTGCCAGTCATAAAGATAGTGTTAACCTGGACTAGCAAGACTATTTCATCTACATAAGCTCTATGATTTTTCTCTGTATTATTCCTTTCTTTTCTCTTTCATTTGCTCTTTCATTTTCTACTGGCATAGTATTTTGTAGCAAGTGAAGCATGAACACTCATTTTCACTTGCAAAGCAGACCATTTACCTACTTGGAATATAAAAACATTTAGTACATTTGCCACTGTGTTTTTCATGTAGCAGACATAAAATACAGTGTGATTACAGAGAAAAGATGTGGGCTACATACTTAGCACTTAATGTCTTAAACATTTTTTATAGAAATATATATACTGTTCTGCTGCCTCTCTTTTTCATGACTGTAGCATTGCAGAATATGTTGTCTTTAAACCTTTGAGGATATTTTTGACTCATGAAATTTCTAATGGCAGATTATCAACATATATTTTAGCTTTGAATCACTACTGGAAGAAAAGTAGCATAATAAGGCTCCTATTTTTGCTTTGTATAGTCAAGTATATTCTTTCTTAGATAGTAATTTGGCATAGCTATGAACAGGAGGTTCTTGTGCAGTTTGTGATACTGGAAATATTTATTTTTATCATTGTAAGTATCCTTATATGCATTTTCTGTTTATTTTTCACAGTGAAGCTGGTCTTCCCACAATAGGTATACATAATTTTATAATGATCAACTTCAGTAAAGGACTGTCAGGGTCATTAGTACCTCAGTAAGTTTTTCTCCACAGGCCCTGCCTGAGAACTCTCTACCAAAAGGCCTTTTTCCAGGCTTTCAACATGGTCTTCACTAGCATTCGCACAACCAATGCAGGGAAAATAAGGCTGATAAATGGGTGCAAAACTGACTAAACTCTCAGGCTGAAAGCTTATTTTCATCATTGGTTCAGCGTCCAAATGGCAGCCACTTCATGGACATGTATTGCCGTAAATAATGTTTGTTAACAGCCTGGGTGATAGAATGGTGTGCACCCTCACCCAGCTCATTGCTCACATCAGAATGGGGAAAGTGGTTCACTGCTACCTGAAGTGACCTCAACAACAAATAAATTAAAAAAAAGAAGAAACAAAAAGGTGTACAAAAAATACAAGCAAAGGAGAATGCAAAGCTCAATAGGACAAATAGCCTCATTCACCACTACAAGCCAAGGCAGACTGGCTAAGAATTAGTTTTGCCAAAAAAGACCAGGTAAACATCAAAGCTCATCTTGACCTGGGAGTGTGAATCTGCACCAAAGAGAGCTAACTTCATTGTTGTTTTGTATAGAGTCTGCATGGGCAGGATGCCCAAACAAAGGGTTTCAAAGACTTTTTTAGATTTCTGCCCATCAACTGCCCTTAGACACTACTTTTTTACTGTTCTGTACTGTAAATGGTGTCTTTATTTCATGGGACTATTTTCTGTGCTTTTTACTTGATGTTTCAAAGCACTTTGAATATGAGTAAATGGTAAATACACTTAAGGCTCTGTAAGTAGCCACTTTGATTACGTAAACTCCTGTCCTAAGAGATTTCTAAGTATTTGCATAAATAGAAAACAATTTGCTCCTAAGAAAAGAAACTTTTTGTGTTAGTCCCTAGAATGTTGTAGTTGGATGTTACTTGTTATCTTAATTCTCTGGTCCCAGATCTAGTTATCACTTCTCAATAATTCAAAATAAAATGATTTATATGAGCCGGATCTAATAAACTTTAGAGATATCTCCTTGTTCCTGGCACAGAAATAGACATTTGTACACCAGAAGTTCTAAACAACTTGACAGAGAAAATACTACTTGCCAAAAAATACTAGGATACATTCTACTGTAAGAACCAATAGTTTTGACTGGAGGAAAATTTTTCTCAATAATAGCAGAGAAGTTTTATAAGAAGCACTTCATAGTGTTTATTGTCGTTTAACCCCAGCCAGCAGCCAAGTCCCAGGCAGCTGCTCACTCACTCCCCTCCAGCAGGATCAGGCAGAGAATCAGAAGGGTAAAAGCTGGAAAATGTGTGGGTTGAGATAAAGACAGTTTAATAGGGAAAGCAAAACCTCTGCTCATGAGCACATCAAAACAAGAAATTCATTCACTGCTTCCCAAGGGCAGGCAGGGGTTCAGCCATCCTGGAAGAGGAGGGCCCCACAATATCTGACAGTTAGCAGGGAACACAAACGCCATCGCTCCAAACATTACCCCCTTCCTCCTTATTCACCCCACTTTAAATATTGAGCATGATGTCACACGATCTGGAATATCTCTGTGATCAGTTGGGGTCACCTGTCCCAGCTGTGTCTGCTCCCAGGCACTCCCAGCCCCCTCACCAGCGTGGCTTTAGGAAAAGCAGGAAAGGCCTTGGCTCTGTGGAAGCCCTGCTCAGCCATAACAAAAACATCTCTGTCCTATCAACCCCGTGTTCAGCACTAATCCAATGCACAGCCCCTTACCAGCCACGGGGAAGAAAATTAATTCTACCCCAGCCAAAACCAGCGCAGTGTTGAATCTTTAACCTCATGAGAAACTAGACAAAATCCTGGTCTAGACAAAAATTCCATGTAGAAAAACTGGCAAGCCTATTTCTAGAAAATTAATGCACTTCCTTTTCTGAATGTAGACTCGTGCACACAATAAAATTTCAACTAAGACATGAGGAAATTTTAAATTGTACATAAACCAGAAACCGTAAGACACATTACACTTCCAAATTCAAGAAAAATAGTGAAAATGTACTCTTATTATCCCCATACAGAATATAGTGCTATTAAAATTTTGTCATATTTAGTTCTTGACTTTTTAGAGGGTCCTGAAGGAAACTAAATTTACCAGAACACGATATTTGGCCTATTTTTCACCTTCACTATTCAAAATGAACATTTCAACTTTCCAAAATTCAATAATATTACAATACAGCTGGAAAAAGTTTGGAAAAGGAAATTAATTTAGTAAAGCTTTTTTGTGACTATGAATTTCTAGTTCTCTTAGAGCAGCTGTATGTCTTGGCTAAAAAAAACACCTAAGAAAGAACAATATTTTCATTCTCTCTATAAAGATCCTATTGTGATTTTAGAAAAGAAAAGACATTCTGGATACTTGTACTGCTTTTTTCAATAGGATGCCTTCTTAGAAGACATTCCTGGCATGAAATATGAGTGGTTGTTTTCCTTCATATAAACTGTCATTGAAATCAAAGAGTTGATAAACTACAGGTAAGTGATGGTATTAATTTGCTAGTTATTTTGAGGATTATTTTACATGCTATAACTGTTGCCACAGAAATGCCTGTATTATACATGTCTTTAGCTTCCAGATTTGTCCAGCATAGCACAGGTTGTGGAGATTTTACATGTTAGTGATCTGAGTAGAGTTTCATCCTGTTGTCCTTAAACTACTCACTGCTGAAGTTACAGTTCCCCAAAGCAGTTTCATTTGCTGATATTATCATCTTCACAGCATCTCAAGAACTGTATACTATGTATAACTTACTTATTATTTTAGTACCAGAAAGATTCCCATTACCATTGGAAAAGCTTTCATTTTCTTGTCCTCTAACTTTCACTCCCACAAGTGTGCATATTTGCTGAAAGTAAACTTTATATGTAAACTTTCCTGTAACAATGCCTATCCCCAGACAGTGATGGAGTAAGGCTTTGGATTTAGCACTTTTATCATCTTCTGAATCATTCCCATCTGCAGTGCAAAGTCCCTCACCATCTGTACCATGCCTGATAACTTATGCAGGCAATACAAATACTTGTCTCTTATTTCCATCAAGGGCATTTTGTTTTTAAACATGAGCCATTTCTCTTCCAGACCCTAATTCAACAAAATACAGAACCTATACATAACAATAAACTATTTTTTATCAAACTGAATGACTGATGACAAATTATCTCAATTTCTTTTGGGAAAGGTTCCTCTCTTGGAATGAGACTAGCTAGATCTTGCACCCTCACACACTGCAGTGGTGGCACACAGACCCTGTGAGCTCTGGCACTACTCTGGCTGCTTTCACTCAGAAATTCCCATGGTCTTGTGCACAGGTGGAGAGCCTGTGCTCACCCAGGAAAACAGTCAGAAATGGAGTTTAATGAGAAGAAAGGACAAGACATTTTTAATGTTTAATGGAATAAATGACAGAACAGACACAGGGCATGGCCATTCAAGCACTGTAACTAGCCTCTCCTTACACTGCTAACCTCTTTCATACCCTTATACTTCTATTTCCCTTGTTCATTCTCTAGCCACTCTAAATTCCAAACGTACCTGCAAGTCTTCCTCTGGCCTCATGGTAATGGGTGTCTGTGGGCCTGATGTTTCTGGGTCTGAGAAATTTTAGCCTGCTAACCTTCTCCCAAGGGAGAAATTCTAAGGAAAGCTTCTTCTCAAAACAAATTCTGGCAAACAACTATCCGTTCTCAAAATAATCTTTTTCCAAGTGGTGTTTTGCTTTTCTAGTTCTCAAAACATTTTTAGCTGTTTCTCTAGTTTAATCAATGGGATTAGAGAGGTGTTATTCCTCTTCACCAATCATGTTAAGTCTGTATCAGCACACCTTAAAAAAAGGTAGGAGAATTAGACAATAAAGTTTTTTCTATGCTCTTTGCCTTCTGAAATATTTAGAGTCTCTCACCGTTTTTCGTGTGCTACAATGATATGTGTCCACCCTGGCTGTGGGACTGACCACTTCCTGTAGCTGAGACAGGTTACCCTCAAACCTCTGCCCTGCTTTGTCTGTATGGCAATGAATTCTTTATCACATAACTATGCTATCCATGATAATTTGGGGCAAATCAAAGCCTTTGAGAAGATAAAAATATTATCTTCTGGATCACAGGGGAGAATAAAGTGTTGGAATCTTAAAATGCACCAGAACAGAGAAGGAAGAAATGAGATAAAGTGTGCATGGATTATTCCAGTTGGTGATTCTCAGATTTGCGATTCCTGAGACATGTCAGATGAGAGTCTTTTTCCCCTGAGTGCTTGGTGCCAAAGCAGAAGAAGAGTCGAAAGCCGCCATTTCAGGTTTTCTTTAGGTTGTTTATTATTTCTTATCTACAAATTCTTTCTGTGCCCAGTCAAGGTCTTGTTGCAGTGAGGGCATGAGATGACTCCCGCCCACAACAGGTGGGCAAAACCTCTTATGTTATGTTCTACGTATCTTTTATTTACCATTAATCACCAATACCTAGTACTAATGTTAGACATGTCACCTCTATCCTACACCAATCCCTGTGAGCCACCACAGCAGAAAAATGGATGACACCAAGAAGGACAAAAAGGACAGGAACCACACCCAGGTCCTCCATGTTCTTCTTCTGACCCCTTTCTAAATATCCTAATATTCTACATTTGCACCCCGTGATTACTTTACTACTACTACTATTTTTCTTACATTCTCGTGACTTGTAATTCATTTCACAAGCTGAAAGCTCTTCCATGGACAGAGATCAAGAACAGTGTCTCCCTGGGGTCTGTGCAGGGGGGTCTCTGACCCCCTGCCAGGATCTCAGACCCTCCAGGGCAGTCAGAGGAGTGCCCTGGACTCCAACAGGTGATCTGCACAGATCATGTCTGTGTTGCTCATGGACAAAAAGCCTTCCAAGGTAGCCAGCAGCAAAACAATTTTCTTCTTCTGATCCAAACATCAGTTTTGTTCTTACATTGTGTATTGGGTTTGTGAGGCAAGTTTTTGGTAGCAGGAGGGGGTCTACA
Source organism: Nicator chloris (assembly GCA_013400495.1). Classification (NCBI taxonomy): domain Eukaryota; kingdom Metazoa; phylum Chordata; class Aves; order Passeriformes; family Pycnonotidae; genus Nicator; species Nicator chloris. The sequence goes on from WAAE01004974.1 coordinate 8,327, forward strand.
GGAGTGGCTTTTGTAAGCAGCTGCCAAAAGCCTCCTCTGTGATGGACAAAGGCAATGCCAGATGAATACAAGATGGACCAACCTGCTGCTGCCAATGATGGACCAGTCAGAAGTGGTGGTAACACCTCTGTGATAACATATTTAAGAAGGTAAAAAAAATTATTGTGCAGAAGTAATTGCATCCAGAGAAGAGTGCAGTGAAAATATACGAGAGAATCAACTCTGCAGACACCAAGGCCAGTCACTAAGGAGGGGCCCAGGCCCAGGGCAGAGATTCCCCTGCAGGCTATGGTGCAGGATGGGGTGAAGCAGCTGTGTCCCTGCAGCCCGTGGAGGTCCACAGGAAAGCAGACATCCACAGGCAGCCCATGGAGGACTTCTACACAGGAGCATGTGAATGCCTGAAAGAGGGCAGTGAATCCATGGGAAACTCACGGTGGAGCAGGCTCCTGAGAGGGATCTGCAGACCTGTGGAGAGAGGAGCCTACACTGGAGCAGGTTTCCTGGTAGGACTTGTGACCCCGTGGAAGGGACCCAAGCTGGAGCTGCTCATGAGGAACTGCAGCCAATGGGAAGGATTCATGCTGGAGAAGTTCATGCAGAACTGTCTCCTGTGGGAGAGGCCCCATGCTGGAGAAGGGGAAGGACTCCTCTCCTTGAGCAGCAGCAGGAACAACCTGTGAGGAGCTGACCATAACCCCCATTCCCATCTCCCTGGTCTGCTGGGAGAGGAGTTAGAGCTGGGAACGAGGGAGAGGTGGGGAAAAGGTGTTATAGGGTTTGTTTTACTTCTCATGATCTTGTTCTGATTTTGGTTGGTAATAAATTCATTTTATACCGCTAAGTCAGGCCTGTTTTGCCTGTGACAGTAACTGGTGAGTGATCTCTCCCTGCCCTTGTCTCGACATATGATTCCTTCAATGTATTTTCTTATCCATGTCCAGCTGGGGAGGGGAGTGACAGAGCAGCTTTATTTGTAGTAATTTATNTAATTTTCAGAAAGAAGTCACCTTCAAATATTCTCTTGAATAGTCAGAATAAGTTGATTTTCTTAAATTTGACATCTCAAGATTTATATTCGTAGTCTTTCAACCACAATTTTCGAACTTTTCTGATTGTTTTATAAGATTTTTTGTATATATTAAAACAACGGAATTATAGTTGTACAGATCTGCAATTACAAAAGCTAAAAAATGCCAAACTATGCAATATATCTCTAATAATACCACTATCATCATTGTATTGGGTACATTTTTGAGTTACTGATATTTTTGAGGTGGAAATACCCAAGTCTATAACTATTGAATATGAGTCTCTGAAGTCTTCATATGAAAAACTTTAAAACGTCTTTGAGATACCTGATCAGAGTACATCAAAAATTGCCAAAAGTTACAAAAAATGCACTCCAAAATTATAAAACAGATTCTTTATAAAGAATTAAATAAGGTTCTAAAAGTCCTTAAAAGTCCAGATTTTCATATTAAAATAACGCTCTATTGTTTTGCCTATGTTTAAATTGGAAGTAATTGATATTAATTCTAAATATTTTAAATAATTATAATAGTAAGTCTTTAAAAAAATAATTGTAATAAATAATGGAACAATACTGCCTCATTTGGGACAGAGCCCATTTCTTGATCTGGATGGAAGATAGATGTTTAACATTTTCCTAAGAGGCACTTCTATCATATGTACTCTGAGCTTCTTATTTAATTCACGTCAACCACAATGGATGTATACTCACGTTTTCATTCAACTACAAATGAGAGATTTT
>WAAE01005008.1:0-46719 GCA_013400495.1 Nicator chloris
AGAGGAGGCAACGAGGCTGGTGAAGGCCTTGGAACACAGGGAATGACTGAGGGAGCTGGGGTTGTTTAGCCTGGAGAAAAGGAGACTCAGAGGTGACCTTATCACTCTCTACAACTCCCTGAAAGGTGGTTGTAGTCAGGTGGGGCTTGGTCTCTTTCTCCAGGCAGCAACTGACAGAATGAGAGGACACAATCTCAAGCTGCACCAAGGGAAATATAGGTTGGATATTAGGAAAAAAGTTTTTTATAGAAAGGGTAATAAAGTATTGGAATGGTCTGCCCAGGGAGGTGGTGGAGTCACCATCCCTGGGTGTGTTTAAAAAAAGACTGGATGTGGCACTTGCTGCCATGGTTTAGTTGAGGTGTTAGGGCTGGGTTGGACTTGATGATCTTGAAGGTCTCTTCCAACCCAGTAATTCTGCAATTCTGCTACACAACGCCTAGATGGACTGATTCACTAATTCAGTGCAACCTTGGGACAGCTTCTTCCTTTTGGCTTTCTTATACAGCCACAGCCCAAACAAACCTTTCTTCTCCCCATCACATTTGCATTTCAGATTAATGCTTTAAATTTATGGCTTAATTTCTCACCTGCTTCCCAGGAGAACAGAACAGCAAGAAGCACTGACTGTCATGGGTCTCAAAGTGAAGGACAACCCGTACACACACACCATGTTCCATACAGGTTGAAACAAGCCAGTTAATCAACAAGTTTTATGTGCTTTTTCAAAATGTGGACATCCTTAAGGTATTCACTAGCAGTTTATTGGGATGGCAGCAGAAGGGCTTATATTGTGGAAACACTGATATCTGCATTTTTTTATTAACAGTGATGAAACTGCAGTCGTCAATGGGTTTCTAAACTTTACACTTGCTAGTCCACATGAATGCACCACATCTAAGGACAGTCTAACTACTATTTCTATCATTTTCCCATTCTTTATAGAGTATTCTTTAAGCTTCTAGAAAGGGTACTTTTCAGACTTAAAGGCAATATTGCTTATAACAGTCAGAAGAAGAGAGGAGGCAGGAGAGCTTGAATATTTCTTAAAAGATCATAACAAGAGGGAATAAAAAATCCTTCAGCTCCATTAAATACACAGCATATAAAAAACTAGCTAAGTTGGAAATGTCTGTCAATTACATGGCCAAATTAAATAATTGGTACAAGATAATTGGTACTAAGTTAAACTCCCACCTAAAGGATTGTGAAATCACAGATGGGAGAAGTGAAATGAGGAGGAGCTGTAAAGTTAGCCCCGATTACACCTTGTTTGACTTGACCATTTGAACAACTAATCCTTTGCTAACATATCTGTTCTCAGAGATATGAACTAATTTTTATACGGCTGAATCAGTTTTTGTCTAATGTCATATGAAGGATGGTTTTCATTTGATCTCAGGTTTGGGAGCTGGTGGCAGGTTGTTTTACTGTGCTTCAGAATAATGAATCTTTAATCACACTGATGGGGAAAAGTTAATAGAAAAATTACTGAAAACACAACATCAATGTCTGTGATGTGTAATGAATAATAAAGAGAACAACAGATGCAGTCTGGTTGATGGCCCAATTTAAAATACTTCATGCCCAATTACAGACACACTTGTTTTATATAAGGCAGACAGTTGGATAAGAAATAGACTACAATTTTCTGCTTTATGACTGCTGTATAGAATACCTAAGGTCATAACATGGATGATTCGCAGCAAACAACACTTATAGGTCAGATGTGTGACAGGAAGCTCCAGTTCTCACCAGGCATGCAAAGGTACAACCAGGAGAACCCTGGGGGAACCTTGTGAAAGAAAAACAGCAAAAGTGAATCTACTTTTCTAAAAGTCACCAAAACTAGAAGAGTCTGTCCTTGAACTGCATCACCCAGATACAGATTTCCTGGCTAAAAAAGAAGGTTGAAATACATACAGGTCCTGCACAGCTACAAACTCCACATTTTCCACTCTTTCTTCCCACCCACGTCAACTATATCTGTCCCTGCTTCACCTTCACTGCTTTGCTTGCACAAGAAAAACTTATTGCTATAGAAGAGCCAGCAGAATGCCCTTCATTTTGGTGACAGCCTCTCTTTGATGTCCTAGATATCTATTCCTCTCACCCAGGCATAAATATGGGTCTCCTTTACTCAAAGAACTCCAGGATCTATATTTTGTCTCTCCTTCACAAACCCCCTCTGATTTAAATTCAGAAAAACCCACCCCAAAAGAGGTCTCCACCAGAAGAAGAATCATAAAAGTCATAAAATCAGTAATGACCAAAAAACCCAGCCACCTCACCATAAAAGGTCCAGACCAACTGTTCAGTTCACAATACCTTTACATTGTGATTTCAACTTCCTCAATCACAAACCACCATTTGAAAGTTTCAGGCTGCATGTATCTGAAGACAAAATTCTAAGTGTGTTCCTTACTCCTGTTTTCACAGGGCTCTGTTCAGGCTTTGGAAGGATGGTTGTGGTGTTTGTTTTGGGGGTTTAATTGATCCAACTCAAACTGGGGCTTAGTTCAACCTCTGATTAATTGGCATTTTTGACTGAGAGAACAGTCGGTTGGGAATTTTCTGGCTGGATATACTTCATAAAATTATTTCAGTTGGAAAAGGCCTTTAAGGGTCATCAGGTTCAACCATTAGCCTAACACTGCCAAGTCCACCACCAAACCACATCCCTAAGTGCCACATCTACACATCTTTTACTTGAGGCCTTTGCAAAGCTGAAGTTATATATTACTTTAGGAAGTGGTTTATGACAGGCTGAGTGATTTAAGACAAGCCCAAAAAATGAAAAAAAAAAATTCTTACATATTAGTTTCATCTAGTACAAACTTGTATAAAGATGATTTCAGATTGCTCCTGGTATGTACTCCCCCTGCCTGTTGCGAGCACAGGGTCAAAACACCTCAGAGAAGCAATTGCTGGACTTACTAAACCCATCTGGATAGCACTGAAGTGCAAGGTCACTGTTTTAACAGGATCTTGTTTAATGATTCTCTCTCTTATTGATTTGGGCAGAACATAAGGGCTAGGAGTGAAGTTAAAACAAAAGGCAATATGAATTTAAACTAAACTGCTTTTGCTTGCTACCCAGGGCAAAAAACACAGTGTCTGAAATAAGTCCTGTTTTATCAGCTGCTGCCTTAATCGGTCTTGATGTGTAAAGTTATTAACCATTCCTATGGCTATTTTATCTAAACCAAATATTCTGTATTATTGGGAAGATAATTTTCAGATCCATGGAATTGTAAATAAACACTTTTGAAAGGACCTAGTTAGAAATGGGGTTTCATATAGTTTTACTTGGTGTCCTATTGACAATGAAGATAACATTAATAAACTCTCAAAATTATACATTATCAAAAATACCAAGGAATGAATCAAGAATCGTATCATATTATCACACCTAGAACAAAGTTTTTACAGACAGTTAAACAATATCTGCAGAGACTAAAGGAGAAAATAGTCTATACTGAATCAGAGCAAAGTCAGTCCAGCACTTAGTTGTCTCTCTAACTGAGCCCAAAAAGAAACATTTTAGGAAGAGTCTAAGACAGGGAAAACATATCCTGTTCCTTCCCCATGATTCTCTTCAAGCACCTCAGGATCCAAGGCTCAAAGGATATTTCAAGCCAGAGAAAATGCCTTTGGCAAAATATTATCAAATTTTTCTTCCAGAATTTTGCCTATATATTGGGGCCATCAAGGGGAGCATGTGTCAAAGAATCCCAGAGTTTCAATTATTATGATTAAAAAAAAAAACAAACAAAACAACAAAAAAAACCTAAAAAAAAAATCTTTCTGGACCAGCAGAAATAAACCAAGGAAGGAATATCCAAAAATTATTTAGACAGGAAGCTGTAACCTCCCACTACACCACTACATTACAGAGCTCTAGAATTTTCTGCTGTGTAAAGAAATTACTAATTGCAATATTAGAAAGAAAAGCCAATAGTAACAAAAACGTTGCTAAAATACCTCCTACTTATGGGTACTTGATACCTTTTACTGGTACTTGCTTGTAAGACACTGTGAAACATGCAGGACTTGCATAATCAATCCACAGATACATGGCAGCAGAACATGCCACCCCATGCCACAACAGCACATGTGCAAGAAATAAGTGAATATAGATTTGCAGTCTCAATCCTGTAACCCTTCATGAATTTTAATGCACGCAGGAAGCAGCCAGCTATCTCAAGCAACATTATTTCTGCTGCTCCTGGGTGAGATGTCATCTCTGACATTAGCTTTACACTGCTTCACTACAGAGGCTTATGCCCATCAAAAAAAGCTGAGATTCTCCAGCAGCAAAGGCATGGGCTAGCAAGGCATAGGTGACAGGATGGCACTTGGTATGCCAGAGAGCACAATTACTGTGAGGTCTTTATCAGTAACAGATGCGGGGCTGTGGTTGATGAAGAACACCTTACTTTCAGGTGGAAGCAAACTCTTTTGTCATGGACAACACATGGAATAGAAATGATAGAAACACATGATAGAAAACAAACCCACAAGGTTTATTTGACCCAGATAATCTTCCCAATGTTCTATCAGACAGTCACAGGCAGGCTGTAAAACTGGCATGCAGCCACTGTGGCTTTCACTAAACCATCTCGAGCAACAGGGTGAAACTACAACAAGCAGAACTTTCCCACACTTAAAAGAAAGTATTGCTGCTTTCCCATGCTGCTCTTAAGGGAAGCAATACTTCCCTAAGCTAACATTACATTTAAGTGATCTTGTTGAAGAAACAATGTGAAAGAAGTATTAATACTATTTTGTGTTGCCCTCAAAGTCCCTCCAAGCTGCAGCTTATTTGCCCTCTGTGCAGATATCATCAGCCTGCTGCAGTGGGTTCCTCTGCCAAGCAGCTGGACTGAGGCAAAATAAACGAGAGCAAGCACTCAGGGCGTGCATGAGGCAAGAACTTCAGTTTGTCACAGCATAGGGCCTTAGGAAAGGGGCTGATCTGAAAATCAGGTTACACAGCAGTAGGGTTGGAAACTCTGCACTGAGGTGTCATAAAAATGTAATAGGAGGACTGGGGACCTAGGAGAAAAAGGCAGCGGTACAACTTTGAGGAGGTGCATAGAGGAGCTCTGCAATATGCAGGAACTTTGTACCACTACTGTTCACACTTTGCTCTCCCCAGCACACGTGTTGTGCCCTTCAAAGCATTTCACAATATTTAGGAACTGATTTATGCATTTCCTCTGTTCATTAAAGTAGGAAATGCATATCTCTGTTTACCAACATAGAAACCAATCCAAAACAATCTCCACTTTTCAGACACCAGAACTACACAAAGCAGTAACAGCTAGAATTGGTACTCACCAGTATGGACTCCCAGCACTCTTCTCTGCCCACCGTTTTTTTTCCCTTCCCAAGGAAGAAATGCAAGCCATCAGGAAGATCAATTATACTCAGCTGACCCAGCAGCACCATCAATGACAGTAAGTAATTCACTGTTTTTTAACAAAGCCAAGATTTAGTCAGAGAGCATCATGCCCTAGCCGCCCTGAATTAATAGCAAAACTCTTATGGACATTTGTGGAATACAGACTTTTTATTTGTTTATTGGGGTTTATCTGCGAGGTACATCTGATCAAAGTTGTAGTTAATGACTAAAAGTGTGACAATAGAATAAGATGTTTGCCCTTCTCTTTCCTATTTTGGAGTATTCCTGTAAGACTGGACTGACAGTGTGTGGGCAGATTGACACATTTGCTGCCAGCTAAATCTTTGTTCCCTTCCTTAGAACCCTGTAGAAGTGTTTGTGGAGCAGAAACCATTCAGAAAGTAACAGGGTACTGCATAGAGGTCAGCTTTCAGCTTGGGAAAGGGGTTGTGACTTGTGGACAGATCTAAAAAAGTGGGTTTGGACAAAGAAAACCACATGAAATAGGTACAGGTTCCTGGCCTTTTTTCAAGCCTCAAACCTCAAACTTGTCAGCTCAGTTACATAAAATGGTGTCCTCTAAGTAACTCAAACACCAGCTATGAAACAGAAAAACAGATCTGGATCAATCCCAAATCTCACTATGCTACAGTCACCTCAGAAAATCTTGCCAGATGTTTGGAGAACAGGGGATCTCAAAGCCCTTGGTGAGCACAGCTCCAAACCATGCACATGGGGACAGGGGGACAATATTTTTGTTTTACAGTCATCCATGAATGAAAGCAGCAGGCTGACACAGTACTTTGGACATGGTTCCTTGATGTGGAAGGTCCCTTTTGGGCCATATTTCCTCTGTTTTCATGCTTAGGTTAGTTTTTACACAAGAAAAAACTGATGCATCATGATGCTTAGCTATTCCACCCATTTAAAATGTCCCACAAGGACACTGACTTTGGTCCCAGGCCGCACAGAGACACAGAATGCGTGTGTCCAGGTGGGAGCACTGTGGAAAGGTAAGATGAATGAGCTATCAAAGACTGGCATTAGCATACAGGAAATCCCAATGAGCCCACTCTCATGCTGTTAAACTACAGCAAACTGAGAACACAATTCTCAAATACAGCCTCCCCAGGAGACTTCACGTGCTTTATGTTCTTCAAACTTTGCCTTGTCAAGGAAATTCAATTTCACGGTAGGTCTGATGGAGACAGGGGTGGGGAGGGAACCTGGGATTTTTTATCCCTTCCTCAGGAGTCTGAATTCATGTCACATCCTTGTTGGTCCTTTCTTTCCAGAGTGGAGTGCACTACATCTGGGCTCACAAAACACAGACTTATTTTGCTATGTCTTGCAAGAACCTGGCCAAAAGTTGCCCCATTTATGGTACACCTATGAAAATCTCCACACACAGTACAGGTAAAGCTGGAAGCTATGTTTCATTTTCAATCCTCTTAAGTGGCTCTCTGCTTTGTCTACACTGCAAAACTAGGAACCCAGGCAGTGGCTTCTGCTGACATGAACATTGAGGCATACAGAGAAAAAGTTATTGAGTCATGGACTTGGATCCACCAGCTCTTCTTCTATTCCCTAGCAGCCATTCAAGGGGCAGCAAGTCCTTCTTTGGAAATATGTCTTAGCACTATACTGTCTCTTGTCCACACTCAACCTTTTCCTTTAACAAGGAATCTCTGGATCTCACCTCACTTCCACCCCACATCTTGCTTTACTCTGCAAGTGAACTTGCTGCAGAGCCTGAGCAATGTTTGACATTTGTGTAGATGGAACTCTGGTTTTAAATTGAGCCACATGCCCACCTAGGCATGATTATCTCCTCTGCCAGCATTAGTACCTCTTACCTCACTGCCCAGGATGTGCTCCTGTGCTCCAGCCATACCTGTCCAAAATACCGGTCCTGCTGCTCTAAAAATTATCACCAGCTGACGTGTAATATAGTTACACTTCCCTACAGGGACATCTTTGTCTCTCTCTCTCTCTTTTGTTTTATGTGAAGGGAAAGGAAGGTAAAAGAGCCTGGAACATCTACCTTGCTGCATTTAAGCAGAAACATAAGCACAAACCATCAGGAGGAGAGCCCCTTTCCAATAAAAGGCACTCCCATTCTGCTTTCTACATGTCCCTTCTCAGCTTACCATGTGCACCTCAAATGTATTTCAGAATTTCATGAATTCAGAATTCCTGTGATTTCATGGGAGTCAGGAGACCTGAAATCTGCACCTATCCCTGCCACTGAACCAAGGCCTTAGGTGGTTCATTTCTATTCTCTTTCTTCTCCTCTTTCCACTTCTTTCTAAGATTAAAATCCTTTTGAGGAATAATTTCATAAACCAGGTCTTCTGGGGAATGGAGTCATCATTCTCCCTTGCCCTACCCAAAAAACCTTCATAGCTGTGAGCAAACTATGGCATTGATCTGAGTCAAAAGAATGAGTCTTTTTTTTTTTGGTTTTGGGACTGCTAAGGGATAGTGCTGGGAGCAAGTAAGAGGGAGTGCTGGGAGAAATAACAACAACAAGATCAGAGGGAAAAAGGCAGAAAGTTTGTCCTGCCCGTTGACTGACAGGAGCTTGTGAAAAGACAGCTCACATATATGGTCTGTAGAAAGAAGCAGCCTTCTAACCTGCCTGCTCGGAGCTGCTCTCAAACTGGCAGCAGCCCTGCACTACATGATTTATACATGATGCACTTGGAAAAATTAAGGAGCCACATCTGTGTTCAGAAACCACCTTGAAAACATACCCTTACCCAATAATTTCTGGTGCCTTACTAAATACAATCAGCATCTGGAAAAGGCTGACAGGGTGTTGAGGTACATAACCCCCCTCCCACCCTCCCTGTTCACTGAAGCACTGTTGAAGAGGAAGACATTGAACAAGCATCGGGCAAACATGTTCAAATTGGACAAAGCCAAGACGTACTTCAAAGTCTTCACAATGCCAGACAGAAGCAGTACAGTTCAGATGTATTTAACATCATGTTACTCCTCAGCCTTATACTCTAATGAGATTCAGTGTGACATTATTTATTCATTCTAAAATAATTTATTTCTGTGATGGTGAGACTGAACTATAGCTTCAGCAGAATCTTATTTTTCTTACCAGCTGTAATGAAGTTGGTTTCATAGGAGCAAGCTCCCAGTTGTAATGAGCTGCCTGTCTCTTGCCACTACAATCCAGTGAGAGAAATAAGACCAGCTGAGAAATACTTTATACTTTGATCTGTCTCAACAAATCAGTTCAAGAGCTCTAAAACAGAAACCCCAGGGAGAGGGAAGGGGAAGAGCAGAAGTTCAAGCAGGGAAGTTTTAAAGCTGTATTTGATTTGTTTCACTAGAGCTGTGGTAGTTAAAAAAAAATCAGATCCATCCATTTCTTTTTGAGATTTGCCAGCTCTCTCAGGCCTTCTACACTACCAACTTTGGACAATTTTATTTCAGTGATAACCAAAAGAATATATATATATAAGCCTCTGACACCTTGAAAAGTCAGATTCCATAGTTCTGTAATCTGCCCTCATTGGATTTCTCCTGTTGCCAATATATCAAGCACTTGTTATCCACCTCTTAGGAGAAAAAATGAATTGAGTGAGAAAGAACGGTACGAGAAGGCAGGCGTGGAACCACAGAGGTTTTACTCCTTGCCTTTGAAGTTAAGCTGCTCTGAATGAGCAAGGCATGAATCCTACCTCTGGGACTCATCCTGCACCTTCTTTTGCAAGACTAAAGATAAGGAATTTATTACAGCCTTGAGCATTACCATGCTGATGTCTCCTAGTTTTAACATCAGCTACATGGAGGAACTTTGTGTTCCTCTTGAACTCTTGCACTCTTTTTGTTTTCTGGTTGTTTTTTCTTTTGCTGTCTGCTAACTTTCTGCATGATCTTGGTCAAACCCCTTCACCCAAGTGGCTCTATCTGCTAAGAAATGATGAGGCTAATCTCCTTACACAGGGAGTACACAATGAAACATCTGGGGAAAATGATTATCAAGAGTTTGGTACTATTGGAGAGGGTTTCCTACAGGATCAGCACTTCCCTTGAAAGAGGGTAGAAATGTTAAGACTTTTAATGCAAGGGAACAAGAAAAAGCGTATTTCAGTCAAGAAGCTCCACATCATCAACATCTGAAACTATCCTCATTTTCCTGTATATCATTGCCACGACTGCTATTTCGAGATACCAGCAGGCACTAGAGGTTGAATCTGTGCATATGGATGGTAGCAGAAGTGCAAACTGGTGACACCTTAGTGCAAGTTCATAGCTCTCTCTGGCTTACACTGGTACTACCTTGGGTGAAACTGGGAACTGTAAGGACTTTGCAAATCTAGTCCCTGAGATGGCAGTTTTCCTGCCCACCTGTGTTTTGTCATGGGCAGATGTACTGCACACATTCCACCCGGAATGTTCATTCAAAGAGATGTGCCAGCTAAAGTCACATTTGGTGTCTTCTGTATTTTAGCCAAAAGCTAGCCAGAGTGCCAACAGCAGGTAAGATAACCTACTTTATGGGAAAAAATATTTTTCAGCGTATTGACTGTTTCTATACTCTTAATACCACATTCTGTTTCCAAGAGCATTTTGTAGCTATGAAGACTGTTTTAAAGAAAAAATAAATTAAGTTTAGGAGATTGTAAATCTAAAATACACAAAATTCAAGAAGGTCAGAGATGGTGTCAATGCTTAAAAAAATAAATCCTCCCTTCTCTTCTAATCAATGTGCGTTGGTGATGGCATTTTAAGAAAAATACACAACTGTGAAAGCACTCAGAAGGAGCAAATAAAAATGAGTGAATATATAAAAAGTATTCAAGTACACCCCCAAATTAGCTAATTATTATACTTGTCCATGTTGCTTTTGGTGTTTGCCACTAGCTCATGTGCTAGCAGAAACATAACAAAATCAGAACACAACACAATTTTAATTAGCTGGGTTTTCAGAAGGACTTCCATATGTGTCCTACCTCTTTCTATAGAATTGTGATGAAAATGACAAGGATAAAAAATTCTGCTACCTCATAGAGTAGCATCCAGTGCATTAAACAGAAGTGTGTACCACCACAACTCTTACCCCCCTAACTCACAGTCTAATATTTCTGGAGGGAGATAAAATTAATGTTCTCCAAAAGGTGGACTGAGATTATGTTTAAGAGCAAAGACAGGCATGACTGGACTCCAGCAGCATGTCTGTGCAGGAGATTATCAGGCCTGCCCCACCACCTACATATCAGGACGCTACTCCAGTTTCCAGGAGAGCACACACTTTTGGGGGAGAATGCATCTGCCTTGACTGAGATTGGAAAATTAACACTGGCAAAGTTGGATGTCCATTCCCTGGAGCCCTCCGCCTCTCCTAAAAGCTGAGCAGTGCAATATTTACACTGGTCATATCTGCTCACTTCAGCGCTGGCCTTTGCCCAGCGGTTTTGTGTGCTGGCTGGGAGGAGGCAGCACTGCTGCCATTCGAAGCCCAGCTCCAGATTCCTGTGCCACCGACACAGGGAGCTCTTAATGCCACTTTGGCTGCTGTAAGCAAGCAAGAAACAAATGCAGGATTAAGTGTGGCAGCAGATTACTGAGCGGGATGCCTGTTTTATCGTGCCTCTGAGCTTCAGAGATACCAGGGTGACCTGGTGCACACAAGTGACCAGAAGTTCACATAGCTCCATGTCTGGGGCCATCGGCATTAGGCACAATTTGCAAGCTAAATGTGGATGTGAGTCAAAGCTGACTGACAGGAATGTGCATCTGTTGAGGCAGTTGGGCCAGCAGATGATATTTGTTGTTATCTGAAAGCCACCAACAATGTGGATCTCTGCTGTCAGGGTTTTACCTCCTGCAGGACACAGTTTCTCTCACAAGATGACAGCCACCGTTTCAATCTCAAATGCACCAGCTGAGAAGCCAGACACAGATAAATGGCTGTTATGAAGAAATACAGTGGGTAATAGGCTGAGAGACAGAGCAGTTGTGACCCTTGGTTTTATGGGACTCACAGACACACAGCACTGAATGGAAAGCCCTTGCTCCATTATCCGTCAGCAGCAAAGATCACACCCCAGCACTTCCCCTTGGTCTTCCCTCAGCTCAAGATGTTACTATTTCTGAAGAAATAACTATTTCATTGAGAGAGCATCCCATACCTTCAGGCCCTTTCTCCAGCTACTACCCATGAGACATATTTCACTGATTCATTTTAGAAGGGCTGTGCTCCAGTTGGTGGTGGAAGTGTGTGTTCTAACAACTGTCATCACAGGGCATTGGCAATCCAGTACTTGCTGTTGGTGTACCTGGACTGATTTCTGTGCCCTGAGTATCATTTTCCTCACATGTTGCTGCCTAGAAGTTAGATGTCAAGCTGCACTAATTACCTTGGCTCCCCTAGAGAGAGGAATGGGAACTTGCACAGAGAAATTCATGCCACCCTATAATATTGGATCCTCACAGATCTCTGTAAAGGATACATCTTTATCATAAAAACTGAGGATAACAGCTCGTCTTTTAAATGGAAGCAGTATCAGCAAAGGGAATACTCTTTGTTGCAGCACAGGTTGAGAATCTCAAACGGTGTGTTTTCTGCCTGTGTTTCTCTGTGAGCTCAAAACATCAGTCCTCTTCCACAGAACCAGTCCTGTAGTGTGGTTATTAGCATCTCTTTCATATCCCCTCTGGATCTCAAGGGTGCCAGAGCATTAGGCAGCCTTTTTTTTCACTGACATTATACATATTGCTGAAGTTAGAAATGCCTTCCCTGGCACCTTGTGTATGGCCACAGCTGTCTTCTTCATGCTTCTGCTGTTCAAAGACCACTATCACACTGTCCATAACATGCACAGGGAGCAGGCAGCCACGGTATGACTCCATCTGCAAGCCACGTTGGCATCAGGTCACACACATCTCACGCTGGTGCTGATGCATCCTCACAAACCTCACAAGTGCAGGCTCCTCATTTTGGCCAGCAGCCTCAGAGACTTTGCCATGCTAAGCTCCAGGGCCTCAGCTCATATTCCTAAAGCACACAGCAGGATTTTATCTGCTCTGAACCTCCTCATGTGCTCCTAAAAAAACAGCTGCCACCACACCTCTCCTACTGAACCTGCAAGGCATTTTCCTTTGAAAGATGTTTGAGAGACAAGACCCTGGTCCCAGCAGTATGAGCTTATTTACCTGGAATAAAATTGGGCAGCAAAAAAAAAAGTAAAGGAGAAAAAAATGCAGTAAAAATTCTGTTTTAGACAGTGGTACCTGTCTCACTGCATCCAAAGAGCTCATCACACAGAGCTAAGTAAAGTGGCCCTGCCACTGCAGCTTGCTGTCATCTATTTCTGACGCTTTTTAATGCAGAAGAAATTATCAGTTCTCAAAAAACAACAATAAAAAAGACTTACTTATTTGCACAAAAAATATATTTGAAAACCAGTGGTAACCTTGCAGTTAAACACCACCCCCTCTTTTATAAAAACCCCATGCTCTATAGACGAGAAGAACGTTATACCAGCAGAGTCCTGTATTGGATGAGTGGTTTTAAAAAATTGCAGCTTCCCTTTATATATTATTACTTGGACATTGCTACTCTGACTAACAGACATGTTTTTTTCTAAAGAGATACTGTTCAGAAAATTCGCCTTTCAACTAAAAAAAACCAAAAGAAAACACAGAACAAAAAAGCAAAAACCCCACAAACCCCAACCAAACAAAAAATTGATCCATACACCATTTTTTTTCTTAAGCAAAGATGGCAATGCTTCTAGCCCTGAACCATAGAATATCTGCTGCAGTGCAAGACAGCTTTCTAAAATATACAGCCGCAGTCCAGGGGAGCATAGAAACACATGAATAAATAACAGAACAACACTCAGATCAGATTTTTTTCTGTGCTGTATGAATGCTTCATGTCCAGAGCTCATTCCACTGCTGTGTGACAGCTCTGATGTCTGCAACATCTTTATTCACACATCAGCAGTAACTCCTTCCACCACATGCCAACTACATATAATCTTCAAGTCCCAGTGGACTGGGAAGACATAATATGTTCAAGAAATAATTAAAACAGTCTTTTTTATTCTCCTCTCTATCTTTGGGACAGCACGAAGGATCCAGATTTATCCATGCATCCAGATTTACCCAAGTGTTTTCCATATAATTTGGACCCCTTTGTAGTTTCTGAAACACATCTTGATAATTTCAGCCTCGTGGAAGATGACAGCAAGGCCCATGCCATGTGGTTTTCTGATATCCATGCCAATAAAAGAGGCATCAAGCTGTGCACAGCCCATAGTCATGGGAGCATGTTGCCCAACAGGCTCCCGCACCCAGTGGGAAGCAGGAGTGTGGATGCCTGAAGCAGTTCTGAATTAGAGCATGTTGTCTGTCTCAGTGTTTCATCTGCAAGGATGAAACAAAACAAAAGGGTGGCCATTTACACACACAGGAGCTTGGTTCAAGTGCCACATGTGAGCTTCATGCAAATGCAACTCTACTTGCTTCCCATGAAAGAAACCTTGCCTCAAGCTTAAGTGTAGCCAAGACTTGACCCCCACTGAATATTTGGGCCAGGGAGATTGTGGATGTTTGCTGGCCTCCATTTTACTTACTGTTAATGAGATTAGCTGAGAATGTGTGTGCAAATTGCTCTAAACTTTTATAGGATGCTTAGAAATATCCAGCACTTTGCTTGAAGGTCTGACCTCCTGGCCTTTACAATAGGCATTGAGATGTTGAAAGAAATTTTTTTTTCCCAGTGGAGATGCTCTCTAATGTATTTTAGAAGATTTTATCTCAAAGGCAGAATTTTTCCAGATTTTCCAATTAAGGTTTGATCTCAATGTCAATTTGTTTCCTCCTTGATTCCTAGATAATATAATTTTTTTCCTGCCAGCATCTGCACGGAATGTCGCATATCAAAGGGCTATACTGTAACAACTCACCTCCAGACATTGTGTCCTATGTCTAAATCATGTCCTCAAAAAATCAGTAACACTTAGCTTGGAAGACAGGAGCACAATTCATGAGAAATTTTTAAAAATCTTGTTTCAATTGAAGGGCTTTAGAAAAATCCAAACAATTCATTTTTCTTAATCATAAAAATTTTTACTCACGTGCACATACGTGCACAGAATCCCTTTTTCCCTATAGGCTCCACCTGGCATAGGAAGCTGGTGAGATCAAAGTTAATGGGAACGAAGTAGAAAATTTCCAGTTTTGTCTACTATCAATTCACTTGTACTTCCAATCACACTGTTCTGATTCACATCCGTATGATTTATCCTTAGGGTTAAAAAAACCCATGTAGACTTGGAGTCTGTGAAACCTGCTTTTTATCTGAAGATACACAGTACTCTTTGAGGGGATCTTTTTCAAACATTTCTTTAGGGATATATTTAGTAGAGTTCAATGGGTATACAGTGCCATACATGGTCTTACATTTCCATTTCACAAACACCTTTTGTAAATCTGTACCCATAGCATAAAAGGAAATTTTTTTACCTATTTTTCAAAACTATTTCTTAACAACACAAGGATAAACTGGAATATAGTGCTTCATTAAGTGCAGTTTTGCAGCTGATCTCTGCAAATGAGTACCAAGGAAGAATTTAATATCACTTTTCAACAAGATGTCCATCAGTCTATCCTGAACACCTGTTATTCTTCAGCTTGAAAGCTAATCACAGTTCCTCTCTTCCAGTTTTCTCCTGTAATTCCTACATCAATTAAGCCCTCTTAAGTTAATGAAAAAATACTGTCAAACCCATTCTTAGTAGCAATTATACCTGATGCTCAGGACAGCCAGGACTTTTGACATGAAATAAAAGATTATATACCAAAAGCCACCTAAAAGAAAATTCAATTATTATCAAGCAAAGCAAACCACTCTTAGCACAAAAGCATTGCTTGTCAATAATTAACCTTTACAACAATAATGGACAAGTATATGCTACAAAGAAGAAATGAAAGATGAGGAAAAGATCATGAAGCTGTAAGCTTTATTTCATTCTCAGTGTAGTAATACGTCCTGCTCTGAATAGCAGAACAAGCAATTGTGTAAGGCCAGTCACTGTCACTCATGCAATCAGGGCCATATGACACTAAACAAACTGAAGAAAATTAACCCAAGATTAGCCTCACCCTCTCCTTCTGTTCCTTATTTTTTATCTAATAATTATTATTAATAATAATAATTATTAGATAAAAAATACTGCTTTATGGAACTGCACATTCCTTCAGGACAAAGCCTCATTCCCAGTCCAATACTCATCTCTGACAGTGTCTGGACAAAGGATTTATAGATGAGGCATATATATATGGTGACATTTTTCCAGGTTGTTTTCTGCCTCTGTGGACTAAACGCTGGCTGTATTTAGCAGCTTTTAGTACAACATTCTTTTCTGACCATGTCCACCCATCTCTAAAATGGCACCTACCATCCTGCTGCAAGGAATGCCACAGGTTGCCTGAATACTCCATGGGGAAAAAAAGAGCTCTTCTCATGTTTCCTTTGTTTGGAGAGCATTGGTTCACTTGGCAAAATTTCTCTTATGTCCCCTTGTCCTTACACCAGGTGAGATAATGAGGAGTCATCCCCTTTCCACAGCTGGTGAGATATTGTAAAAGGAGCCAGAAGCCTGGGGGCCGACTCCCCCTTTTGATGTGCACTGGAAAGGTGTATTTTCAGGTGTGTGTAAGCCAGGGTCTGCAAAACATACAGGAGTACAGCAACAGTTCACATCCCTCACTGAATGCAGGGCCAGCTGTCCTCAGAACATCCATGGCATTAAATATTTAACCATCAATCCACTGCCCCAAAGGGTCATTATAAGCACTTTTCTTAAGAATGAAAGAAACCAGCAGAGAAGACAGTAAATTCCTAAAGCAAACCAGGGGCAGAAATCCAGCTGGAAATGGTCTTCTTTTGCCCTGATTTGGGAGCAGACATACCCCAAACTGCTGCATCACCCATCCTGTGTTAGGTGCAGGCAATGTGCATTCAGTGAGGCTTCTTCTCCTGCAAAACACTCAAGGCATTTCTATATCCTGCTACAGAGATATCAATCATAGGTTCATCAAGGTTGGAAAAGACCTTTATGGTCATTGAGTCCAACCAATAATCTAGCAGCACTGCATTCACCACTAAACCCTTTTCCTAAGTGCCACATCCTAAGTGCCTTTTGAATACTTTCAGGGATGGTGATTCCCCCAGTTCCCTGGGCAGTTGATTTTAATCTCTTACTACCCTGTCAGTGAAGAAATTTTTGCTAATAGCCAGACTAAACTTGGTACAATTTGAGGCCATTTCTTCTTGTCCTATAGATTGTTAGCTTGGAAAAGAGATCAACCCCCACCTTGCTACAACCTCCTTGAAGCTAGCAGGATTGCTGTTGAAGCACCAGTCTGAGCTTCCCTCATTGTTAGCCCTAAGCTGGCCACTGCCCAAAATGATGGTGATGCCCTACACCACAAGTGTGGTTTCAGACAACATGAGCTAAGCAGGTGTTGAAGCCATGAGCGTTTCTGAAGCACGGCCTCCGGGCCAAGCACGAGTGGGCCACTTTTGAAGATCCAGGACTATTCTCCCTCTCCCTTACCAGTCAAAAGGAGCTCTGAGGGACAACATGCCAAAACCCCAAGCCTGGACTGGGCATCATCCTCCATCAGAGCCTCTCCACTGAGCATTAAGGGAGGAAACTGGTTTCTCTGCAGTTGGCCCAAAGGGGCAACGTGGGCCACAACCCACCCCACTAGTGGACAGAGGGGCTGGAAGGACACTGACCTGTGCACATTTCAGGGACACCAAGTGATATAATTGTATTGAAGCATTAAGTGGCCATGTCAGGGCAGGTCCTCATGCTACAGAGCAGCTAACAGAGAAGAGAACAAGATTCTTTGGCTACTCTACATCCCCCCTGCACATTCCCATTCCTTGATGCTGGCATAATTTGTGCAGTCTTCCTTCAGTACAGGAAGCTTTCCACAGAGAGTTAGACAGAAACATAAGGGAATACAGTTTTAGAATGAAATCACTGACTTCTTGAGCAGCACAAAGGGCAAAAAAATAGCAAATGGCATCTGGCTTGTGTTAGGATGTACATCCTCTGCAAATTACAGCCCAAATGAATTAGAGCCATCCAAAAGGTTGATCAGTGTCATCTGATGGAGTCAGCTTAATTCAGGATATGCCTCTTTGGTTTCTCAGTGCAATACAAATTAGAAAAAAAAAGTGGCAAATTAAATATGTATGGGGCCTTGGCAGAACTTTCCATCAGCTATAGAATACAAAAAAGAGGAGAAAGCAATATACAATTAACAAGGGAAGCATGCAGTAGGCAAAGGGAAAATGCAACAAACAGTCCCTAATACCACAACAGGGCTGCCACAGAGCAGCTGCCTGAGTCTGCCAAATGCCAAGGGAAGACTACAGAAAAACAAGCCCACACAGACCATCCCCACAGGAGAGGCACATGTCCTGTAAACAATTTCACTTCTGTAAGCTGGACTCTGAACTCATGGTGACCACTTCCTGAGCTGCTAAGTCTGGCCATGTGAATCCAACAGCACTCCTTTTACAGAGATTACCTACAAATATTTCAAAGGATTGAGGAAAAAGCACTGAGCACCACCTATGCATTTTTGCTATATGTATTTACATCACTTCTTTTTTCCTCCTCACTCCCTTCCCCTTCTGATAATGCTGAGACATCTCTTTTTTAATAGCAGAAAGGTGCTAAGCAATTCGGCTCAGAATATTTTTACTAATGAACAAAAATAGGATAAAGACTTGAAATTATAGTATGATTAAAAATTAAAATTAGAGCATTTTTTTGCTTCACTTGATATAGAAAAATTACTTGTCTTCAAATACAAATTCTTTCAGCATAAAGCAAATACAATGCACCACCATGTGAGATGGTTCCCCCATGTACATGGTACTGTAATAAGTAGGGCATTCTCCATAGCTGAGGGAGAACAGATTCAGTTTCCTCATATGCCTAAGGAGATTCCAACTCTTTGGAGAGTGACACAATCAGGGGATGTAGGCTATTTTGAGGTGGGTGGCTGTGAGCGCCTACCAAAACTGCTGATTTTATAAAAAGTTCAAGTCTCATATCAGCAGGAAGGCACATTAATGTGCAGGTAGCTGCTGCTGCCACAAAGCTGAGAGAAGTCAGTCAGTGGGATCCCTGCTCCCACAGCTAAGTAGGTGTTTTCTAGCAGCTGGTCATTGGGCTAGCAGACAGGTAAATCATGGGAAAGCATGGCCATGGTCAGGCATGGGATATGCTGTTTGCCAAGGGGACACGACCTAGAGCAGCCTAAGGACATTAGGAAATTCTGTCTACAGAAGCAAGATTCCTAGGCTTTCCTTTTTGACTCTCTTCCCCATCTCTACTGAGAGCATCTACAGCCCAGCTTGCCATCGATCTACGACACTGAGGGCTGACACTGAAATCTGTTTTACCAGGAAATTCAGTCTTTGTTCCCTGACAAGAGGGAAGATTAATAAGGTAACAGTAGTGCTTCAGAGAAGAAATGGGACTCAAATACAGTGATGACCAAAGGGTCTCTTCATTCCAGACACTGGGTGCATAGAGATTGCTCCTCCCTCCCCTCTCCTTCAGCCTGGGCACACACAGCCTGTCCTGCACAAGGCCACCTGCAGGTAGGTCCCTCCTGCTGGACTGTGGAGCCTTGACAGAGAAGGACATCCATCTGTTCAACTGTCAGTGATGCCACAGCAGCAAGCCCAGCATTAATAACATGTAATTATAGCCATGCCAGGACAGAAACCGCTGTTGGATACGAAACACTTAAAGGAAATAAAGCACACAATGCAGGAAATCTGAAATGAGAGCTCAGGGTCACAGGCAAAATTCAAATGCAGTATCTTGATTTAAAAAAAAAAGACAAAAGAAAAAAATCAATCAGCAGGCTCTCCCAAGGCATTTCACCTCTAATTGAAGAGTGAATTGTGTTTACTTAACTGCTCATGCTCTTGACTGTCTCTGAGCAAATGAATTGTGATTACACCACATAAAATTCAGTGTTTGGCTTTCTTATGATCCCACAGGACCGGATTCCACACTTCAAGACACATATGTAAAAAAAGGACTGAACTCTGAAAGATATCTGTTCATTGTCTAGAACAGAAAAATGTTTCTTTTAAACACAGAACCCTCCAGTTCCTGTTTCCACAGCTGAAGTGAAAACTAAAGGAAAGGCCACATATACTAAAGGTAAAATTAAAGCTGTTTCACATTCAGATTAACACGGGTCAAGGGCTATGTAGGCTGCTGTAATCTTGGGTACCTAAAATCATATTATGCCACATACAGATTTTACACACAGAAGGATCTTGGTTTTTTTCATAACGTGTATGCATAATTCTGGAGTGCTCAAATTTAACTATTGTAAGGTGCTCAAAATTGAAAAAAACTGAAGTTTAAGTGAAAAAATTACTCAGACTTCTGTCTCAAATGTTGTCATAATTGAAGCAAAATGAGGAACTCCATGCAGCATTTATGAATCAAGAACAATTTATCAGAACAAGCTGCAAATTTGACTGAATATGAACATAATAAAAAAACCCCACAGGAAGTGAAAAAAGTTCTAAAACTTTCTGGCAAACCACCCAGCCAACCTCCCAAATATATTGCTCATCCCCACTTACTTGAAAACAACAGATCTGATTCCTGAGTCATCTTCTTTTGTCAAAATGGCTTTACAGCTGGAGCACTCACAGTTAGGTAGAGTATCTCTCTATGTAGGCAGGATTGCTGGATACTGTGGATGCCATATCAGTATTAACTGATCTTCCATCCAGTGGATGGAGTATCTTGGGACAACTACTTGTGCATGTACATGTCTTCTCATGTACGACTGTTATATGGTCTCTTGAAGAATTGTGACTAGGTAGAGGCTTGCAGCAATGCCAAATTGTGTTTATGACATTCCCGGTCCTAGGGATTGGCAAAGTGCAAACTCAGTTTAAGGTGTACTGGTACATCACTCACTGAATACTTCCTGGGTGGCTATGCTACAATTCCAAAGTGGTCTTAGCTGTTATGGTACCTCATGCTGAGACACAGCAATGTTGCCTTCTCATCAAACTCCTCTCAGCCCATTAAGCACCATTCCCTCATTAGCTTCACCTGAAAAAAGACAATGCAGAAACTAAAGAAAATTCACTCAGAAACAGAGGAGACCAAGCAGGTGGTAGAAACATGACCTTCCTTCATGAGGTCAAATAGCTTTATTGTGATTAAGCACTACAATACAGTATATATCCATAAAAAAACTCTATAGTGTATATAAATTATTCCTTCCATTCAGTAATTCTCTTTTTGTTTTCAATTTTTTTTCATTTCCATTACAGCTTTGGTACAATGTGATTTTATTATATTTTTAAATACTTTTAGCTTCACAAACTCATACACGAAGTACAAAACTAATCCGAATTGGGGATATTACAATCTACACAGTGGTGTTCAGTGGTAGGAAAAAATCTTACCTCAATGAATTCATGTCACTAGCTAAGCTATAAAGGCATACCTAGCAGACATGACAAAAATATGCACCATTAACCAGCAAACATTTTTTTTTCAAAATTTATTTTACTTCTTTTTTTTTTTTTACAGGTTTTTCCAGCAGCAAATCACTTGAGCGAAGTCAGTACTCGTGTCCTCAACTGATTACTCTGTTGTGTTCCTCTTCACTTGAAGGCCATGATTTATTTGTCAAATAATGCACCTCTATCCTCATAAATCTAAGCCACAGTGTCAGTACTTGACCTGCCACCCTGCATTGTTGATGCTCGCACAGTTTGTCCTGCAGCTGGCAGAAATAACTGGAACGTTATTGGAGGGGCAGTGTGGGGCAATCAACCGGAGGTTGTTCTGTGGGGCAGGAGGTATGACATTACAGTAGACAGGCATTCCAGTGGCTGTAAGTGTTCCTTGACCTGACTGATTAGGTAGCATGATTGGTTGTTGATATGATTGTTGCGGCAATCCTTGAGAACCCTGGGTCATTGGCACCTAGGTAGGAATATGGAAAGATGTAGGGAAAAAAGATAGCAATTACTAAGCAAGTTAAAGTAGGTTCCCAGTATTCCTATATTCCCCCTAGCTGAATTTGAGTATGCTCTGCCAAAATGGGCTATTTTCTGCTGCTCAGAATTGTTCTCGTCTCTGAGGATTTTTTTGTTGCAGAAGGTTGAAAGACAATTCCCTCTGCTTTTAGGCCTAGAAAGTGTCTCTGTCATGACCTAGTAGAATAGGCATTACTGGGATCAGTGCAAACAGAAGACTTGACCCTGGTATATCTAGGCCATCTAAAAGGTCTAAACCTTTAACTTGATCACTAACCTGTAAAACACATTTTCAATATGGTAATTCTGAAGATGTAAGGGGAAAATTTTACCCACAAGCAATTCCCCCATTTCCATCTGTGTCGCTGAAGTGTTTTCAAAGAAGCTGAGGGAAAAGGGGAATGGCTGTTCAATCAGTGCAATCTGTTAAAACGAATTAAATGTCATTTAGGTTCTTAACTTTCCAGAGGGACCAGTAGGAAATGTAAGCACAGGCCACCTCTCACACGTGCTTGGCATAACTCACGGAAACTAGTTATAAAGGTCGGGAAATAAGTCTGGGTAACTTACGGACTTGGTAAAAATCAAGCCACTGCCTTCCCTCTCCCCAGAACCCAATAAACAATAATCCATCTGGCTACAGCTTGTTATAGAAGACATGGTGAGATCCTTGGCAGGAGTCTCCACAGATGAGTAATTTTTAACTGGATCAGGCAAAGCCCTCAACTTCATTACAGGAAACAGTACTGCACTGGCAAAAAAGAGAAGAAATGAACAATGTTCTTAAATTTTTTAAAATTAATTTTCTTCACAGGAAGAAGTCTAATTCCTTCGTTCTTTGTGACATTACCCTCACTGCAGGCTGTAATAAATAGTTCATTTGAAGCATTCCAAAATCCAAATGAAAATCAGGAGTACTAAGACCATGTAAATAGGAAGCAAAGAAACCAATTTGACTTAGAAGCGTATTTATCAGAAGGCTTCCTGCCACACACTAGCCAAATGAAGTTATAAGAGCACTGGGTGATGCAAAAACTTAATGGGATTAAGCATTCTCCAAGAAAAAAAGTCTTTCCTTACAGCTCCTAAATACCTGATAAGACGACATGGCTGGATACTGCACCATCATGCCTTGCACCTGATTTCCCTGTTGATTATTCATCAGGTTCTGGCTTTGGGGCGGCTGCTGCATTCCCATGAGACCCTGGAACCCCTGCTGCTGGTTCGGCAGGACAGGCTGGTAACCTGGAAGAAGAGAGATGTCTTCAAATATCCTGTTGCTTGTAGGGGCAAAATTACAACAGTTCTAAGGTACAGCAAATGATCCCATCATTTATATCAGCGTTAGTCAAAAAGTTACTCGCTCCTGCAGAAACGCTACTGGAAATGAAAACTGAAGTGCCATAAACAAGTGCCATGAGCTGGCAGCCCTGGCAGGCTGACCTGAATGGGCAGCACACTTTTGTTATCCTTTTTAACACTGCGGCAGAGACCACCTGGAGGAATGTCTGACTGCAGCACAGGGCTATAAAGCCCTAAAGAGACACAGGCTACTGTGTCAAAAGCCAAATGTCTTTTGGCTTTTTCCTCAGAGGCAAAACTCCCAACAACTTCAAGGACACCAGCACTCAGCCTTCACGGTCTAACCTGACAATTTCTTTCAGGTCGCATTTCTAACCTTACCCTCTTACTTTCCTTGTTATGCAGCTCCCTGGCATGATATAAACAGAGAAGCCTTTATTCAATCAAGAAGAACATCTCTATACACACTGGCTCTCACTTGCAAGGTTTTTTATGTAATTAGAGCAAATTAATGGTCACAATCCACTGTACTATTTTCACGTGTGTCAAAGCAGGAAAATCATAAATTAGGGAGTATCCTCCCCACTGCTTGGTAGGAACACTGCTAACACATCTGTGCCTGCACAAGGATGAGAAGCTGATGCTTCTGTTGTAACCTGTAACTAACTGTGTTCAAAGTCACCACAATATTGCAGGTTTTCTGCTGGGATGGCTTCTCTAGGACTAATGGAGAAATGGGCAAAGACTGGATGATCTTGAGAGCCAAGCCGCAGCAGTGTGGATGGGAAGGCAAGCACAAATAAAAAATTGCTCAGCAGCAATGCTATATTGCCTGGGAATGAGCCTAGACAGATGGAACTGGGCTGGCTGGGTGATGCTGATATTTAGCAATTAAGAAATTCACAAAAAAGCAGGAAAGGAAAGGAAGATGCAGAAAGATCCTGCCCTTGAAAAATGTGACCAGACATAGGTATTATAAATCTATGAATAAATTCTCCTTAACACATTCTGTGCTCTTTAGCACTCATATTTTTAACATGCAGTTATGCAGTGCACTATTAACTCTGTAGTGATGTCCTTACAATAAGCATATTTCAGACAAAGAAGAACTACCAGAAGGAGCAACTCTGTGTCATCTTTCTGTGAGAAAATGGTGTCATGTCTGCTCAATTTATATTCATGAACACAGTACCTGGTTCAATATACTTCACAAAGTGAAAACCATCATCTGGATATTTCTTCATTATGTAAGAGAAATAAAGTAACAAATGTTTCTGTTTCTGCTGGTCTACTGTCAATTGATAGCTTTCATTTTAAATCTGTTCCTATGCCAGGGAAATGTTGAGATTTCTGGTCAAATATTTGGCATTAAAGATGCTATTCCAGAGATTAATGTCTCCAGTCAATTGAGCAAAATAAAAATTAAAAAAAAAATTCCATGAGTGATTAACTGGGCTGAGATATAGCATTAAACATCTCCCAAACTCACCAGATTATTATACACTCAGATTTGCTCTTTTCCTATGCCCAAACACTGTGTCAGCGTATTTTTTAGTCATAAAAATTACCAACAGCAGAACTGCTGTAACTGGGTTTACAGAAGGCTTATACAGCAATAATAAAATTGCAAGTCCTCTTCTGCTCCAGTACACAAATTATGGGGGGGAGGAGATAAAGGATAGAAATAAAAAATTTAGCATTACTCTTCTGGTATTTGCAGGACTGGAAGTTTAAGTAGAGGAGTGTCAACTGACAGCAGAAGCAGCAACACGAAATTCATCTCCTGTCACCCCCAGTTGTTAAAGTTAAGTCCCAGATGTGTAAAGAACCGTAGATGGATAGTGAGCCAGAGATCAAGTGACACTTTTGGGGAATGTAATCCAACACTGGATTTGGGCTCAGAGAGCTGGATTGTAATGCACTGGCACAGGGTGGCAGACTGGTGCTCTGCAGAGACAGACAGACACCACTGGGGTCAAGTAGAAAGCAGCCCTTCTGTTATTTCTAGTAAATATGATTGCATTAACATTACTTTTGTGAGACTACTGCTAATGCTCTGCTGTGTGTTTGCATACATACAGCTCTCTCTTAATCTCAGCTTTGTGTTCCATATTCTCCAAATATGACAGATTTACGACCCCGTGCGGACATGACTATCAAACTAAAACAAAAAAATCATGGAAAAGTTGAAGTAGTTACCCTTATGATGAATGTATAGGCATGACTGCATGACTTCTGGGGGTATTACAAAAACATAGAGTCATAGAATGGGTTTGGTTGGAAGGGACCTTAAAGACTGCCTTAAGGACCTTGAAGTTCCAACGGCACACACATACATAAACACAGCCCTGAAAATTTCCTAATTTCCTCCATAAGGACTGCTTAGTACATGACACAACCAAGCCAGGTTTTAGGTGCAGAAATATGAAAAGGAGACGAGCTGAAGAGCTGAGGTCCACTGGACATGCATTATTATTTTAAGAATCTTATTCTAACACTCTTCAAGGACTTCAGCAATTTCTCCTGACCACAGGACATTTATCCCTCACCCCTGTCCCAACCTGCAGAGTACATCAGTCATATCCCTGAAAGTGAGAATAAGACCTTTTTTCTACTCCTTGTGTAAGCCTTTTGCAATGCTCTGACCACACAGAAAAGCCTCAATACAAACACCTCACATGCACTCTGTAACATACTTCCAATTTGATTAGATGGGAGCAAATAGGTTGTATACTGAATCCTCTAAGACTTTAAGGGAAAATAAATCACTTCTTTGTCCAGAAGGAGGTAGGTACTCTTGAATATTTAATGTCCTGACTTCTGAGTAAAAATGGGGATGTTTAAGAAGTTTACTAGCCTGTGTGTATCTTTGCAAAGATGCTGGCTGTCATCTCTTCCTTACTTAATATTCATGGACCTTTTTTTTTTTTATGATCAATACCCTTTGGAATTAATTGAAGCTATGGATATCAGACCGTGCTGTAGAACCTAGTACAGCATTTGGTCAAAATCCAGCATCTTCTTCAAGGTTCTGCATCTCAATAAAGCCACTTCATTTTACCTGATAGCAAAGCCTGACCCTTTATTATGTTAAATACATGAAGAAAGATGCTGGTTTGTCCGTTCTATTGAACATAAAAATGTGACAAGGTACAAAAGTATATTCCAACATTACAGAGGAGGCACAGAATATTAAAAAGTGAATTAATTTTTTTATCTACAACAAACTTTGTAAGCAAGAAAAAAAATGCTGTGAAAAAACAAAAAACCCAGTATCTGTTCTTTTGTGCTTCTATTTCAGCACAAATGAAAGTAGAACAACTGGCACCCTAAGTGGCAATCCATTTGGACAGGAAGTTATTAGTATCAGAAACCAGCTGCTCTGAATTTCCTATCACTGCAGCCCACATTGTCCATGTAATATCTGAAACAGGTCCTCCAGTGTTTACTGGATGCTGATATCTTTGTATGTTTCTGCACTCTAGCCAGGAAAAAGAATGGAGGTTGTAGATTTAAGATTAATATCAACCTTTTAGCACTGTTTGTGAAACTGTATCTTTTTGTTTCTTTTTCCTCAGGCACAGACCATCAGAGAGTGCCATTCCACCAAAATTACTGAATTTGTACAGACACATCACAGTCTTAAACTATGCCAAGCTTTTCACGTGCTATTTACTTTTCAGTGACATGGAAATAATACAGTATTCTCAAGTGGTGAAAACTGACCGCAGTGCATGAGAAACCAGGCTTTACTGGACAGAGGTGGATGTTTTGGAGCTACGCAGGCGTAAGAAAAGTGAGAACAGGAAGTGAAAACATGCTTATGCAGCAATAGTTTTCCTTGCACTTGCTCTTTTGCTCATTAGCTTTCATACTACATGAAGAGTAATCCTTAACAGCCTCTTTACTGTCCCCTGAGAACATACATACGTGGGTTATTTTCTAATGGCAGTACACATCAGATGAACCATCCTATTACTGCAAGCTCCAGGGCCTCTTTACTGCAATTATATCATCCTGCTCTATGTTATCTCTGCTACAAAGCAGGATTTTTTTTTTAAATCAGGGCAAACATGAGAGACACAGTTAAACAACCAGAGGAACAAATCGTGCACAGAATTTCAATGAATGCCTCAGAGGAAAGATGAGCCTTGATTTCCAACTGAAATGGAAGAGGCCATCATACCATCAAGGTAATTCTCTGAACCTTTACAGCCTGCCTCACCATGCTAAAAGTCATCTAATTTAAACATCCCAGGGGAGAAAGGCTGCATGAAAGACTCACAAACATTTCAGTTTCAACTTCCTAATGAGGCTATGCAGCTCAAAAGACAAAATGCAGCAGCTTTACACCTCTGCCAGTAGCGTCACCCAGAGCTGCAATTAAAGCATGTTTGGTGCTCTCCTGGCCTCAGCACATATCATGAATGGCACATTGATGTTGGGAGGGATTGTTTCATTGCTCATTTTAGATTTGAAGCACGTGTTATCAATGTTCGGAACGTGTATCAGCACTGTGGGTAAAGAGTGTCTGACGAGCGCAGGCGAGAGTCCCTGAACTGCAAATCTTATTGTACTCTTTCCACCTGAACAGAGTCCTTGCATCCATGCCCATCCAATGCAAACATACACTCATAGTGCTTTAGACGTAACATGATTTGAGAGCTCACCTGCTCCCCTTCTGCTTTACTCAGTGTAGTGCCACATAAAATTCAGGTACCTTGGCAACACACTGCAGTGGCTTAGGCAAACCAAGTCCAAAAGAAAGTCAAAAGGGAAACCTCAAGCAGAGGTAACTGGGCTGGGTGGAATGCTGCACAGAATCTGGTCATGCTCCATGCCTACTCTGCAACTAGTGCCGTGCCTTTCTGGTGCCCTATGCTGCCCTCCTTTTCCTTTACTCTCCCTCCACCAGTATAGACCAGCTCAGCCCCTGCAGTGACTGCCAGGAGCACTGGGAAGAGATTGAATTTGAGCTCACATGGAAAACCCAAGGAGAACAAGCACCAACTCTTGGTGTGGACCCTGTGAAGCCCTTGAAAATATTTTAACAGCAAATTGTGCACACAGAAGGTGCTTACAT
Source organism: Nicator chloris (assembly GCA_013400495.1). NCBI lineage: Eukaryota > Metazoa > Chordata > Aves > Passeriformes > Pycnonotidae > Nicator > Nicator chloris. Next base: position 27,886 of record WAAE01005008.1, read on the forward strand.
TTGCAGAAGATTCCCCAGAACTGGTACGAGCTGAGAAGCAAACTAAAAACATAATCCAAAGTCAGGAATCACACCTCTTTCTGAAAGGCTTAATGAGCTCACTCTGCTCAACTTACTCAAAAGATGAAGAAGTATCTGCAAATAGACACTTGTGCTGGTTTTGGCCAGGGCAGAACTAATTTCCTTATTAGTAGCTAATATGAGATTAAGTTTTGGATTTGTGCTGAAAACAGTGTTGATAATTAAGGCATGTTTTAGGTACTGCTGAGCAGTGCTTAGACTTTCTGCTTCTCACACCACCCCATCAGTGAGGAGGGCTGGGAGTGAACAAAGAATTTGGGAGGAGACACAGGTGAAGAAGGGACTATCCCATACCATATAACAACATGCTCAGCATATGAAGCTGAAGCAAGGAGGGAGTGGGGAATGCTCAGAGGAGGCATTTTTCTTCCTGAGTAACTTTTAGGTGTGAAGGAGCCCTGCTTTCCTGGGGATTGCTGAACATCTGTCTGCCCATGAGAAGTGGTGAATGGATTCTTCGTTTTGCTTTGCTTGCACATACGGCTTTTGGTTTCCCTATTAAACTGTCTATCCCAACCCATGAGTTTGCTCATTTTTAATTTTCTGATTCTCTTCTCTGTGCAGCTGGGGAGAGTGAGTAAGCAGCTGCATGGGGCTGAGTTGTTGGCTGGGGTTAAACCATGACAACCATAACATAGTTCTTGAATAGACCAGAAAATGGTATAATAAAATTACATGTCTGGAAGATAAACCTAGAACTTCTCAGATTAGAAATAAAATTCAAAGTTTCAACAGACTCTGTAGTTAACAGTAAGGCAATTTACTGAGAGTGGAAGGACATTCATATCACTTAAAACCTCTAAAATGAGGATGGACATCTTGCTAGCAGATATTAATCAGTTTAATAAGTAGTTCTGGTAATAAAAATTATTAGAATGTCCATTATGAATTAGAATGTCATTGTCCAGTATTAGTCAGACCATTAAATTACATATTCCAGATTTGAAATACTTAGGAAAACTGTTAGCCACCTAGCTCTTAACACTTTTCCTGTCTCCCAAGGAAAAGGACTAATCTTTTGCATATAAGACAGGATCCCCTCCCTGTCTCTCCTCTCCTTAATCACATTCTGGCAATGCCATCCAGTTCATTCCACAAGCAAAGCTCACCTGTGTACAGTGGATATTCTAAGGGATATTTCTGGCCTATTTTAGTTCACTTTGCCCTGGCTGGAGCAGTTCTCAGTAGACTTTGTAGACTGAAGAATATGGTTCGTATCTATTCCCACAATTTTACAAGGCTACGTTCTCCTTTACTTTTTAAAACAAGCTATGGGCAAATTATTAAAGTGGATGGATGTAGCTCTTACTTTACAACAACCAAAACTTACAATGACCATGATTAAGTAATAATCAGAGAAGAAAAAATGTCACTGTAGAACTACAATTCACTCATAGACGCATCATACATTTGGTAAAGTTTTTGACAACTTTCTTTTTTACCAAAAGCTCTGAGCTGGTCCATCCCAAAGTATTTGCAAAACTGGAAGGAGGAAAAAAACTGAAGCAAGCTGTTCAGTAAGATCGAACACTGTCCTAGAATCACAGAATGGAATCACAGAACTGAATCACAGAATTGCTTAGGGTGGAAAAGGCCTCTAAAATCATCAGGTCCAGCCATTGCTATAACACTGCCACATCCACTGCTGTAACACCCCCCTAAACATCCCCAAGAACCTTTTGATTCTCAAACAGACCCTTAAGGTTATCTGTAAAACAGGAGGGAAGCCAGCCTAATTGGGGAACCTTGCATAGGACAGCTGGCCAAGTTGTGGGAGCCACAGAATGAGATCCATTCCGAGCACAAGTGAGGGCAGGAATTCGAGGCAAGTGCTGCTCCAAGGCACTGTATTCTTGCTGGCTTCTCATGTCTAGGTGTGATGTGCTAGAATTGGGTGCCCAATCGCCTGAGGAAAAGGTTTGGGGGATTTTTGGTTATGCAATTGACTATTATCTGGCAAGTTTTGCCGCACATGATGGACTAAACTCTCACGGAATATAAAATTAATCTATAAATTGACGCTGATTTTGATTTTAGCCTCACCCCAGAATGTCTGCAGTTTGGATGACTCCCACAGAAGACACTTTAATTAATGTCTCCCTCCTGGTGCTATTTTCTGTGTGAGTCTGAAGATTTAAACTGCATCTTTGCAGCTGGAATTCAAACCACTTTGTACACAATTTTGTAGTTTAAGCTTGGATCTAAAATCCAAAGCACACTGCAAAGCAAACCTGCTGCAGTTGATCTATCCATTCCTACTGTGTCAATGCAATTATTTTATTTAGTTTACACACACATACAAAGGGGGAAAAAACCAAACAAGAATACCTATGCCTGAAACAAGGAAGTTTTAAGAGGCAAGAGAAAAGGTACAGAGGTATGAGGTAGCAGGTAAAACTGCACATGTCAAAAGCCACAGCAGCACACAGGCTCATTTCGCCCACAGCACTTGGCAAGTTCAGACCCCCTCAAAGCAAGAGAAGCCTTTCAACACAAGTGACCCACAGTCTGGCTTCTTTCATTTCAGGTAAAAGCACATCCCACTCCAGCAGTACAGCTTGCAGGGGAAACCATGGGTTATTACGTTAGATTTGTTTTCAAAATTTTAAAGTAATGGCATCGATTCTTTCAAGTTGTGCGAGATCAAAACAATTTTTAGCTAATGGCACTCCAGCTACATTCACTGGAAACAACACAGCAAATGTATTCCTAAAGTGATTACAGTGACAGCGACTCGAATAATTCTCTGCAGAGCTGAGGTTATAAAACTGCAGGATGTTGAACTTTGAGTCTTGAAACATAATTGCTGCTAGAATTGTAGCTCCGAGTCCCTAAATTTGCCACAGCTTTGCAAAAAACACGTTCATGCTTCCCAAACCTTGTAACAGGCCAATAGCCACAGTTTTTGTCAGACTCACATACTGAGCCGTATTCAGCTGCATTAAGAAACTCAACAAGATGTTTATGCATCAGAGATATGAGCCTGTAAGATTTGTTATAACAAGAGAGAGAACAAAAATCCTGGAGAAAAGAAGTTGGACTGTCTTCCCCATCCCTCTTTCTCTCTCTGGTTTACAAAGCTACAAATCCCATGACAGCTATAGTGCAAAAGTATCTTCCTCCATCTTCAGAAGAAGAAATAAAACTGGGAAATTTCCTGCAATTTTGAATTATTCCAGAGCAACCTCTTTAGTGGATTTAGTAAAAACTGCTGATGAAAACATTCTGCTACACTAGATTTTTTTTGGTTTTTTTGGTGGATAACAGCTCTGAAATCACCCACGTGGCAAGTTCCTCTCGAGTGCTAGAACAGGATCTACCCAGGTGAACTGCCCCTCCTTGTCCTCTTGCTTTATTCCTCCTCAGAAAGCTCTGTGAATTCTTGGTTTTACTTGTTTTGCAACCCCAGGGGCTGGAAGAAGCCCAAAGCACAGAGCATCTGAAGCATGGATAGTTTCATGTGCTACTCAACACAATGCTGCCAGCTGGGGGTATTTCTCAACTGCCAACAAAATGGAAAAAAAAAAAAAAGGGAAATAACACTTCCCTAGCAAAGTAAACCCTCCTGGTCCAAAAGATGCGCAGGATCAGAGCCTCAAAAAATATACTTTTTAACTCTGCTTTTCCTACATAAACTAAAATAAGGTACATTTTTACAAAAGCCAAGATAGGCTGCTTTTGGCACAGACTCCTCCTTGAGAACAGTCACTGCATAAAACAAATGAGTTCACCTGGGAGATAGAAAGTCTCTTGTTGGGGTGATTTAGATTATGGCAATGAGAAATGACGGAAGTAACACCACATATCACAATGTAAGATTTAGCACTTCTTACAGGTCAAAGAAATATCCATTACCTTTTACCCATTCTTTTACCTTTTTTCTACGATGCTAAGTTCCAACCTGGAAATAAGCGATAGGATTATCTTTTTAAAAACTTTTATATGCATGATTGCTGCCCCATGGGTGAAAAAATGTTTTTGCAAGGAGTGCTGAACATTTATTTAGTGCCTTCTACTTCATCATCCAAGCAACTACCTTTAGGGCAAACATGCAAGATCCTGGGTAAATTGAATTTATGAATCACTTAAAGATGCATATCCACCCCGCAGTTACTTTTCCACACCTGAACAGAGTTGGTTTAAAACTCAGTGACTTCACTACAGAGTAAAAAGCCCAGACAAGTGAGAGGTATGATTAAATACTTTCATTATATACCTAATGAAATCACACACTGTAACATCTTCTGAGACTAAAATTTTAATTAAGGTAGGCTGGCATTTTGGCTTTTTTTTTTTGCCCCCCTTATGTTCCAGGGGAACAGCAGGTAAGGTCAAACAAAGAGCTTATGTGATAAAATTGCGTGAGAGTGCTCCTGGGAGACCTGGCATTATTAACAAGAACATGAAGAAGGGCACAGTTGAACAGTTCAAAGATAAATGATTGCATTCAGTTTACTTTTTGCTATCAACTGGAGAACCTGAGAGAGCTGTTATTTGACAAGAAATGTATATAAATAGGCATCAAAAAGAGCTTGAATGGATACAAATACAGGAGACTCGAGGCTGGAGAAATGTTTTTCTTCAGTTTAAAATTTGGATCTATTCCTTTACTTCTTTATACAAAGGATTTTCAAATTATAGGGACAGCTTTAAGAGGAACTTGCTACTAGTAAGTGGCTTGATGCTGAAAATAAACCTGTTCTTGCTGAGATTCTAAACCCATGTAATTATATGACACTTTAATCACTTATTTTATTTCCTTTCCAATACACATTTATTTTATGTTTGGAGACCTTTTAGCACTCTTCCTGCTCTTCAAAAACTATGACAAATATTTCTTGCTCTTCTTCTTGAATATAAATCTTAACAGAGGGGCACCTCTTACAGACATGGTATATAACTCAAAGCTTCTGTAAGATTCTGAAAAGAAAATTCTATTTTTACGACAAATCCTTTTATCTCACTTCAGTAAAAAAAAAAAACAGAGGGAACAGCCAGCTGCAATCCAAAATAATTGCAACACAATAATGCAGGGCTCCATTACAGCAGCCTAATTCTGGTAAAGCAGCTGATCCAGGATCTTGGCACTTGCCCAGGCCCTGGAGCCTGACTTAAATGCATTAACCCAAAGCATGTGCAGCTGTTTTTGTAATCTGAGGCGTCCGCATTTTGTTAGAGACCAAGAAAGAAAAAAAGAAGAAAAAGAAAGAAGTCACCCAGCCAGCTAATGACACAGGTGAAATAAAGAGAGAGAAGGAAAGCATTTTATGCCTTTGAACTAAGTTAATCCATGGAGCCACTTGAACAGGCTAAACAGCTTTGGAGAAATGAGCTTCAGACAGCATTTCCCTTTGGTCAGTACCACGAGCAAGGGTTCACATGGGAGTGCTGCAGATGCCCAAAGCCAGCTGAGGTGCCTGCAGGGAGGGTACCACAGGACCTGGGAGGATACTGCGTTATTCTGAGAGGGGTGAAGCCTCCTCATCCCAACAGAGCTAAGCCACAGGAGGCATGTACTGCAAGATGGTGCACAGTTCTCATGAAAACAGGGAAGTCCAAAATAGTGCTAACGAATATGCAGGAATAATCCCGCTCTCAGCCCCTGCCCACCAATCCCAACCCTAAGGAGAGTCAACCAAGACCCATGGGCAGGCAAGTAGATAATTTTGGAGAAAATATAGGATGCTCTTAAGGAAGATACACTGCTTAAAGACCAATACAGATGCAAATCTGGTAGTAGCCTATACTGTAGCCACAGATCGTTACACTGATGAGGTCTGCTGCAATTCCTCTTCATTTTTTTGAATAGTTAATGCACAACTGAAACACCAATGTGAGCATCCATTAGTGCTGATAGAAAGACTCCTTTGGCATATGACATGCTCATTAGATGAAGAGCAGCTGCAACACTCTCCATATGTACCTGTGTCTATGTTTGCATTGCGTTCATGGCCATAGAATAACTCTTACATGCAGTATCTACTGATTTTGTTAGTAAATCCCTAAGGAACTGTGCAATGGGACAGCTAACCAGCAAAACAAAATTCAGTATGATTCAAACAAATACAATAAATACACAAATACAAAACTAGCAGGGTCAAATTTTCCATGCCAGCTGCAAACTACAGATTCACTGAATTTCAGCAGATTAATTTCTTTTGGTTTGATTTTCTGGATTGACCCCTAATAAATAATGGCAGGTCTGAGTAAAAAATTGTTAAGCCCTGTGTATTTATCTATCTGCAACTTTGCTCTTGATAGCAGCTTGTTATCTTGGCATCAGCTCTTGATACTGATGAAACATCTCCAGGCACAAGCTCAGAGCGAACTTCCATGCCAGACACTGTGCAAACTTCAAGGAATAGCTGCAGTCCCTACAGTGAAGACGATGCACTCCTGACGAGAAAAGACAACTGCAGGAAGAAAACTAAGCACCCAGGGGAAATAATTTGCCCAGAGAAAAGGAGAAGAACCTCACAATGCTTTTGTGGAAAGTACACCAAAATATGTGTGCTGAGTACTTAGACCCCTATTCTGAGCAGGGACTGCTCAGGCAGGCTGTGGAGATGGATGGTCCCTGGGCTCTCGCTGCTTCTGCCATGCTGTTTTTTTCCACACAACTCCAGATGCAGGTTCCTGCCCTGCCCACATCCTCTCTATGGAAAGAAGACTGCAGTGTTCTGGTGATACCATTCACTGCACCGTGTTCCATTTTACTGTGGGCAGACTGGGGTAAAGGACTGCTAGCACCGTATCACTGACAAACCCTGCTTTTTCACCTTCACAAGCTGGGCTGTGCTTTGTCTCTCAGCCTCAGGAAGAGTTTCCATAAACACAACATCAGCTGTAAATACTGCCTACAACGAAGACACAGCCACTGCCTGACGGCACTCTTCCTCCCCACGGCTTTTGCATGCACCTACAGGTACCAAATCATGGAGCAAAAAGCCTTGAGTTTGTTTGTTTACCTATAACATAAGGACACAGCAAGTTGCAGACTACAGCCCCCAGCTCGATGCAAACAGGCACAGGGACAATACTGAAGCCAACAGGACTTTGATGGACCATATGTCTGCCCATATGGATCCAACTGCAAAAATCTCATCTTTTCCAAGTGCACCCATGCAGAATCCAATCCAAAGACTACTGGGGTTAGCAGTCGACCTTAACCAGCTCTGTATCATATTAGAAGCACTCGCCTGCAACACAGTGATTACGCCAGCCCCTATACAGCAGAGCCCCTGAGAATTTGCTTAACTTTTAAACATATAAGGTAATTTCTTGATTTCAGAGCAATTATTTTCAGGCTTGAATACACTTCTGGACCAGGGAACTCAACCCCTTGAAGGAGAGGATCTCCAGTGGGAAAGATACAAGCACATTTATTCACACTGTGTCGTTGCTTTAAAAGGTTTTTGAGAAACTTGACCAGGCAGGTAGCAATCAAATTAAGGAAAGAGAGGTCCTTTTCCAATAAAATGCAGTTCTACAATATATGAAACAAATTCATTTCTCAAATCCTTCTGCACAACCACTGCTTAGCTCACAAGAGAAAATATGGGGCAAGGTGGGACTGAGCCTGCATTTATGCATGGCCCTTGCACTTGTATGTGGCTGTATGAAAGAGCCATTAGACCAAGCAGTGGCTATGTACCAAGAGATACCAGCAAATAATAAACTAAATGGCAATCAGGGATGAGTCTGCCTTACTTCATTTCTGTGCCACAGATACAGGGAGCTCCCACTCATGTTTGCCCTGCAATTACCAACCCTTCTTGTTTACTGCAGACACTAGTTTACATTTCCTGTCTTTCTTGATTAAAAATGCCTTAATGAAATTGGGTTAAGCCTTTGCTAAAGCAGTTGCTATCATTGAGACCCTCCCTTCCCTTCAGCCCTTGAAGTACAAGGTAAAAGACCTGTAAAGTGCCTCTAAGTACTTCCAATCAGTCTCTGTTCTGGGCATCCACTCCATTCCGTATCACTGCAGAAATGTAAACACTAATTGCAATTCTGACACAGGTACAAAAGCAATACATTCGATTACTGCTGGGCTGTATCTTCCAGCTAAAGCTTTTTCTTGGAAGGAGGTGAAGGGTGGAATCTACAGGTGTGGTCATCCCAGTGCCCAGTTAGTTTCCCCTGTGGCCAAACTGTGCATCTTACAAAGAAGGGAATAAATGAGTCAAAGAGAAGTCTGGAAAAGTCAAAAACATTCCCCTTTGACATCTCAAAAAGAACACCACCAATTTCCAGAACTCTTTTTTTTTTTTGTTTGTTTGATTTAGTATCTATAGGCAATTTTGTTTTATATTTTAATATGAAGTTTGCCTTAGGTGTAGAGGATGTGGGGGGTATGAGTCTCATTTCACAGGAATTTGAGTTTTTGTTTCAATTGGCCAAGGAATGTGCAAAATAACTTGTTCATACAGTTTTACAAACTCTTTTGATGAATCAGGCAGCTAAATTCACAAAGCCTGCCTATCTCCACATCACAGGCAAATGCATTTTCAACTCTTGCAGAATGACATAAACATCAAAAAAAAACCGCCAAAAAACAAAAATGAAAACAGGGAGTGCACAACTGTGGCGTGGATGTAAACTTTCACCTCTGCCTTTTCTAACAAGGGTTTAGTGCCATTTTGAAAACAAGAGGATTAACACCTGGACTCACACATTCCTTGTGTCTTCTCCAAGGAAATTACTAGAAATGACACTCAGCAGCAAGCAGTAAGCTTTCCTGGACAGCTGTGCCAAGAAATCTTGGCCCAAAGAGAGCTGAAGAACAGGAGAGAGAGCATGAAGCTGGCTTCAGAAGACCCTATGTATTTTCTGCACTGATTCCCAAGTCTCTACCAAGTTGGACAACAGGCTGACAGCAGTGCTTGGGAAAGGGGCAGGCATCAGTCCCCCAGTCCCTGCCTCATTCATGCTAGGGACAGTCTGTCTGCAGGCTTGAGAAAGCCTGGAATCAGGCCTGTGGTCAACAGATGTCAAAATGTCCAGCCAGAATATGGTTTAATTCAGCTACATGAAGGAAAAGCTCCCCTCTATCCTCTTGCTCATCCCCAGCTTTCACTGCACAGCATGCTAGCTGGAAAACTCCTGCTATAGCTGGTCTAGTGTTATCCCTGCAGCAGAGGATGTTGGTTTACTCAACCAGTGCTTACAGCCTGAGAAGGCTGATCTGCCAAGCAAGAGCATTTTACACAGACTTGTTCTGCAAAACCCACAGGATCAGTCCCGATCCCCTTATCTCCCCTCAAGGTATCTGCAACTGTGCAACTGTAAATGGTGCAAAATCTACTTTCATTAGCAAAAAACCCCCAAAGCATAGCACAAATTTAAATGTAGGAAAGTCTTCTGAATATTTGTGCTTTGTTTGCTGTGGGTCTCTGCAGGGTGATGTCTGCCCTCAGAAATCACTGCCACGGGGCAGACCTGCCACGGCGCATTCGCTGTCACACAGAACACTTAATATTTTGCAACCCCAGCAAGGCTGTGTTTACAATCTTCATGGCCAAAAGTATTTGCAAAGTCTGAATTCCTGATGGATGCCAGCTAAGCAATCAGAGCGATGGAAAATGCACAATAAAGACCATAAACATATGGAGTCTTCAATTCAGCATAAATACTGAAGATCAACCTGGGTGTGTTGTCAAGGTAGATTTGAGACCCAGCAGCAGAACTTTTTTCCTTGCATACATCATAAATTTTGATAGCTTTTTGCCTGCCTGGGACCTAGGAAACTCTGCATTGCTTCTTTGTGTTTATTAGTTTTTTCATCTGTAAAATAACATTTTTGAGGGGTGGCATCTTCATAAAACATTTTGAAAACCAGCAGTGCTGAGCACTGCTATATATTCAATTGATAAAGTCAATGGAAAAACATCTCATCTTCAATATAATCTATAATAAGAAAAGACCTTTAAGTGCTGAATTAGCTAAGAGTTACACACAGAGCTTTGCAAAATTTTCAGTTATATGAAGAATGCTTTGCTGGCCAAAAAAAAAAAGATGTCTGTTTTTTTTATTCTGGCAACACCTGAAAGGTGTAGGGCCACATTCCCAGAGCTCTAAGTCTGTCAATACTGGCAGGAAGGTGAAGAAGAGGGCATAATAAGAGTCAGCTGCCAGAGCAAAATCTTAACTACAGGTCTCTGTGAATCAGAAATTTGTCAGCAAAGCAGTACAAATGGATGTTTTTGAATTAAACTGGAAGGGTTTATGGAGGCTTTACAATGCTTGCTAAAAGGCATCTGCCAGCTCCCCAGGCTCAGCTGAGGTGGGAGAGATGTCCTCTGTGGGAAAAACAGGTTTCTTTTTTTTTTTTTTTTACACATAAATCAGGAGTATCCTCCATTCTGAAGTTTCTCTGATCCTATGAAACAATCTATGCATGTGGGCAGAAGTATGTATGAACTCACCTCTGTGCCTTCATTGAATTTAACGCAGTACCATCCTCCAAGTCATCCTTAGGCTAAAATACTTGTTTTTTGCTTACGTGGTCTGGATGGGGTAACTGATTTCACATACCCTTTCTGGGGCTGCTCAAAGTCAAACCACAAAGCAGCTGCCAAAAATGTCTCTTCATGTAAAATTTACAACATGCATTTCTGAAGTGGTAGCTGATGTGCCTAGCCAATCTGCTGAAAATGTTTGTGTAGCTAAAATTTTTGAAAAGAGAAAATCACAGGATCTGCAAACACATCTGCAGAACATTCTTTAGCAACTACTGCTCATTCTGAGTGCAAACCTTGAGAATAAACACTAACTTCTGTAAAAGGACAAACCTAAGTCATACCTTTACACTACTCTTTGTGATAAGGAACTTGATCTACACCTAAAAAATTTCCATTAGAGACACTGCTCAATTTCAAACAATTAGCATATCTTCTTCACATTAAAAAAAAAGGACTAAAATCTTCACATTTTAGCAAATATATCTGCTGCAAATAAATAATTTTCTAATTATAAAACTGACTACTTTATAGACCTTGTTCTCATATTGTGGTATGAGCTATTGCATCAATTAAAAAAAACCCCACATACTTTTTTTTTTTCCATTACAGGAAGCCATGGCAAATTGGTTCATAAATATTCACTGGTATTTTAGGCATGGCTGTAAAAAAGGAGATATTTTACTGACTGTTCTGGAAACAGTGCATTTAATGTCAGAGCATCCCTGAGAAGGAAGAGCTTAGGAGAGTCTCTTATTGCAGTGAAGTCCTGAACCAGTCACAGGTCACACTCATAAACAGATCCACGACTACAGCAGGGGAAGAAAGGTATGATGGATGAGCTTGTGTCTGTGGGAGCTTTCAGTGGTGTTATCAGGCCCCTGCCTGGTGGGGAGGCCGAGCTGGCAGATGTGAACAGCCGCACTCTGCACGCCTGGGACAGGGACAGGCGGGCAGGCAGTGTGGGCACAGCTGCTCCCTGCCCAGGTGAGTGGCTCTGGCTGCTGAGGCACAACTGGCCCCCTCCCCAGCCCATGCCTGAGCCAGGGCACCGCAGCACAGCTCTGAGCACTCATGCTGTTCATGCTCCCAGCTGCTTTCCATGATTCAGGGCAAGCACTCCCAGATGGAGGCATTAATTATGCCTTAGGCATAAATAACCACCCATTACTTCCCTGCTACACTATCCTTGAGCTCTCAGGTAGGATGGCTTGCCTGCAAGTGCCTTCTGGATTTCACATGGCTTTTTATTTTAAATCCAGACAATTGATTAATTTGGTGGATATGCTGCAGAGATAGCAAATAAAATCTATGAGGCAAGGAGGCTCCTCCTCCACATCTCCAACTCCACGGCTCATGACTGCCGTGTAGTTCCTCTTCCTGCTACACAGCAGAGTAGGAGAGGAAATGAGCTACAAAATCAAAGCTGCCCCAGCTGCATGAACTTCTTAGAAGAACGAAAATTAACAAATAAAAAGCAAACTGCAAGTGTTCTTCGAGCTAATTACTAATAAAAAGTAATAATTACAACCATAAAGCATGTCCCATAAAAATGCTCTTCTTTACAGAGTTTCCATATAAAAACAGAATAATAATAAAAAAACCCAGGGCTGCTCAAATTTGTTTGGTAAAATAAGTTATGATGCCCTACGATTTACACAAATAAAAGTTCAGAATTGTACCAAGACTATAAAGCACGAGCATAACACACTGTTCTGGCAAGTGATAAAACTGCTCACAGTGACAGGTGTGATTTATGGAAGCAATTCAAATACACTTTGAAAGTATATTAGCTTTGCCTCTGCCCACAAAGGGCACATATTAGCAGGGTAGGCCACATCGGTGATAAATTACATACCAGCAAGAAGTGAAGGCAATTGGCAACATCAGATGCCCGAAGGCCCTGAGTTACTCTGATAATGTGGTTTTCATGATAATACCTCACATGCAATGGCATCTGAGCAGCAAAAGAAACACATCAAAGCTGTATTTTCGTTGGCTCTTTGGAAGATAATGTTACAATGGTGAGAGCGGTTGTGACTTCCCAGCTAAAGCTGACATACAAAGCGTTTACAAATTGGCTCTGGAACAAAGTTTGGCACAGAAGGTCACAATTCAGACGCTACCTCTTGGGTTCCAGCTTGGAAGCTGGAAAATAACTGCGTCTTGCTTCCAGGTTGTGGGCCCTGAAGCAAGCTGCAGGCTGTGGACTTAAAGCACACCTACTGCATGGCTTCAGCACGGTGGGCAGAGGGACCCAAGGGCTGTGGTGGTTTAGCTCTGCTAACACCCACAATGGGATGGGGACATTGCAGTCACCACCTGTGACACACCTTCTGCGAAGGAATCAAGTTTCTGGGCACACTTGTTCTCTGATCACGCCAGTGCAATCTCACAGAAAAAGCCACGCTCCTCCCATGGCTCAGAGCAGCACTGGAAAAGGAGCACAGAAAAAGCATGACAACAAAGTCTTAACCCACAGCAGGGTTTTTTTACTAATGTAAAGCATTGAAAAATTATTTTAAGACACTTTGGGCTAAATTCCGGCCTCTGACGTGCTAGCATAGATGAGGACTGACTTCAGAGTCGGCCTGTACTTCAGGGGGTGTCCTTTGAAGAGCACACATCCCCAGGCAGTGCTGTGGAGAGCCATGTGCCAGGCTTTTCTCATATTACTAGGCAAAGTTTAATAAATTCTATCTGCCTCCAATTATTACAGTCCTCCCATTCTGACACACTAGTAAGCACATCTTTGTGTCCTGAATTAATGGCTAGGCCAAAGCAGTTACATCTTGCCACGGTTCAAAAGAAGTTTATCAGCAGTTCTACTGCAATGAGCTCATCTGCAAAAAATAAAGCCCATTTAACAAAGGCTTTCTGTCTGGTGGGAATTTTTAACTTATTTAATCCGAAACACTCCCTTGGGAAGTGATAATGAATGTCTATCCTGCTTCTATGATACCCATTACTGTATAACCTGAGGACCTCAGGCATATGGCATACTCACAGAATGAGTCTGTGGGCAACTTTTTAGTGGAATTTGGCCATTTCTGGAGTTTATGCCAGTAAATGTCTGAGAACTGTGTTTCTGTATTTGCAGGCTGTGAATGAAAAATGGCCCAGTGACACCGTAACTGAAATGGTATAAAACACCTATACATGGATTGATACTTTTAAAGTAAGTGAGCTAAATGCTTTCTCTACAGATGGGCGCTTGGAGAAAATGCAAAAGTGATAAAACTGATTTTCCTAAAACATACAGGAAAGAAGAGCTTGGCACCTCTTTGAACCTGTCCCCTCTGTAGTTCTAATCTAGTAGTTAGAAAAAAAAGCATTTTTTCTTGAATTGCAATTTTGGGTAGTACAGATAGTACAGCACATTTCAGGCTATCGCTTCCATTTATTTACAGCTCTGCAGCACCATGCTTCTGTAGAAACATTTGCAGGAATTGAACTGATTGTGTGTTGAGTCTTAGTCTTAATAGCTTTTTCATTGCTTGCTAATGGAAATATGGATTCATCATTATTTTAAACTTAATGCAGCGTAGAAGAATTAGTTTCATACAGAGTAATTATGATTTTTTTCTGCAGCACTTCATAGAAATACAAGGCATAAACAGATTACTTCAAGCAAGGGAGAGGAATGAGAGCACTTTTGTTTCTTCAACAACAACTTGGATATGGGAAATATAACAAGGAATGCACTCCCCCCCTTTCTTTTTCTTGTCTATACCTTTCAGATTAATGCTTTTCACTTTAAATAAAGGAATGTTGGCAGCATTCTTCAAATTCTAGCTTACCAAAAGACCAGAAATATTCTGCTAAACTTTACCTCTGAGCAGGGGAGGGATTCTCTCCCTCTACTGCAAATTGGGTAGGAGGCAGCAGTCATTGCTATAGCCTGTTGTCTTTATTTAGAGAAAACAGCAATACCCCTCCCTGTCCCATCACTTGCTTGTGACTTCTTGTCCTGAAGCAATGAATAAACTCTCACAGCATTCCAGTAGTCACTGAAAAAGCGACCAGAAGATGTTTATTTATATTCCTCCCACATACTCTAACCCAGAAAGGAGTCACTTTATCCCCTGGTCCCCAAAGATTTCACTCTTATATACATTCCGAATCTACCTTCTTCCCATTCCTATGTTGCAGTCTTTGAAATGTCTTTCAGGACACTTCCCTGGAAGGGTAACTTCTCTGTATGAGCACAGATGCTATTGTGTATAAAGAGCCAAATTTACTGGAAACCTATTGCTACATCTCCAACTCCTCTGACAGCTTCCCAGCCTCTCTGGCCACAGCAGCCAGCCAAACTGCTGCAGCTGCAGTTCATTTTTCTTCCAAAGGGAGAGCAGGAATGGTGTCCTGAGCCTCTGAGATCTCATTACAGAACAAACCCCAACATCTTTTAACAGGGTGATGGACTTATGATTTCATTATTCTCTTTGCAAGGAAAGATTCCAGAGAAAGCACCACCAAAAGGAAAGGGGAGAATGTGGTCTCTGAAACTTGCTGAGGTATACTGTTCCCAGTACCCCCTTCACTTTTACTAGGTGTTCAATTATATCTGAGCCATGGCTTCACTCGTGGGCTCAGCTACACAAACAACACAAAACCTAGAAATGCACCATACATGTCAGGTTCCTTAGGTCTCCAAGGAAAATAGTAGCAGGATTCCCAGGCCTAAGACAGTGGTTCTGGAAAGCTGGCATAAAAGGTAAATACCGTATAAAAGCTGAGAGTATTTTGCTGTAGTCTAGTAACTATAAAGTATCTCGTTGCAGTGTTGTCCTTCAAATGAAAGGAAAATTCCCTACTATATTATGTTCAAATTTTCAGTTTCTGTTATGTCAATATTACAATCTTTTGTAACAAGAAGACAAAAGCTTCTTCATCTTCTTGGAATCAATATTAGTTTCCAGGCAAGGGAAACTGGTGTCTCTTTGCTAAGGCTCTATTTTAACATACTGCCAAAATACAAATACAATTCTAACTCAATAGATAATAATCTGCTTTTCAAGACCAACAGCTGAAGTAGCCAGGATGAAAAACCTACACATATTTTAGTATGCAGCACCATTCTTTCCCAACCCTGCAAGCAAACAAGAATTCTGATGGTGCAGGATGGTCTGTGCAGAGGCACCTGCCCAAATGTCAGTTCACACCAGCAGAAGGTTAAGGTCCAAAGTAAAGAGAAATCTCATACTCCCCAAGATTCCCTTCACGCCAGCCCCGCTCTTCCACAGTGTGAGCACAGCAGTTTCCCTAACTGAAGGAGACTTCAGCAGAGAACTGCATTATTCCTAAAGCTAGGGATGCATGAACTGTAAGAAAAAGCTTGATAAATAAGTCTACAGCAAACCACACACACTGACAACTGTACAGAGACAAACAGATCCCTGAAATGAAAATCAAGCACTGAAAATGGAAGAAATTTGTCATTGCTTGGCTATAGCTGCATTCTCTTTAGAGGTCATATCTCCAGCTTTCAAAAACGGGAATACAGGTCGATGCATTTGTGTCTGAATGGCCTCAGAGAGCACCAGGGAGCAAGATTAAATACTAAGAAATCAGAAAAAAGGCAATGCAAAAGTAGTCTCTAAGATCTTAATTCCAGTGACTTAGGCACATATGAATGAGGTGCAGTATTTAATTACTCAATAATCATATATACTAGAACAGAATTTGCCCTACAAATTGCTGAAGAATTGGAATGAATGTGAAAAAAGCCTCAGCAGAATTTCTAATCTTTGTATTTCCTATGCTGCAAACCACAGGAGGACTTCAAAATGGTTTTCAGCATGACAGCTTATAAAGACTTTACCTCAGCCCTTACACAGGTCTAGACATTCAAGAGCACAGATGGATTGGTAAACATTGCTTAGTAATTTTCTCCAGATGGATCCTTTGTGAGCTGTGGGAAAAATCCTGTGAGAAGTAGGCTGAGTAGGCAAAGTGCATTTTAAAAGATCAAGCCTCGATGAAATCTGCATCTGCTTTTGCTGGGACTCTTCAAAAGGGCAGTCATCTTGTCAAATGTCAACTTCCTGCCCTGGGGACAACTGGTGCTGGAAGCCACAAGTTTTCCTTTCTCTTTGTTTAACCACGTTGGGGAGAACAGACTTACCTAAGCACATTCTCCTCATACTCAGAAGGCACACATGTAGGGCTTTTCTGAATTATATAAAGAGGTTCATACTTGGAAAGAAACAGATGGACACAAGGCAGACTGAAGAAAAAAAAAAACAAACTGGAAAAAACCTCCACACAAACTTTTCTTGGGGTCATCACTAAGCACTCATATTAAAAGTGTTAAAAAATCAGCTGCTGGCCAGCTGGGATCCAATAAGAATTCACTCTTCCTAAGGAAAGAAACCACTCAGTTCTGCCTTGGAAGACCCCAACGTTCACACAACAAAGGACAGCTCTTGGGCCCAACAATTCTTTGAAATTCCAAGGATATCAGTAGTCTACAGGTTGTGTTTCTAGTAGGACAGATACAGAGAGTTGTAGAAATTACAGGTGTTCAGATAAACTAAGTTTTAAAAAGACAGATTCAGCATCTTAATTCTGTCCTTCTTTAGACACTAGAAAGCAATAAAAAATGCTTGGATAGCCAATTTTTGAGCAAAGGTAAACATTCAGCTAATATACTGAATCCTGAAACAGTGCTTTTACTATCTCCATTGCGCATCAAGACTAAGGGAGTTTCTTAATTTTTTAAGCAATTCACAGGCACTTTTGGAAAATTAATCTAAAGTTATACCTAGTTTCAAAACCACTGGGAAGGTATGACAGATGACCTTTACCTAAGGAATTGAACAACAATTGTGATTATGGCTTTTCCTTATTTACAGCACAACCCAATTATGAAACTACACACATCACCTCACCTAACTGTCGGACTTCTGGGATTCATTCCAGCAAGTTAGTTCTTGGGATTTTTGAAAAGAAGTCAACTCTTGAAAAATAGGCAGGTGGTTTTCTGAGGGCTGATTCCTGTCATGGACAATCAAACTTTCCCCCCCTTTTCCACATCCAGAAAGCTTCCACCTTTCCTGCAGATTCTCTAATCACTAAGCTCTATGGACCTTACCCTAAATGAAGGACAGCTGGGAGTTCTTTGACTTTTAGGTATTAAAAAGTAACTCTAATTCCCAAACTGCTGAACAAGAAGATGAATGATGCATGCTTGCATCTCATAAAGCAAAATCAGAAATCAACCACCTGTTTGGCAGATCTACCAATATCCACCCCTGCTCCATGGCCAGCACAGTGTGCAATGTCATGTCCCACCTCTTGGCATCGTAACACAGACACAAATCAAGTGAAATCACATTTACAGTTAACAAAACTTACTCCTATTTTCAGATGACTACAGTATAGCATAAAAACTAGGCTATCACTTGTTTCATCTCCAGATCAAACAGCTCCAGACCTAAAGCTTTTGAGAAAGCTGCTTTACAACAGATAATCACTAGAAATTTTTGACATTTACTTTTGTGCTTAGTGAGCTCAGCATGATTAGAGCTCACTCAGTAACTACTGATATACTTGCACACCACAACATAATGAAAAGAAGATGAAAGAAAAGGTGTGAGGCCACTTCAGGGGAAATCAGAGAATTGGTTTATCAGCCCATTTTCTGTGCCATTGTTCACCTTCTTGGCCCACAGCAGCCACCAGAAGTATATTAAAAACTTTAAGAAACCTATAAGAAATAAGAAATTCAGGATTTGTTTCCAAAGCCAATGTTGCAACCACTCAGCAAAGCACCCTGCTGGAATTGCTTCAAAGAAATACAACTGCTTTGCTAACTGGAGACTAAGGCTGTTCCCCCCTCATCCTCTCTGTTTCCATTTGATGGATGTCCTGAGTCTGTTTACCTACAGGAGGAAACTCAGGAAAGAGTTCTTGCTGATTAATTATGGCCTCCTTGGAATCAACATTTTACTAGTCATCTAGAAATAACTCTCTAAGACAAATTGGTTTTCCATGTGCCCACACCTGTTTCTCCAATAAATCATACCTTCCTAAATACACAATGGGCCACATTATAACAAAAATGGCAGTCTAATGCATTCCAAATATTACTCTAAACTTACGCTGTGTAGTAATCAGTACCAAGTAGATTGTGCAGATAGAAACTGAACTAACTGTCCCCCTCCTCCAGGGTGCAAATTGGTCAGCAATTTAAGACCACACATAGCCTGAGTAAAAATCTTGATAAAAAATAATTAGTTTGCATTTCTACATTCTTCCTCAAAATGGAACAAATAAATACATCAAAGGG
>WAAE01005008.1:46915-110530 GCA_013400495.1 Nicator chloris
GGGGAAGGTACAAATGTTAGTTCCATAACTTCTATTTCATACCTTCTATAGTTCCATAACTTTTGACATACCACGTCAACCTTTGTAGCCATTTGGTTAGTCTCAATTTTCCACAGGAGTAATGAAGAGTGTATGGGCAATTTCACTTCACATTTATTTAAATTTTATAAAAGAAAGAAATCTTCAGTTTAGTTTGTAAACGCTCCACAGCACACTATCAACATCTAGACAAGATGGGTAAAAGTAGACGAGTCTTTATCACTGCAAAGTGTCCACCATGGAAGTATAATATGTCTCACTCAGACATACCTTATCTCCACCAAATTAATGTGCAGACTCAATGTCCTGCAAACCCAGTGTCATTTCTATCTGTGTTTTCTAGGAACAAATTTCTCATTCCTTATATTGCAAAGGCAGATTTATGGGAAACAGAGATGAGCAATTCAAAGAAACGGAGAATATTTGCTTTATTATATTTAGGAATGCTTTCTTCCTGAAGAGAAACTGATGTAACAAAATAATGGCTTCCCATTTTTATGGAGTTAGGCTGGGGCTTAAACAGCTCCTGCCTATTGCTCTAGTGGAGTAGTATGCTGAGGCATGGTTCTGCATGCAGAAAAATACAGCTCTTTTCACTCCTGCATTTATTTTTTTTCCTCACATCCTTTGCCTGTCCTTATCAGAGTATCCTGTGCACTGCTCCATGATATGAACTGATGACCCGTTCACATATGCTTCACTGATCCTTTCAGTGACCAGTTTCCACTGAGCTGGCTGAAAAGTCCCAAGGTGAAGCGAGGTTAACAACACTGCTTTGGGATCTGCATGCAGAGGAGCTGTAAGGAACGGCAGTGTGGCACTGAGGGGAAAGGCTGAAGTCCTGGGAAGCCCTGTGGACAGGAGAGAAGCTCAGGATGAAGCAGCTCTCAGCTGTATCCTTGGTCTCCTCAGCAGCATGCCACAGTGGAACAGAAATTTTCTATGATGGACACACTGAAAATTTTGTGGAAAGCACTACTGACAGTATGGTGCCCTTAGTGAAGAGCAGGAAATTATCTGACAGATGTTAATGCACCCATGCACCTCAGACATCACCTCTCCCTCTGTAAAACAAGTCCTCTCATCAGAGGCCCTATGGGAGTTATAGCTGAGAGAGCACAAGAGCATTTGCCTGTGTCAACATTGCAGTATAAATCATCTAGTGATAGTTTGGGTACAAAATCTGCTTTGTAAAACCCAGCTCCACTCTTTTATGTGCAAATCACTATCAAATTCAGACTTTTCTGGAACAAAGAACATCAGGAAACTTAATTCAAACTTCTTACTCCTGCATTAGATGATAATTCTATTTCACCAAATTACTTTTGCCTTGCGATGTAGCCGCATTTATAATTATTTATTGCCCAGCTCAAGGTTAAGTGAAGGAACAGCTTCACTGAGATTCTGTATAAGCCCTTATTTTTCACAATGTGCTACAGAAGATTAATTGCTTTCTATTTCTCCAATTGAGAATTACAATTGCCATTTGATACAAACTATTAATCCAGCAATCATTTTGAAGTAGCACATTGCTTCCTATAATTTAATACATTTCCCCTCTTTTCTTATTCTATAAAGTAGCACTTGGGAACCTGAAAAATTCAATTGGTGGAGGTTCCTTTGTAGGACCTGTAAAAATCCAGTCTTTTGCACTCCTGCAGGCTCGGTGCCTGATGAAAGGTAGCTCTCAACAAAGAGAAAGCTGGAAATGTAGCACTGTTGAGCAGATGCTATTGAAGATGTTCTGTTTTACCAGCATGCTACTTGGAAGCCCTGAGGACAGTGCTGAAGCACATAACAAATTGTTTTGATTATACAGACTGACAAAAAGAGCAAGGATATACACAGACATATAGCCTAAATATTTGCTTGCTTAGAAATGGCCGTGGTGTTGGGTTTTTTTTTTTTTTTTTTTTGGTTGTTTTGTTTTGTTTTTTTTTCTTTAAGCAATGCCACAGGTCCTTCAGAAAGAATATTTGCCACAAGGAAAAGACTACTGTTATTTACAGGCAAAGTCCACTACTCATGTCTCATGATGCTTGTGGGTTTTCATTCTATAAAGCCAATCTAAGGAACACTGAGAATGAAGACAATGAGAAATTCAAACAGCTGCAAATCCACAAATTATTCCAAACACTAACATTTAGGAAAACACACTCAGAGATCCTGCATGTACAATACCAAAAATATGTTTTCTGTTTTCAGCACTCAGTGGGAGCTTTTGATGCCCAACTTTTTACAGGTGTGAATGAATAAACAGCTGCCACAGTAAAAGCTTTTTCTTTCTTTTTCTGATTTACCTAAGCTAAGGAACATTTTTAGAGGTAGAAAATAGCCCTGAACTGGATGGCCACCATGGTAACTGCCTTAACATTCTTTTAGACCTGGATGCAAGCTCTCTGCTTGTGTCCCAGGAGTGAAAATTTCTTCAGATATATATACATGGCTCTTAGCAAAGAGGTGTCTTAAGACTAGCTGTAGCTCCCTGGTATGACTGTGGCACAAAAATCATTACTGCACAGGTCGGCTTCTTTTCCTTTCCTTGTATTTAAGCATTTACATGACACTAATCAAAAGACTATTTGTAATCAAAAGACCACATTTGTAACCAAGACACTAGGATCCTGGGAACTGCATTGAAAATAAAAGTTGAATTAAATATGTAAAAAATTCAGAATGAAAATCTGTGTAGAAGCACTTCTAATCTCAGCTCTTCCCCAACAAACTGGGGTAAATGCTTATCTAACTTCCCATTACTCGTTGCACTAGGGATTCAAACTTCTAAAAAAGGCACTGTGGAACAAGGAACTGCAGTTCAACACATTGAGTAGTGTTGCTTGTTTGTCTCTCCATCCTGAAAATAACATTCCTGATTGGGTCATAGTCATGTCTTGCCACCAACACATAAACAGAAGCAGAAATAGCAGCTGTATTTGTCAGTTCTGGAGTGAATTAACATAAAATGACTCGCATTTACAGCTAAGTCTTGAGATTGGCAACCAAGGCCAAATAAAGAAGCACCTCTCTCCTTCCTCAATCTACATCCTATCAGGCGTGAAAGAACATTCACCAGTGTCTGCAGCAAGAAAACCTGTGTTTATCCTTATCATTCATAATGACAAATGCCAGAGATACCCACTGGAAGTGAAACCTCAGCAGGGGCTATGTATTACTAGTAATAACAGAAGTAATCAAGCTGTTGTTAGAACCAGACACTCAGACAGCAAATTCAATTTTTTTTTTATTTTCTGTTCAATACCAATGACAGCTACCAGCCATCATGCATTACAATTAGCTCATGCTGCAGGAATGCTTTCTGCTCTGGCACATAATGAGTGAGCTGCAACAGAGAGCAGGACATGGGGAAGAGGTGAAGAACTATTTGGAGGGGTATCACATATCCTTGCCAGTTGCTAAGAAAACCAGCTGCTTTCTTTGGGAAGACTCAAGGGCTCCCTCCTTCACACACCCCTACTATCAGCATTATTTCACAAGAAAACAAACAAAGGAGAACCTTCAACAATTGCTCACTTGCTATATAAATCTGTACATTCTATATAACTATCCTTGGTGAGTCAAAATAAAAATATCCTTGCAATTGCAGAGGGATGGTGTTCTTGTGAGTAATTCAGGTAAGCAGTAAGAGCCTGTGACAAAGGCTGAATAAAATTCAGGTAAAGACACTGGGACTTGATATCAGGACTGGTCAGCAGAGCACTGCTTCAGTTACTGCAACATCATTCTTGAGTTCCTCTGCCCTAACACTGAACACATGCTGTGGGCCCTACCTCCAGCATACTCACACACGATTCTTCTACTGCATCCCAATCTAAACATGTGTCCTGTTCTACGGGGTTTTACAACTGCAAAGTGTGCTTCGATTCTTAAATCCTCAATCAATAGCAACTGTGAGGCCAAAGCTCTCCCTGCTCCTCCTTCCCGCAGTGCAGCTCTCTCCTGTAGGTTCAGAATATTTTTTCCATTATTAGCCAAAAGCTCTCCCCTTCTGCATCCTGTTGCATGCTTTCATCTGCAGAATAGCTACAGAGAACTGAGCCCCAAAGTCCACAAACCTACTGTGAGCAGCATGCCTGAAGCAGAGGTGGAGATGGCCTCTGCCCCTCCAGTGAGGCTTACTTGCATTTCTGTCAATGGTGGGGCTCCACTAATTCTACCAATGACAGGATGGTATCAGAAAAGGAAAAAAAAAAAAAAAAAGATGAAATCTGCCTTTGCTCTCAAGGACTACAATAGAAACCTCTCAATTATTCAGTGCTGCAAGATGTGGGAGCGCTGCACATTGATCCAACACAGAATTAGCAACAGGGATGATGCGTAACTCTTTTTGGCAAAGAAAAGACAGAAATACAAAGATTCTTTGTAGACATTGTTGAATACCTTAGTGTGTTACCTTCATTTTTGTGCAGCCTCTAATTTTTACTGAGGCTATTTTGAAGTTCTAGCTACTGTACAACGCTATCAGAAATCATCTCTCTCTGTTGTTCCTGTACATTAACTGACACGAGATTAACATGTTCTGTAGAAAAAAATTAAAATTTCAAAAAATTGTATTTTACTTTGAAACTCTAGAAATGCTAAATTCTAACTAGCATTAGAGAAGTTGAATAAAACTTGTGAAGCCTTGAAAGAAAACCAGAAATAAGTGCCTGTCTTAAGACTATTCTAGCTGCTGAATTTACCAGTGTTCTCTCCCCTGAATATTTGCTCTCTCCTGGTGCGAATGCTGAATAATTAAACAAGTCATTTGAGGAAGAAGAAAGCTTTTTGACAAAAATGATTTCACCTTTTAATTTTCAGAGTCAGGTATGCTGTAGGAAGTGTGATAGTATTAATTCTGCTATTAATTTAAATTACAGATATTCTGTAAAGTTGAATGCTGGTTCAGTACTGGTGAAGTGCTAAAGCATAATGTCAGAAGACAAGAGGACTTAGTGTTTTTAAGGCTAGAAATTGGAAAAAAAAATATCCCCCAGTCCTGACTCTTTCAGGAAGCTTCTCAAAAAGTCTTGAATGAACTATTCGGTCACAGCATTCTCCCTGTGAATGAAATCCAGAGCACAAAACTTCAGGTAGCATGGGCTGATATATCCTGTCCAAATGGAAGCATGCTTGTAGGTAAAGCTCTAAGCCTCTGGACAATTTAAACATAAAATACTTGAACAGAAACTAATAATATCGGTGTGGATCACTTCAAGATCACAATTTTGAACTTAGTCCAACTGGAATTGCTGCAAACTCCTTCTTGATTTGGTCCTACTATTTCACAAAATTCTTTTACATTTCCAAGCCTTCCATCAATATTAATGAGCATAGCACTACAATTAAGTATCTAGAACAGTAGGGCTCTGTCCTGCCCATTAAAGCCTCTGTGAAAAGGAGATGCACCCGTCTTGCAATGCTTTTTTAGGAGCAGCAGTATCTGCTGAAAAAAACAGCGCTGAACACAGATGGACACCTTCCATACAAATCTGTTTCAATAGCGCAGTAAGCAATTGCTGTTAGAGAAATAGTTTCTTCAGATAATTAGATACTTAAAAATTGAAGTTGTTTATGTTTATATAAGCAGAGAAATTATAGACAGAATTATGCAAACAAATCCATCATGGACCATGAGCTCCTGTCAGGTTGCTAATGAAGGTAGAAAGCTGTAATCTTTCTTTATAAGGTTCTCTAATGACCATGATAACAAACCAATTTTTTTTTTAGTGCTGCACATTTCCCTTCCCCCATTTTTTTCCCCACTAAGTATCAGTTTATAGTGACAAATGCTTTCAGAAGACGAAGAGGATGAAAGAAGGTTGAAGTTAACACTCTTCAATTATGCTGACACTGAAATGATTAAATTAAGCAAAAATTCAGTATTTCATTGTCTATTCGACTCCAATCCCTACGTAAATAAATTTATGGACTCTGTTAAGGTACATTTTGTCTTCACTTAAAATTTGTTTCAGAGATGCATTAAAGAGACAATTACCTCTTTTACTTTACTGGAAGCAGTAAAGGCTTATAATTCTGTTCTCCATCAGGAATCTTTTCTTCAAGACAAACACTTGCTGTTTACAGAAGATCCATGAATACTGATTAAGCAAGGGTTGTACATCCAGACAGTGTTCAGATATATACTTTCCTCACATAAGGACTTTCTTAGCCTACTGTACACAAAGAAATATATTGCTTTTAGGAAAAAAAAACCCAGAGAGATCTCCTGTGCTCTCTGAGTCTTCTCATGATATCTGGGCCCTGAAACAGGTCATAATGGCATTATTTGTTGATTTTTGAATGTATGAGAAATCCTAAAATCATTATATTAATTGCCAGAATTAACTGCCAGAACAACAAATTATGTCAAATAGCATCTCATTTTGTCTGGAAATATCATAGTGTAAACTTTTGCCAGGAAAATTTACTATCAAAGTACTATAGATCTTAGCTTTAATCTCCTCAAAAGATTAATTAATTAATGAATTCATTTTGCTGATGCAAAACACACTCCATGGACTTTTACCTTACAACTGCCTGATAAATCAAGCTAACAGCCTCTTAGATCTAGGCCCAAGCAAGAAGACAAATATTATTTTATCCTTAAATTTCTGCTGCACTCTGAAATTATCTGGAACATGAGGCAAACATACAACAATGAACCAGAAAAGGAAAAAAAATCATGTAATTTGTTGCAGCTTGTTCATTTATGAAAAGCAGTAAGAGCAGTTGCATATCCGAAGATAATACTCATGTATTTATCCAGCTCATACTTATAAAGCACTTCGAAGAAAAATCCTCAAAGTGCTCAGCATTTGCTAAAATGGAAGAAAATAGAGACAGAGATATAAAATAACACATTGTTGACTTCTTCTATCACGAGAAAATAGAAATAATTACTGGTTTATCATGAATACATCTCTATTTTTCTACTCAGACAGCAACTACGATCAGTCTATCAAAATAGAGATAATTACTGAAGAATGAAATACTGATGATGCCAGACATGCAATTTACAGAGTACTGCTAGATGTTAATACAGAAATAATATTTTCCTCCATGTGCTTACACAACTGGGCAGTTCACAGTATCACCTCTTACAGAGTGCAGAAATGGTTTGAAAAATGAGCACACTGTTTTTAAGAATACCTGCCTGAACACACCTTAAGAATCCACGAATGACATCCTATGTATGCCACGGTGTGACTGACACCAGCTCAACCCTGGCCCCACCCAACGGCAACACTGAAAAACTTTGCACTAAGCAGCTCTGAACACTAAAATGATGCAGAAAAAGCATACTGCAGAAGAGCAACAATGGCATGAGTGAAACAAAAGTATTTCTGTTTACAGTGATACCACATTTCGGCTTGAACAAAAATGAATGTAATTCAAATGGCAGACGTTTGTAAAAAAATCTTCATGGCGGATACTCTTTGTACTAGGCTTCTGCCAGAAATGGGTCACTTAGGTTCTCACATAAGCCAGTACATAGACAAATAAAAATAAAAAAGGTAAATAAACACACAAAATGTTTTCAGCCTTCTCTCCAAATGATTTATCAGTGCCAGAGCTCTAATCTAATTTTAGGTGAGCTCATCCTTTTTTCTGCCCTGGAGCCATTTTAACTCAATATTGCTCTCCTTCTGGAGCCACGAGAGAGTACAGGCTCCCTCAGCCACCACAGATGCTGTGCAGACATTTTACTTTAGCTGTTTGCTGTAAAAGTAATCAATATAGCTTCATCCTGAAGAGACCTTTTCTAACAAAAATGAAAACAAATTGCTAATATTAGATCAAACTTTGACCTCTGCGTCCCAAAGCAGGGGAAGTAAGATCTGAACTCCTTTGAAAGCTTCCAAAAGCTCCTCCAGGCAGGCAAACTTTTAATTTTAATGAACTATTTCCTGAGCTGCCAGGCTGAGGTTGCCTCCTTGCTCACCCTGCCGCAGGAGCCAGCCGGCAGGTCCAGGCAGCCAGCTGGGCTCCCATGGGGCTGCCTGCACCGCAGCCGTCCTCTCTCCGAAGCAGCTGCAAGTGATGGGAGGTCTTCGGGGGAACCCATTCCAGAAATCATCTTTTCATCTGCCTCCTTCCCATCTGTTTACCCTTCCCATCCTCAGGATTCCCGTACTACGCTCTGTTTCACCAATACTGTTTTCCGTTATATCTTCTTGTTCCAGCCCCTTGTTATCCCTGGCTCCTCATGTGCTGATCTGAAGCTAAGTCTGTGTGGGAAGGAAAATGGAAGTCTGAAACGCTTGTGGATCGCTATTTTCTGGCCATTCACAGCTATTTGTTTCCCAAATACCAAGAGATGCAGTGGAACGTAAATTTGAACGATTCTTACACCACCTCCAAGACAAGATCTGCAGGGAACTGCAATCTGCTGCTTGTCACACTTATCACACGCTGAGACCATGACTAGGGGAAAGGAAGCATCAGAGGCCAAAGGGACCAACCAGCTTGCAAAACTGTTCTCAGACATGTCTCAAGAGCTGAGAATAGGTAAACACTTAAAATCATCACCACAGCAGGGAGTCTAAACTGTAGACACAATGTTTTCCTTTTTAAACAAGAGATAAAAATAATGCTTCCAACTGAGCAGGCAGCTGAAAGAGTGAATTGCAGGGAAAGACTGATGCGATAGAGATTTTACACAAACTCCTTGACTCATGTTTTCCAAACATGTAAGGAAAATGCAGTAAACACTGAAACAAAATTAGCATTTGCATCTCTGCATTGTCTGCACTCACACATAACAGCTTCTGTGCTACAATATATCTTTAAAACTAGGATTTTCACACAGCTGGATCTTCTCCAGAACATCACTCCTACTTCAGACCATCCCTTGCGCACATCACTTACCATTAATCTTTACTAGGCTATAGATGTAGCATTAAACTGATAAATATGGTTTTATAACAACACAGTAGATCCGGATAATGTCATCTAAGTTGATTTGCACTTTGTTTCAAGGATCCACTATACAGATATAATGAATATGGTACCAGACTGTCAAGAAGGAGAAGCTAGCAGAGACAGATGACCTTTCTGCAATACTTCACCCTCTTCTGTTTCAGGAATGTGTAATATGAAAGTATGAAAGCAGACACAGTCAGTCACCACTGACACCAACCAAAATGTCACCAATTTTATTAGAACACAGAACAGCATAAAAAAACAAGTAATGAATTGCTTAGTTATAGCTGTGTTTGCTGTGTCTTTGTCTCCCTGAGCGCCCAAGAGAGTGGAACAAAATTGCCAGCAGTCACATTATGGAGATAGGCTGACAAGCTGGATGACCCCATAAGTCTTGTTCACATCTCATGTCTGGGCTCTTGACTTGCATCTTAAATGACTTGCATATCAAGGCTTTCACAGGGAATCTGGTTTGCCATTCTAAAGGGTTTCTGCCGAACTGAGATCAAAGGATGAATGCTTTGTTCTACCTGGCACGCCTGGAAAAACAAATCCCACCCCTCCACCTTATCCCCCTACGCCTGGAGTTGCTGTTTGAGACACCCTGTGAGGGAAGGTCCATGCTAAAGAAACAGGCAGGAAATGAATGAATAAAATATCTCAAACACCAGAATCGTTTATTCCCCTGAAATGTGACGACTCCTTGACAACCACAATTCCTGCTCTCTCCCAACACACACCAGCCCAGCCCTCCCTCTGTCCCTCTTACTCTGGAGTCATCCGGAGCGGCATGACACAGCAGGAAAAGAGACCGGTTCACTGTGAGACCTGCTACTCACTCTCTTACAGTGTAACGGCCCCCCTTCCAGCCGCACGGCCCGTTCCCTCGGCCTCCGGCCACACGGCCTTGCTGCTCCTCGCGCCCAGACACAGCACAGGGTGGCGGAGCACACCCGGCCCCTTCCTCATCGCTGCAGACCTGTCCACCACGTGGCGTGACACAAACACTGGAGGAGTTTCCATGACGGAGGGCAACCACAATGGTTGCCTTGAACGTGCCGTGTGACTGCCCACACCAGCCCCCTCCTCAGCTCTCTCTGTGCCCAGCCACTTGGAGCACGGACACTGAGGACACAGCAGCACTGCATGCAGGACAGCAGGGGTGGAGGATGCAACCTCTGCTCTTCCGTTGCTTGCGGCGTGCAAGCAAAAGGTTTCTCAGTTTGTAATTTTCACTGTATTTTCAAACGGAACAGCAACTGGCTTTCTCCTCTGCTGCTCAGTTACAGCACAACCAACAGGTTGCACCTGCAAAGGCACTGTGAGCAGCTGAAGAAATGAGTACCAGATGTACATACCTGCTTGCTGGGCAGTCTGGGGGATCTGTTGACTCCGCTGTGCGTTGTACTGAACTGAGGCAATGGGTCTGTACTGCTGAGTTGTTGAGGTAGGGTACTGACCAGATGGGTAATAATACACTGGCATCTGCAAAGAAACAGAGCAGTAAACTCTAGAGATCAACGATTCATAGAACAAAACAGGCAGGGGGAGGAAGTCAAGCTTATTAGTGGTAATGGCAATCAAGAGAAGAGGTTTGCCTCCTGTCTCTTCAAGAATTGCTGCTTGCTTTCAGCTGTGCTAGTGAAAGGGCTATCAGTGCCCACATTTATTTTCAGATGCTTTAAGAAATAGGGAAGAAAAATAAATTTAATTGAAAGAGAAAAAAAACTTCTAGCTACATGTAGCATAAAAAGCTACATGTATATACCAAAGGAAAAAAAAATCACAGTCATCTTTTAGCACAGTAAAATATCAAAAGCTGCAGAAAAATGGATGTAAACATCACCTTCCGTATCAACATAACACATACAGACAGCATGTTGAACCATTAAAGGAACTCTGGAGAAAACGGTCTAGTCAAAGCAAGGAATGACCTGGAGTACAAATATGTAGAAACAATGTGGAGAGCAAGATGCAGTGTGTGCACCCTTGACACTTGTAAGGAAATTATCAAATTGATGCTTCTGCTTAACAGGTACATCCCCCCTTCCATGCACATTTCCCTCTAAAGCCTTCTTGTTTGTGGTTTGAAAACAATTACAGTTCAAAAAACAATCATAGTTGTTTTCTTACAGGAGCTGAGGTAGGCATTAAGTCAGCAAGTTCTGCTAGGGCTTTTTTCTATTATTATTGTCATTACAGTGAAATGTGTACTACATCTCCTTATCACACAGGTGAACATGAAAGTTTGAGGGTGACTGGAGCAAAGGATTTTTCCTATACATGATACATGTCACACCACTGTTACTGAGACATTCGAGCTAAATAGTTTTCAACTGACCCTTCGCAAGTTCAAAGCACTCAAAATTTTTCATTTTCAGCTGTCAGGGTTACTGTAGGCATCTGACAGAGTTTGGCAATGTATGGTATGAACAGACTGCAGAGGGACACAGGCTTGGGAGAACATTGCTTCTCTCACAACTTTTGCCACAGCTGTCAGCATTTCTTAATAAATCATACAATTTTTTTCTCACTTTGTGTGTGGCATTTATCCTATACAGAGATATACACAGAGTCAGACCAAGTGCCTTTTTTTTTTTTCCACGCAAAAACAAGAACTATTTTTTACACTTTTATTTGCATGGAGGAAATTTTCCTGTTACAGATCATTCAACTTTATCATCATAAAGTTAGCTGAGTAAAGGTAACTGCTGCTAGGACACCATAAGAGAGATCAGAAATTTTCCTTGGAAAAAAAATGGCATAGACACAAAAGACTAGGCAAGAGTAGGCTCTGGATTGCTACTTGGGCAAGCAGAAGCCTACTGAATGGGTAACTGTGGTGGGAGAAGGATCAGGATTAACAAAGCTGGACTGGGTGGTGTCGGTGAAGTTAACCCCGCAGACCAACCGACAGTCAACAGCATCTGTCAATCAAGAGGCTGAATACCCATTCACTCTTCAAGGTCTATTAATTTACTTTTCAATCAATTTATTTTTTCCTCTCTCTCTGCTTATATCAGTCTGATTCAAACAAGTATGAAAAAAACACTGTTTTGACTGGAAAATGTTGTAAACCACACTCCCTCCAGACAATACCAAGTGACACCTAATGGCTACTGCCTGCTCTGAAACCATTTGTTTTGTTAGTGACTATTGTAACAAAAACAAAATGCCTTTGTAGAATGGACACCACCATTATGAATTTGTTTCTCTGCAAAGAAATGCCACAAGGAACAGGAAAGTGGACCCACACATTTAAGGTGGAGAATCATTCTTTAAGCAGTATAAACTGTGGATCAGGGAAGTTTAGTGCGATAAACTCGTCTCATGGACAACTGATTGTTCTCAGCAACACTCTACTACAGGAGGCTTGAAAGAAATGAGGAGGCCCACTCTAAGTCAAGTCAATGCAAACATTGATCCAGCCTTGGAGCAGGGGAACAGAACAGACATTCTTTCAAATATTCTTTATTTTTCATTAACATATCCTACAAATGAAAGTATATTAAACACCTGTGGAAATACTCTAACTTATTTTGCCAGCAGCTTTATCTCGCTTAAAGGATTTATTTGATCTGCCCTCAACTTCCTCATTTTACAGTGCAGACAAGCCTCTAGATATTAAAAAAAAAATGAGCATTTGACAATAATGAGAATTATCTCTTGGGAAATGATTCTGTAGGTATTAACCTTAAAAGAACCTGAAGAATCTGTTTTGAAGTCAGATTTATAGCTGAACATGCTGAGCACAAATATATAAACTGAAGCATACACCTATTTATTTTTACCACACACATAAAACCCCAGGGTTAGTCAAAGGGTTGCCTCCCTTGGTCTCATTTTCTCACTTCATTGGAGTACATCTGTTATGCAACCCACTTAAAAGTTTATGAGAGTGCAATCTATCAGCATGAAAAAATGGTTAGTAGTAGAAAGCTGAAAAAAAATTATTTCACTTATAAAGATTACTGGAAGAATTAGTCATGCACACATGACATGAAAACAAGAGATTTGGCTTTTGGTAGGTTTTGTTGCTTTGTTTTTTTTTTGTGTGTGTGTGTTTTGTTGTTGTTTGTGGTTCTGTTTGTTCATCTTTTGTTTGGTAAGGGTCAGTTTGTTTTTTTTTAAAGCTCATATTAAAAGAAGGGCTTGGTGTAAAATACAGACATGGTCTAAAACAGGTCTTTTATGCTTGAGGGGCTTGGAGAGATCCATTCTCATTTATCTTGAGTACATACCTGTGTCAGAAGTTGAAATGTTATTTTTCCTTTCTGATTCTACTTTGCTGAACAGTGGAATTAGAGGGATCAGAGATAACAAGTATCACTTACATCATCTACTCTGATCCTCTTGAATTTTTTAGTTTCTCATCGTATGAGAATATGCAAACATACTAAAACATTTAGTTATGTGCTCTTCAACAAAAAATGTTACATTTCTGTAGCAGCCAACCAACATGCCAAATTATACTTGAGTTGCATCCCATGTGAAATGCACAATCTAACCTTCAACTTTCTGCTTGAAAAACAGTTTATTTACAGAACCAGGTTTTCACGGCACTAACAAGCATGCCAATGCTGCTATATGGTTACCCTAAAAATAAAATGAATTTAGCAAAAATATGCGCTTCTAAGACCATAACCTAAATAAATGCCATCTTTATTAGCCTAAAAGCAGAGCTTTTCGATCTTAATCGAAAAACCGTGAAAAACATTTTTTTAGTATGATTTTTAAACCCTGCTTGTAGGCTGACCATTCCATTGTATCATAATTTTGCTCTCCTATACAACACTTTGACTTAAATTGTAACAAGACTGGGCATGTCACTTCAGAGACATTCATGAAATGGCACAGTCAGACATTACTTTTTCCTCTTTCCAATGTGTTTTGTCCGTAGATGATACACTGAGATTCAGTGCAGCACTGGGTTTCTGCTTTGTTCTGTCCACATACAGTCGGGACCCACGTACGAGTCTGATTGTCTCCCTGGCTGTTCTTCAGCAGCACCCATGAAATTCACTGGAACACTGTCTATTTCCTCATGGCAGGATCAGGAGTCCACACATACTTCAGGATGATTTTACTTTCATAAACTGCCTCTGTACTGGTTTACAGCTTGATTCAGTCATTGAACTGGTACTCTACCTTCTCTTAACTCTGCTGATGTCCAGAAAGGTTTGGACTAGCACCTTCACCTGGATGCTGACACCACTGCTAATGCAACTGACACAGTCACACAAATGGGAGTGAAGAAGACAAGAAGAGCCCCAGTGATGCATGGACACATCAAGGTGGCATTTCTTCCCAATAGCTAACTGACAGGGAGGGATCAGTTATTCTTCAAGGTCTTTTCTCTTCCTCCCTGCCTCCTTGCCTCCCTCCTCCTAATAATTACAGCAGCAGGTAACAAAAAAAGAATGCCTTGTAAGATGTCCTCCAATATAATTTTCAAAGATCATCAAGGAAAGCCCTGCTCATTTGCAGTGACTCCCCAACCTCCTTCATAGCAAGTTTCCTAGAGGAGATATGCTATGAATAAAGATTTTGTCTTAGGGTCATTACAGACTCTCAAGGAGAGGGTTTCGGCAAAGAGGCAGATGATTAAAGATGACACAAAATTAATGATGATACAAAATTAATTCAGGTGAAAAATCCCTCAACATGTTAATTACATCTCCAGGCCTCTCAAAGAATTCATGCCATCTGACTTTTGGATAAAGTTTTGCTAGTATACAGTCCAGAAAGAATGAGTCAGAGAAAATAACTTTTAAGGTAGGGTCCTTTCCCATTGACATAATCACATTTTTTCCACTTCTTCATTTGCAGAGGCAAAGACAGGCACCATTGATGAAGTACTACAAAGCAGAATGTGCACCCCTGTTAAAGTGTTTGGTCCATAAGTGCTACATAAAAACTATCAGAAAGAGAAGAATACTGAAAGTAAAGAAAGCCAAGATATGTATGTTCAATATTCATGATAGAAAGCAAGCAGGCATTTACTGCTAAAAATCTCTTTCAGAAAACCCCAGGTAACATTTGGGGTTTGGGTTGGATGTTTTTTGTTTGTTTGGTTGTTTGTTTTTCTTCTAATTGGCTGAACAAAGAGAAATCCTTATTTTCAGTTTATTAAATGATGACTTTGTTGTCAAGCTCGGGAATATCTGTGATGAAAGAAGAAGCAAAAAGAAACTCAAAGGTTTCTTTCACCACATCTTAGGCATGTCATTTCAAACTCAGTCTGCTTCTGCTTTAACACAGACTGTGAGAAAGAATCGTGGAGAGCAGCTGTACAGCCACATTTAACTGAACTTTAATAGAAAAGCTAGTAATTTAAATGCAGTACCACTAGGTGTGTAGGCTTGAAGCATTTCTTTCTCCTCCTTTCAGCTCCCAAAGGAAATAATCATACTCACAGGATCTCCACCCATGTTTTCACTGCTATTTTCTAACAGCATACAAGGGTATCACAGCCAACCTTATCAGCAGTGCATTTACAGGAACTAATTAGCCATTAAAGTCTTGCCTCTTTTATACTGGTATAAATTCAATAGCAACATTTAAGATATAAAAGTGCTTTTACATTGATTGCATTGCATTGATTAATGCATCACATAATGTTTTGCTTCCATTACCATCTTTATTGCTTTCTTTTTTTCTCAGAGCCTGCCTCAGACCACCTGCTATGGTGCCTGAGATCAGCCTTACTGCTGCATCTAAGCCCCAAAGAGTAACAGCTGACTCAGAGTGACAACAGCCACTGCCACAGAAAAGCTGTGCCACAGGCAGGACAAGGATTTGGGATCTACCTGCCGTGTACAGAAGGCTAAGCTCTCAGAGCAGAAGAACCACTATTTCCCAACTAACGGTTGGGAAACTAAGGATTCACTCTTATCTTTTTGTAAGAGGGATCCCCTATTTGCCACACATGTGCTGCATGCAGTATCCAAACCACTTTCTAGGACTGAAGTGCACGAATTAAGACTCGAAATGTGAATCAGAAGCTCCTGTCTGCGCATGCAGATGCAGGGAGTGGTTGCCCTCTCTCCCTTCTGGCAGACCAAGGCCACTATGCTTTCAAGGGATAGGGGCATGGGAGGCAGACACTAAACCCTGCCATGCCCTCTTCCACAGGTTTTTTTGGACAAGGATTTCTTGGGACAGCAACAAGCTGGAGATGGATGTTATCTGCAGAACCAGAGGAAGCTGACAGCACTGAATTTCTCCCCTTTCTACACCTCCCCCCGAGGACAAACCGTTCCTCAGTGAAATAACTGAAGTTGTTGCAAAGCCAAAAGACATTTTTCTGCTGTCAGTAACTTTTCACTTTGGTAAAATATAGCAGGAAAGCAGTTGGGGTATGGACAGAGACACAGTGACCACTACACACACCAGCAGTGTACTGGTCCTACAGAAGGACTAAAGCCTGGGCAGCCTCTACTTAGGAGATACAATCTAGATGGGAAGACGCATTCATCAGGGAATTTTGCTCTTCAGGTAATTTTTTCTCCTAACTTTTAAAAAACACGAAACCGGCTACATTTGGCAAACTGTGAATTTTTTCCTAGCAATATTTTTCTAGCAGTATTTTCAATTATTTGTAAAGAAATCACAATTCATTGAACTTCAGCTCCTTCAAACTTGTTTTTGGCAAGCCTTCTTTCAGAAAAAAACAGCTGCACATTTTTTAACCACAGAAATTATGGATTTCACAGTCCTCTATGGGATGTCAGCATCCAGTAGTCCTCAGATTTCTTTTATCGTTAATTTGTGATCAAATTAACTAGATCCTTAGCCCACTTAAACCATTGTAACAGTAAAAATTCTTCATTTCTATGTCAATACTGAATTCCATTAATAAACACAAGTGGAGATTTTCAGTGAGAAGCAGTAAGCAAAAACCAACCAACCAACCAACCCCTTTCAATAGGGTTTACCATAAAGTTACATTAAAAGAAGTGAAGTTTTTTACTTTATTTTTACATTATTTCTTCCAAAGGATAAAATGAAAACAAGAGAAATGCTATTAATACCATTTAAAGTAGAATTTAAGTAACGTTATTTATAATTGGATAAAGAAATTTGTCTTTTTAATGTGTATGCCTCGAAAATTGGCCAGAAAGTCATCTGTGCATTTTACTTTTTGACAGTAATCACTTTCAATATTCTGTAAAGGTACCCAGGAGACAAGCAGAGATGTTTGGTAGTGAACAGTAAAACATAATCAGTCTTCAGGAAGACAGTTAAAATTACTGATCTGTGACACCTCACATGTTCAAGTCAATTAAATATGATTAATGACTACCTGGGCTGATGTGCATTTTGCCCTTTTGGTACATGCACAGGGAAGGAGGAGTGTGGGCATTTACTCACCCTCCTCCTTCATATTCATGTGCAGATGTGTCACAGAGCACGAACACACGTTCAGAAAACGTTTTGAGGAGAGGGAAGGAAACGGTGAAACCCAGGAAACGATTGCGGCTTTGCAAGTATCCTGCTGCCTAAAGATCTGCTAAACTTTTACCAGGGGAAAAACAAAGAAATATCTGGAATTTCTATTCCCTTCCTGACGTTACAAAGGGCACCGTGCCGGAGCGGCAGAGAAGGCTTTGCCTACCTGAGCAGGTGGCGGTGGCTGCTGCACGAAGCCCTGGGGCGGCGGCGGCTGCAGCACCTGCTGGGACACCGGCGGTCCTGAGCCTGTGAAGCCTCCTGGGGGAAGCTGCTGGCTCGGGGAGGCCATGATGTAACCTGTCTGCTGGGCAGGCTGCTGCAGGAGGGGCGAGGGGTACACGGGGCCAGAAGGCGACTCGGGGTTGTCTCCTGATGACTGACGACTCAAGCTCATCTGGCTGAACTGCGCCGTCATGTCGTCTCGCTGCGGGGCAGAAGGCAGGAGAAGAGGATGTAGACGTGATGCCTGCAGCAGGCACGTGAGTTAGCAAAACAAAACAGGTTCAGAGTGTGAGGGGGGAAAGGAATCACTCAGCTCCAATCCATGCCAAACTCTGCAAGGATAGCTACGAAAACAGAGGCAATTAAAATGAAAATCACTATAAATGCTTTGACAAAGACTTCCAGACTGCAAGGTGAATGGCATCATTTGGCAAAAAAGCCAATTATTTTGGCTCTTCTCCTGGCACCCTCACCTTTAATTCCAAAATGACAAGTGAACTTCAGAGTGTTCAAAAGAAGACATTTTAAATGTAAAGGGCATGAAAAAAACATTATGGATACCTCTATCCTCAAACACAGAATCTGTCAGCCAAACACATGCTGGTAATTCCACCTGTGTTTCAAATTGATCCCAAGAGGAAATTCAGTAGCATTCAGCTGCAGATCTTTCCCTTTATAGATTGCTTGGAAAATCCAAGGGTGTAAGCACAGAGAAAGTAAAAAACCCCTAAGCCTAATGCTGCTATTTCAAGGCTTTTTATTCTGTGTTGGAGAGAAAAAAGTTCTATATTTGATTGAAGGGGGAAAGAAAATAAATAAACCTGTGGTAGGATAAACGTACCACATAAAGTCAGTGGACCTAAGTTTCATTACATGCTAGTAATAATACAGGCATTCTGAACTGTATCTGTTCGTTCTTGCAAATAAATTCATACTGTTCAATGCTCTCAAGTTCATTCTGTGAAGGTCAAAGATTTAGATGTGTAGGTGTGGTTCTAGGCATCTTTATTTGTGCCCATATCAAAAGACCTTTAAATACTCAACATAAAACTCCATCGTGTGCTACTATGCCGATTACAGGTAGGAAATAAGCACCATAAAAATGTTTTTTGTTTAGAAAATCCATACTATTTTTTAATAGAAGCCTCTTAATATTGTTAGCAGTTAATATTCATTCTCCAAAACCATCCTGCACAATGGATTTAATGTCCAGAAGCCTCAGAATGTGTTGAAAACGGAACAAAACGAAACAAAATTTAAAGTTTGCTTGTGGAAAGCACTGCTGGGACTCACCCTCATATATAGAGACTCACCCTCACAAGTGAGAGCAGATGTCATGGACCAATGTTTAAAACACTACTGACAGATGATCAGGTGGTATATGGAAACAATGCTGTTAACTTTACCATCATCCTACGTTCATATTCAGACACGAGTTGTCTCTGTGAAGTTGTTCATTTAAAAAGCTAGGATATTCATTACCAGAATGGCAAATAACTGCAAACAGATTCTGCAAGAAACTTCACTGAGCCAGGTATGCCTCTAGATTTTCACAGAAGAGAAAAACATCTTCAAACACATATAATCTATATAGCGCTTGTATAATGCAATGCATATTGAAGACAGTATTTCAGATGAAGTTTCACTATTAAATTAACCAATAAAAATATTAGCCTTCCTGTGACTGTCACTAGGGCAACCTGATATTCCTGCAACAGAGTTTTCAAGAGAATTAGCATCGAGATATGCAAATTTTGTTCAGCGTGGAATATTTATTTTCCCTTAAATGGTATCACTCCTCTACTAGTCATTAATAACATTATTTTATCTGCAAGGATCCATCCAGCTTTGCTTCCATACCCTACTACAACTATGTGACTTTGGGGAAAAAAAAATAATCAATCATAAAAGTGATTACTAGAGCAAGAGAGAAAAACAACAGAAAAAAATCTCGTAGTGCCTCTTTAAAATGTCAGCTTCATTTTAGAACAGTATAACCTTAGCCCTGTAAGCACTGAGCTAGAATCAGACTCCAGAAGAACACTCTATTTGCTTTCATTATTCACGTCCATTGGTGCATTGTGGTGGTGTACAGCACACCACACCTTCTGCAGCTGGTTCACTGCTGCTCTCCTTCCCAAAGCCGCTGATATCACCAAGGAATAAATCCATGCAGCGGATTAAGCATACGGATAAAAGAATATACAATAAAAGACAATGATTTCTAGAGGTCTCTTCTCCCATCTTTGTGGACACGAAAGAGGGATAACCCCAATCTCAACCATTCAAGTTAGCAATTTAAGGTCACTTGGCATTAAGTGAGGAGATATAAGCTCCTACCAGCAGGCACAACATAACACCTTTCTGGAGGGTCTGCTAAGCAGGTAGGGAGCCCTGCTCCAACATCACCCTTCGGGTTAGGTAACCAGAATCAGTGGGAATGCTCATATAAAATGCCTGCCAGTACCAAAGCATAAAGGTGAACAGGTATTTAGACAGAGTTCTCATGTGGGACACCTGTTGCAGTGCTCCCCAGAGGCTCTTGGACACACATACTCACACTTCCAACTTCAAGGAAAGAAAAGTAAGTAAGAAGTCTTTAGTACCACAGAAAACTGCTGCGTTGGAGAGACTGGCAGGAGATGCTGGGGAGGGTAAGAAACTGCTGGATATTGGACCGACTGAGAAGATGGCTGCATTGCCTGAACAGGCTGCAAAACAAGCAAAGGGAAAGACAATAAATTCCACCAGAGAAAGATAACAAGCACCACCACCATCACCTTTGTTATTAAGAACAAAGATCTCAAACATAGCTCTAAAAATACAGGTGACTCATCACTAGCCTGAATACAAGAGGTCAAGTATTGTGATTTTAGTCTTCATTTTAGCCTTATACCAAACAATTATTTAGTACTGATATTTCTGCCTCTTTTCATTGATTTGATGGCTGTTAGATTAAATACAGCCACAGCTATATCTTCTTACTCGTAATGTGAGGCATAGCCAAATTATGATTCTACATTTAATTTACAGAGATAAAAATGGAAAGCATCATAGCATAAGCGTATATTTCAATTTCTCTGCTAGTGACTGATTTAACTTCAAGTGTGTCACAGGCAAAGGAATAATGATTTCAAAGCTGCTTTGGGAGAAGACAAGAGTTTTAAAAATTGACAAAGAACACGCTGTGAATTACCAACAGACAGGCCATCAGCTTGGAGCATATGTTTATCTAAGTGAAAAAAAACAATTTTCCTTTCCTTAAACTATTACCTTGGAATAGCTTTAGTATTCCTTTCATTTTAACTTCTCATATAACTTCTTACAGGTTTGGTACTATCACTGTCTTCTAAAACCGTGAAGAGCAGCTCATGACATAAGAGCCATAACCATGTAAGTCCAAACCCAGTGAAGTCAAAGCAACTTCACTGAATTCAAACACTGTATTTCTGCATAACCTGGGATGCAGCTGTGCCAAGTTATAAAGCTACACAAGGACCACAGTAGATCTTGGCTGCTCTGTGACTAAGCAGGACACAGGATTCTTGCTTGAGTAGTTCCCTCTGCCTGCTCTGCTCTGGGAGAACAGATATGCAATCCACAAAATGACGTTTGAACCAGACCCAAACCCTGCTGCCCATGCTCAGCCACATCTGGCCATATGCCAGAGCCAGTGCAGGGACCAGAGAGCCAACATCCCATTGCACTGTGGTCAAAAAAATTGCTCTTCCTGCTGTAGCTGCAGAAGTTCTAGCTCAGAGCAGGATCATGATCAGAATATCGGTGCAGGCAGTAAACCACCAATCTGGGGCAAAGGTGCTAGGAGAGCACCCACAGACTGGGCCCAATACAACTGGACATGAAAGGGTTTGTAGAGCTCTTGTTGTACTTTATTCTTTGACTCAAACCCACTGTTGTCAAAAGAGAAATGTCCCTGGCTCTTCAGAGAGAACTACAGATTGAACTGGTTTCAGAATTAATGCTTCAGCTTCCACTAATGGGTGAATTTTTCAAACTGATTTTATGTAGACATGCGCCAAAAAGGTTAACAGTACTTTTGAAAATGAAATCATCCTTTAGATAAAATTGAAGATGTAATCTTCCCTCTCCATCTGTTTTATCCATGTTGAAAAGAACATCCTGATATTTGGTCTAGCTGCATTCCTCCCTTCTCTCCTCTAAGTCATTCTTCACATCCCCAAGAGCTCCTTCTTTTTTCCAATGACACCACACCTACCTGTGTGACAAGGTGACTTGCCATTTGCTGCTGTGGCTGTTGAACCTGCTGAGGCTGCTGGGGTGAAGGCTGCTGCTGAGACTGTCCCACCACCTGGCCCCTCATCGTCTGCTGCCCACTGGGAGGGTTGTATATTGCCGGCGTCCCATCAGGATTTACAAACGGTTGACCTGAAACAAAACACCCGCCTCTTGCTGGACACTTTTAAGAACATGCTGTTTTCTGTGTGAAAGCA
Organism: Nicator chloris; assembly: GCA_013400495.1. Classification (NCBI taxonomy): domain Eukaryota; kingdom Metazoa; phylum Chordata; class Aves; order Passeriformes; family Pycnonotidae; genus Nicator; species Nicator chloris. The sequence continues at coordinate 69,025 of WAAE01005008.1, forward strand.
AACAATTTTGCTTTAACTGATTGTTCTTTAGCTGACCTGCTACAAGAGTAAAGTGTTCATCACTCTCAATATCTCATTACAGTAATTACAGTATCAGACAGCTGTTATTTTTTTCAGGCAAGATAGCAGGTATTTGTTTCAGCAGTATGATTTTGCAAGAAAGGGGTGGAAAGTTACCATGGCTATAAGATGATTCAGATGCTATGGTTACTTGATATCACTCAATGATGAATCAATTAACATTAAAATTGAACTTTGGAGCAAACACTGAAGGTAGAGAATGTTCCCTTACATTTTCCTCTCACACAAATGTACACAACTACTTCTGAAACAATGCGGTTGGTAGGAAAGGGGAAAAAAAACAAACCCACACTTGTTACTAATTTACTTACACATTCTAATAACGCAGAGCTGTACTTTTGAGAGCTGTGTCCTATGTACTTAGAGGAGCTAGCACTCCAGTTTTCAAGGAAGCAACACTTCAGGTGTATTTAAAAGTCTCATATACAAGACAAAATCTGTTCAGAGTTCTACTGTGTTATTGAACTCACTTTGCTTCAGATAATTAAGCTGGGGGAAGTAGCCTTGCAAAAACAATGTTTGTTCAAAACAAAAAGTTACCCAAGTCATTGTCTTGAAAACGAAAAAAAGAAATGGTATTTCTCAGTAGGAAAAATGTTTTCCATGACCTCTGAAAGTTCTCTTTTCCCTTCCATCATAAATCTGTAAATCTAATGAAATTATAAATGCTTCCATGAGAAAAAAAAAGTAATTTTAGCAATGATGTGATAACCTTTAAAGTAGCTAACTAAAGTATGAATATCTGAGATAAAAGGGAGATTTGGAGAAGTTCAGTGACTTAGAGCAACAGTGAAATAATGAGCTTCTGATTTGTACCCTACAAAGCATCTCTACCTGTTCTACCTAGTCCTCAGCCTTCTAGTTTCTCCCTCCAATGAATCATAGTCAGAAATGCATGAAGAGCAGTGGCTAAAGAACCTTGCCCTCTCTCTCTCTCTAAAACATCAAGGTTCTGGATGAACTCGACACCACATTCATGATGAGAAAGGTCATAAGTGAGTGGAAAAGAAGCACGGGGCAGTTCTATTTACTGATTTCCTGATTCTTGCTGGGAACCCACTGGGTGACCATGGCATGGACTCCCAAGCTTTGGGAGTCTCAAGCCCCAGAAGTACTTTGGAAGACTGTGTGAGCAGGATAACACGCTCCCAAACTCTGTGTCAGATGCTTAAGGGAAGCTGATAAAGAGCATTTCCTGTGGCTTAATGCAAGATGACAGAACTGGAAGTATAAAGTCACAGAAACACTTCTAAAGATAAAAAAGAGAAGACTTCTCATGAAGAAATCTTGAAACCAGAAATGAAAAGGAGAGATCAGAAGGTAACAGGGAAGACATTTCTAAGTTATGAACTGTCCCCCTGACAGAAGGGCAAAGATTGCCATGTCATTTCAAGGAGTACGAATGAAAAGTAAATGCTCTTAAATTGCCAGAGGGGTTAAAGAAGAACGTGTCAAGAGGAATCCTTTAAAGGGTACAGCAGGCTGATGAACTAAGTGAAATGGAGAGCACGGCCACATAAATGGTTGTTTGCCAAAGCAAGTAAGAAGCCTGACTGTCTGGGGAAGGAGAACGGTAAAGCAGAGGAGAGAAAATAAAGGAAACTGCAGATATGGAAAAGAAAGTGTGGATTCCCAACACCTGGGAAGGAGCACAGTTATAATCAGAGCAGGAAGAAATTGACAGCATCTCTGGATGCCATTAGAGGCTTGCACAGTCAGTGACTATGTAGTGTGAAAGGAAGGAAAGATCTTTAAAGGACACGGTGTTATGATCAAAAGACAGAAAAAGATTGGAAGTAGCCACTCTGCAAGAGGAGCAGAAAGAGCTAAAGAATGGTATTACATAGGGAAAGAAAATCTATTCATTACAGGAAACAAAGATCCTTTTTCCTTTTCTTTCAACTGTCTTCTCTTCATCTCTGTTTCTGACAGCATCCATCACTTTGATAGTCGATCACAGCATCTAGCAATCAAAATCTCCTCCCCATGGAGGTTCTTTTATAATGTTTCCCTAATAAGATGCAAAGATTCTGAGCCCAAGGAGCGACAATTTTGCAGCATGTATTTTGCTGCATGTGAAAAACACAGCCGATGCCAAAGTACAGTCTGACTTCCAGCACAAGGCAGCAGCATGAAGCTAGGAGTGCGAGACAAGAAGTTCAGATTTTTAAAGAATCTGCTCCCTCCATTACTTTATTATGTTTATATTTACATGGGAGCTGCAGAAACAAAACACAAGGTTTGAAAGAAACACAAAATAATATATACACAAAAATACTTGTTCCCTGAAAGTTAAACATACAAACATGCACGGGTTTCCCAATGATGCCTCTGCATCAGAGGCACACAGGGAGGGAAGATAAGGTGCTCTGAAAGTATTGAAAAGCATTATACCTATTGCAGAAAAAAATACTCCCTGTGTACCAGGCAAAAATTTGAACTAGCTTCTGCAGTTTGATAAATTGACAAGGCAGATGTAGGAGATGCTCTTCTTACACAGCTCTTCTAGCTTTCAAGTGTGGTGAGCTCCAGTCTCTGTCCTTGCCAGGAACAAGCCAAGGAACCACCCTGGTCAGGAACAAGCAATATGTCTCAGCTGTTTGTGGGCTCCAAGCAGCATCAACTCCTTTCATTTGTTTCTCAGTCCTGTCACCTGAATTATGGTTGACAACTGCCTAGGCCTGATGAGTTTTGTATGGAAATGGACCATATGGAAATATGGTGGAACACAAAATGTTGTCTTCTGTATTGACCAAGAAATTTCAGTGTTGCAGACAGAACTGGCAACTGCCAGAACAGAAATGAGCAGATGAATATAATGATGGACCTTTTGCTTGCTGACAGTATTAGGCTCTCATGTCAATAATGCAATAGCTTGGAAAAAACTACACTTAAAGAGTAAAGGCTTTAGAAGAGTACAGGTTTGTGCAAGTTACTAAGACATCTCTGTGGACAGAACTTATCCAACTTATCACATTCCAATCTAAACAAACAAGAACTGCTCCTTGATTTTAAATATGCTGATACATATTGATCAGCCCCTATAATCTATAAATATCTGTGGTAAGATTGGCTTAAGAGTTTACCAAGGCTGTATTTTTCCTAAATGCTGCAACTTTCTTGGCTGAACTATGACCAAAAGAATTATTCTTAGTAGTGGACACACAAAATAAGCTTTAAGCACTTCCACTGAAATAGTGGAACACAGGGATGTAATACACATAAAATACAAGCCATAAACAAAAATCCCCAAAGAAAAAGCTCCCAAATGTGCTTTTAAGGACTTTGAAAAAAACATTTTGGAGCTTACCCTCAGCTCTCGGTATAATGGAAGATACCTTTCACTACAGGCTTTCTTGTTTCAAACCCAGCATAACTCAGCTAAAGTTGACAGCACAGCTAGTCATGGTCACTGGAATAGTCCAAATTACCAAAGAAGCACCACATTCTCAAACTCCCTGAACCTACTTCACACTGATAGTACAATATGGTGGGGAGTAACAGCATAACATGATCCAGACTTCGTACAGACCAAGAAGGTAACAAATTGCCTTAAGCTTTCATCAAACACTCAAGTTCAAACTGAAGAGTTTCTGAAGTGGCCACAGCACTTGGGTGCTTGCCAGTGCCTCATTAGTGAGCTGCAGTGATGAAAACTACCGGGAACTGAAGAGTTACATCTTCCTCTTACCACAAACTTCACAATTTAAATACAGCTGCTAATCATATAGCTCACATGAAATTAATTCTGAAGTGAAAATTCAAATGCAGCCTTTAGGCCTTTTGAAATTCTGCTGTTAAGCACAATCTCTAAGAATGTGACGTCATATTTTGGTTGCACCATATCTCACCATGCTTGCTATAGAAGAGCATGTGTCCTTATTGATGCTAATGGGATCTTAGAGGGTTCACGGAGAGCCAGGGAGCACCAGGACTGCTGAACAATGAATATCCTGTCTGGGATGGAGCAAGAGGGTTTTGTAGCACTTCCCACCAGCTGTGCCACAACAGCCTCAGAAATCGAATCTGGCTTTGCCTGCACATTTGAAAACAACCATTTGCCAAACGTCATTTCAATGTCTATTTGTCCATCAAGTGCCTCCAGAAAAATATGTCTAGAAACAAGAAATTTGCCGATTCACCAGCTGACATCAGAAACACCAAAGGGCAGAACCAGGCAGGAGGGAACTGTACTGACCTGTGTGTGGGTTGAGAAGGATACTGCCAGGCGGTATCCCTGCAGCTTCAAGTGGAAGAATGATATAGCTGGTGTTGCTGGGGGCCACCTGGCCACTCATCCCACTCTCAGGGTAGGACATGCTGCCAGAAGAATTGGCTGTTACCCCAGGGACGAGAGGTGCACTTTGGAGAGGCTGATGTAATCGTGACAGTGATCCTGAGGAGCCAGCACTGCTGGAAGACTCTGAGCCTAACAGGGAGACACAACCACAGCAGGAAGGGGGGTTACAAGGGATGCCAGTCCCCATCAGACAGGGCACATACGCAGGGACAGCCTTCACAGATTGCAAAGGCATGCACCACCCCACACCCAGCTAGTAGGAACAGGACTGTCACTCCCTACAGAACCCAGTGGTAATTTTTACAATCCAAAAGCCCACTTTCCTCATGCAACATTGGCTTCCCCCCAGCCAGTAAACAGATTTACCAAAGAGGAACACAAAAGCCTCAGCACATATTTATAACGCCAAGGTATCAGTTTGTAAGGTATAAAACCTAAACATAGTGTTTATAAATGAAAAAAAAATCCTCGAACAAACACAAATGTAACACGAAAACACCACAAAACATTATCTGTAAGTAAAACGCAACAGCAACTGTTACCAGTCTAGTCACAAGATAGCTGTGCAATGTCCATATTAACTTAAAGCTACCTAAGATGGCACCTAAGACTTTTGCCACTTTGGTTTTTCAACACCAAAAATTGATCAATCAAGACAAATCAACCTTGCTAAAGCACCTTTGTGCCTGGACGAATGGGAAGACACATTGCTTTAAACCCCAAATATAATTTTCAAACTTCTGAGATACTACTTGATTAGATTTTAATTTGCTTCACAGAAAAAAGACTACAATCTCAGAGCATAGGGCTCAGGTGATCAGCTTCCTTAAAGCAGGATGGTATGGATGCTTTTTCCACAGAGCAAAGTATATTTTAATATGCTCTTTCACTTTACTTGAGTGCACCGTCTATGCATCTAACCTCAACAGTGTTCACCTGCAGGTATAGACTAAAAGCAAGGACGGAATTCAGACCTCAGTTTAGCAAACCTCTTTGAGGCAAACTATATCCTTTCCGATATGGGATACTGTAGGTGGACCCTGTAGTAGACTGCTTAGAGCCTCAAATTCATTTTCAGTCAAATGCATTTGAAATTAATTTATTTTCTCATATTTAGAGAAATTAGAGCAGAAGAGGTTTCTTCTGAAGAAATCGCATCAACATCCTGTTACTTAACAGAGGATTTTTCCACAGATTACTGCAGGCTGTTGTGTAACACACGTTTTTTATCCATCTTCTTCAAATTTGTATTCATACAGCAATCACTACAGACACAGTCCTCTCTGAGCTGTGTACTATTTGCCATCAGTAGGACCCTGCATCTGCTTCTCCAGTATCTAATCAGGAAAGCAATATATTTCCAAAGAATTTTTTTAGTTTTATTAAATACATTTCAGAGTTGTATTACTGGCTACATTTTTCCTGTTCTTGTAGACTGAGTTTAGAAACTTAGAAATACTATTCCTGAAGAAATAGTTGTATTTATTAGGTAATTTCAGATTCCTGTGTCTCTACAAATTACAGAGTTATTCCTAGAGGTCATCCTCATCAAACTGCAAGTAGTATTTGGCATCTTCCTTGCAATTGTAAATGCAACTGCTGGATTGTGAATGCCACTTCCACATCAGTATCAAGGTCCTCTGCTCTATCTCCTTGGCCTTTCTGCATGCACTTCGTGTTATTTCTTTGAGTTCTTGCTTTACTTTCTTCTCCTTTCCTTCACCTTTTGGATTCAACGGGTCAGAAAGCTACCTGGAGATGGTAGTGGTGATGAGATTTCTAAAATCTCCCATTATTTCTAAGCGGGTGAGTAGTATCAAGCCTGAGTTCAGACTCTCTCCACTTTTTGTGCTATTCCAATGAAATGCTACTGGCACAAAAGAAGATTGCAGCATTGACATTCAGTTGTTTTGGCTTTTCCTTCCTCCCCTTCTGCTGTTTTTAAAGCAGAATTATGTATTGATCCACACCAGCTTCTGAATGATGAAAGCCAGAGAACTGCAATGAATTCAGGTGTACTTATCATGTGGAAGCAGTGGAAAATACTTTGAGGCTGTCACCACACACTGGTCAAGCTGACAGCTTTGAAATGTCTGCCTTAAAAGATCTGAGAACTGCTCTCCCATGTCAGTAGATCAAGTTAGTGATTTTGAAATAGCACAAGTAAGCCACAAAACCATACCAAGAATTTTCTGAATATAAAAAAGAAAAAAAAAATCCAGAAATTACTGCTGTACCAATTTTGCCCTCATTTATACTGTAGAAGAATGATCTATTTTATTTAGTTCCACTATTGTAACTTATTTCCTCTAATTTTAAGTCTAGACCTATTAAGCCAAGTAAATTCCAACCCTAATGTTTGGAAATTAACACCAATTAATCTTGTCTTTGTAGCTTTGATTAGCTGTTTTCACGCTGCCTAAATGTGGAATGGGAAATCACTTTATAATTAATTCAGTACTGTAGAAAAGGGGAAAAAATAAACTGACTTTATTCAGATTCATATTAAAAGACGTCTTGCTAAAGACTTCTGAAAGGAACTTGGACTAAATGAGATTTTTGCCCCCATTACACAATCTAACCTCTTTTTTTCAGTATGTAATGATGGATACTTCTTCTAGATTATTCTATAATTTTCTTGCTGCTTCACAGTTGAGATAATAATAACCTTCACATTCTCATCACTTTCCATTAATATATTTTTAAAGTATTCTGAGAGATACAGAAGTTCAAAGAGCTGTAAAGAAAAAGAGACAGAAAAACCACCAAAAATGCTTACTATCTTAGAGGGTTTGCAGAGGAAGAGCGTGGAAGTACCATTAATTTTCCAATATTCTAAGCACCAGTGAGTGATGCAACATGTCCTGCTCTGTTTTCCTTGGGTCAGCTTTAATATCTGATGACTTTGAACATCTCTGCTCATCTCACCTTTCAAGTCTGAGGCAAATTTTTCCTTTCTTATCAACTACACTCTCAAGATCTACCCACTACCACTGCTTACTCTAGACCATCATCATTTTCAGGAACAATACAATGCTGGAAGTATTTTTTTTCTTGGATATAGGCTCTTGGATTAGGAATATTTATTTGCTACTTGTGTAAGTCACTTGCCTTTCTCCATGCAACAACATATTTAGCCATTTTTTAATGAAAATGGCATGTGCTCATGTGAACATAATTATTTCTCTCTAAGCTGCAGTTCTAAAAATAAAACTGATGTTTCAGCACAGTTGGTGGGAAGATTATGACTGCAAGCAGTTGGCTCCTGACCTGCTACCCATATATCAATATTCTGACAGTTTTTGCTGGACTTACAAGATTCATCAGGCTAATGCCTGATTCAAGTCAATTATAAAGAAGGAGAAATCCAGTTCCAAAATTCAGAGAAAAAAATATAATATAATATACAATTAACACTTTATTAGAAAAAACCCTAAAACCTAAACAAACAAACAAACAAATCAGCAAGGAAAGGTTAATGTATTAAAATGCCTGCAGTAATGTATTGAAATGCCTTTCCCAACAGCAATGAGCACCTAACAGGAGAGATTAGACTGTGTCTCCGATTACTTGGAGCCCTGCCAAGAAAGCTAATGATCCCTACAGATCTTTCTCAACACAGCTAATACCCCAATGCAACCAGCTTTTTGCAACTAAGGGGGAAAGAAATACACTGCGACAGATGTGCGTTCCACTGAATGGAAAATGCATTAAGAGAAGTTAAAGGTGCAATAATTACAAATTTTAAGCCCTCCAACAATTATTTAGCTAGATATGCAGATACTCATAGAATATTTGTTTGAAGCACATCTTCCCTCATGATGTTATAACCTGTTGCAATGTGTCAGTGACAATAACATGGTAGTTGATATGCTAGATTTTCTCTTTTTGGGTGTTACAGACTGAACACTGTGCCCCTACAGGGACAATTGTTTCACTTACCACTCTTAGTCAATCCTGAAAAGATTACTGTATTACTAGAAAGCTAAACAAACCAACATTTTGCATGATGTCCTAAGCAGTAGGAATGCAATCTGACTGAAATTTGTTAAATTATTAACTCCCCGCTCGATATTGAATTATATCTTAGAACGTCTCTTTGTACTTACTGAACTACAGATTAATAGAGAAGGAAATTTTATTTGCAGTGTACAATCTGTGCTTTTCAGTAGAACAGGGTTTTCTGAACGATCAACAGGTGCATGAAAATAACCATGAGAACCAACAACATAATCATGTAATGGGTTTCAAACAGCCCCTTTTGTGAAGTTTGCAAAAATGAAGTAACATAATTCCTTTGCTAAGCTCCAATTCCTGTGCAGCTGAATGCAGTAAGGTCTAAGACTAATTGCTACTACTGGACTCTAGTGCAGAGAACAGCATGTTCTGTGATCGCTCTGTGAGCCTAAGGGGAAGCTAACACCTTCCTGTGCTTCAGTTCCTGCTTGTTTGCCATGTACCACTAACTGCTGATCTATCACAGGTTAGGGGCAGAACATTTAATTCTGGTGACAGTATGGAAAGTGATCCAAAAATGCTACAACATTAATACTGAATCACTGTATACCCTGTTGAAGGCAGCTGTGAGCCTTCTGTAAAAATCCTGAAAATTTTAATACTCCTGTGCTCAGGAAGAGTGTTTAACAATGCTCCTGGATGACTGCCATATATAGAGAGAATAATCTTCACATGTAAAGACACCGTAAATATTTTCCATGATTTAGACAGTGAGGAACATTTTAACCAACTACTGATTTCACACTGACTTCATAAAAATTATATGCGAGACAAAAATATTTTAAATTTATTACTGTGAACCATGAAGTTCCTCAGAGAAAAGTCTTTCTGTAGGAGAACTGGGACAGAATTGGTGCCTAGCAGACTCTGCCATGCTACCAGGCCAGCATGCCTAACGTGGGTAGCAACACATCTGCAATTCCACTGCAACTACTCTAGTGAAGACATGGAAAAAAAAAAAGAAAATCAAAATCACCCAAATCACACAAAATAAAAACATGATCAACCTATAAATGTCTACTGAACTACAGAACACCAGGACTGCCTATGGCAAGAGTAGAAAGTAATGAAGATAGTATGCAAAATATGCACAATCAAGTACCACTTCATACCCAATGCACCTTAGAAAATGCAAATAGCACATGGGGGCTTTGACTACTGTAAGAATGCACTTAGCATTTTTTTGGCGGAAACGCTTTATCAAGACATATTTCCCCATTGTTTTTTGAATTGTGATTATTTTCTGCTTTAATGCCATTCAATAGCATTTTAGAGAGGAGAGAAACAGTGATTAGGACAGTAGTCCTTATGACTTTTTTCAGGCTGTTTGACTTTGTGTCCTGGCTTTGAAGGTGTCTGTTTGTTTTGACATCCAGTCTTGCTCTTCTTCCCCACCTCTTCCTTTTATCTTGTTTCTCTTTTACTTTCTGTGCCTCGGCTAGCTTTCCAGTTTAAATGCATTCCTTACAAAAAGTCAAAGCATCTAAAAGAGAACACAGAATTTTTATATCACTGATGTTTTAAAAATGTATTGTAAGAGCTTCCATTTGAAAGCAATTTGGGGTTTGGTGCCCACAGGGTGCAGAGGCATTTGCAACTATTGGCATGCTTCACAAGTCTCTTCTTTCATACATTTCCTAAATGCATCCTTTTTACTATGCTTGATTTTAACACTAAAATGGCTTCTTAACAATACTGCCCTTCTAATTAGATGTCTCCTCCAAACTGGATTTCCCTGACACCATTTTAAATACTCTGAACCTCTGCAACACAGTGCTGCAGAGAAATACCTGCACTCTACTTAAGGCAGAATGATACAAAAAAAAAAATATAGCAGGAGCCTCCTGTGCCTCCTCCTTAATTCTTGCACATCAAATTCAGTTCTGATGCTATGGAAATATTCATGGGAGGCAAAGAAATCTGGAAGTGAAACCATGGTCTATTCCATACTTCATGTCCCACCATATAGCCTATGCAGTCTCTATTCAATTAAAAACTACATACACACTGAAGCTGCACCTTGCCTCCCCCGGGGCAGATCCCATGGGCAGATAGAACACGTGATAGGGAGGATTCTGTCATCTCTCCACCTGCCTGAACACAGGGATGAAGGGACAAGGGGCAATGGCAACAAGTTCCTGCCCAGCACAGCAGGCAGGATTATCTGTGATTATCTCACTGTCTCAGGTGCCCTGGGATAACATGTGAGGCTCTGCAAGTGGAACCAAACAACAGCAAGGATGGAGGTTCACTTGGTTGGAAGTTAATCCAGACTGCTCCCTGCATCAAAATTGCTTCCATAAAGAGAAAAGGATGGGTCATGGTCATGGAAAACTCGCTTCTGAAGGGAACAGAAGGCCCAGTATGCTGACTAGACTAATTTCTTGGGGTTGTCTGCTGCCTCCTCGGTGCCTGAGCTAAAGATGTGAAAAGAAATCTTCTACTGTGATACAGCTCTCAGATCATTATCCATTACTGATTTTTCAGGTAGGCAGCAATGAGATCCCAACAAGAAGTCCACGGGCAATCAAGAGGCATCAAGGCTTAGGGAAGCTTGGTTGCGGGAGCAGGAGAACAAGTAGTGTTCTCCTCTGCCCTTCCAGTTGCAGGGACTGATGAAGGAAGAGCCAGCAGATTAAAAGCAGACTCTGAGCCTGGTGTCACTGACAGAATTTTTGGGGTTTTAACCACGGGTTGGTTTATAGAACACAAAGCCTGCTGGCGACAAGCAGTGTACACCTGTCCCAAAGGAGGAAAAGTATCTTTGCAGAGGAGGTATCAGGTCTCTAAATTAGATTTGAAAAGCAAAAGGTATGTAATGCAGCATGCCAGTGTTTAAGGGACAGTGTGCTAGTGAGGTTCTTTGGTCTGGCATCCCAGTGCAGGCAGGGGATGGAGATGCATGTGGCAGTGAAGACACAAAGGTCACTGACGTGTTATAAGTGACATAAGTGCCTGAGAATGATCAGTAGGAATTACAGCTTCTCCCCACAAAAAGGGGGCAGGATCAATAACACAATTTAAGGGCATCTACACCAACACACACAGCATGGGTAACAAAGCAGGAGGAGCTGGAAGTAACTGCAGGGCAGGATAGCTGTGATACAGTTACCATCACATGCTGGAAACATTGTGGGATCACTCGCACAAGTGGAGCGCTGCAGTGGATGTCTGGAAATGCCTCTGAAGGCATACACAAGGAAGGATAGATGGTGGGATATGCCTTTTAGAGAGTGTTCTGATTGTCTAGAGCTTGACAATGGTGATGAAAGGGTTGTGTGTTTATGGGCTAAAATCGAAGAAAATGCCAAGAAGATGTCCTGGTGGGAGTTTGTTATAGACCACCCAAGCAAGATGAAGAAGCAGATGCAATATTCCATAAGCAGATGGGAGAAGTCTCACAATCACTGGCCCTTGTTCTTGTACATGACTTCGACTTACCAGATAACTGCTGGAAATAAAACACTGCAGTGAGGAAACAGTCTAAGAGGTTCCTGGAGTGTGTGGAAGACAACTTCAAGGCACAGATGGTGAGGGAGCCAGCTAGGGAAGGTGCCCCACTGGGCCTGTTTTTTGTGAATAGGAAGGACTTGTGAGTGATGTGATGGCTGGAGGTTTTATTGGGCACAGTGATAACAAAAAGACAGTTTCCAACTCTCAGAGAAGTAGGGATTGGCTGATTGGCTGCCTTGGACTTTCAGAGGGAGATTTTGGCCTGTTTAGGCAACTGGCTGACCGAGTTCTTGGGAGGCAGTCCTGAAGGACAAAGGGGTCCAGGAAGGCTTGACATTCTGCAAGAAGAAAATCTTAAAGGCACAGGAGCAGGTTGTAACCAAGTGGTAAAAGACAAGCCAGCATGAAACACAGCCACCCTGGCTCAGAAAAAAAAAAAAAAGGTTATGCAAGGAGAAAATTAGAAAGGCCAAAGCTCATCTAGAATTTAATCGGGCTACTGGTGTAAAAGACAACAAAATAGTTTTTATAAACACATTAGCAACAAAAGGAAGGCTAAATATGATCTCCATCCCCTATCAGTTGGAGGGAGAAACACAGTCACAAAAGCTGAGAAAAAGGCTGAGGTACTTAATGCCTTCTTTGCCTCAGTCCGTAATATTGAGACCTGTTCTCTGGGTACCCAGTCCCCAGAGCTAGAAGACAGAGGGAGCAGAACAAGGTCCCCATAATCCAAGGACAAAGTTAGTGATGTGCTACACCACCTAGACAGATACAAGTCCATGAGGTCAAATGGGATCCACCCAAGGTTTCTGAGGGAGAGGGTGGAAGTGCTCACTTTTCATCATCTACCAGCAGCCCCAGCGGGATGTCCCAGTTGAGTGGAAGCTAGCAAATGTGATGCTCATCCACAAGAAAAGCCAGAAGGAGAATCTGGGGAACTAAAGGCCCATCAGTCGGACTTTGGTGTGAGAAAACTTAGGGAGCAGATCATCTTCAGTGCCATTATGTGGCATGTACAGGACAACCAGCTAAAGGGCTTAGCCAACATGAGTTTCTGAAAGGCAGGTCCTACTTAACCAACTCAATCTTCTATGACAAGGTGACTCACTTAGTGGATGAGGGAAAGGCTATGGATGTTGTCTATCTGGACTTCAGAAAAGCTGTCTTTCAACACTGTTTTTCATAGAACTCTCCTGGAAAATCTAGCTGCTCATCACCCAGATGGGTGTACAGTTCACCCTGGCTGATGGCCAGGTCCAGAGTGGGGGTGAATGGAGTTGCACGCAGCTGGAATCTGATCACAAGTGGTGTTCCCTAGGGCCAGTCCTGTTTAATGTCTTTATCCATGATCTGGACAAGAGGATCAAATGTATCCTCAGGAAGTCTGCAGATGATACCAAGCTGGGAGGGAGTGTTGATGTGCTGGAGGGTAAAAAAGCTTTACAGAGGGATCTGGACAAGCTGGAGCAATGGGTTAAGCCTAATTTTGTCATTCAATGAGACAAACTGCCAGATCCTGCCCTTGGGCCACAACAACCCCATGCAGTGCCACAGGCTTGGGAAAGAATGGCCAGTGGAAAAGGATCTGAGGGTGTTGGTCATCAGCCAGCTGGATATGAGCCAGCATAGTGGCCAAAAAGGCCAATGGCATCCTGGCCTGTATCAGCAATAGTGCGACCAGCAGGACCAGGGCAGTGACCTTCCCCCTGTGCTCAGCACTGGTGAAGCTGCACTTGAATCCAGTTCTGGATCCCTCAATATAAGAAGGACATTGAGCTACTTGGAGCATGTCCAGAAAAGGGCAATGGAGCTGGTGATGGGTCTGGAGCACAAGTCTGAAGAGGAGCGGCTGAGAGAACTGGCTCAGAGGCTGAGTTCTTTTTGCTCTCTCCAGCTACCTTAAAGGAGGTTGTAGCAAGATGGGGGTAGTTCTCTTTTTCCAGGGAACAAGTGACAGGATGAGATGTAATGGCCTCAAGTTTCATGAGGGGAGGTTTAGGCTGGATATCAGAAAAAAATTTCTTCACTGAAAAAAATGTCAAGCATTGCAACAGACTGTCCAGGGAAGTGGCTGAGTCGCCATCCCTGGAGGTATTTAAAGCACATGTAAATGTGACCCTTGGGAGCATGGTTTAGGGGTGCACTTGACCATGGTAACACTGGGACTTGATGGCCTTAAAGGTCTTTTCAACTCAAATGACTTTATGACTGTCTAAAATTTTAAACTGTGTTCAACATCCAGAGATCTAAAATGTAATTACTCTGTCAATGGTTTTATATATTTATTCTGAAAACTCCATTCCCCAGCATCCTGAACCACACAAAAGCTACTGTAAAATTTGGGGGATAGGAGTGAAATCTGACCAACTTAGGTTTGATAAACTGGGTGTAAATTAAGTACCATCCATAAAACACTCTCAAGCTGAAAGAGCACTAAGTGCTATGTATTGATTACCACTTGTCCTGTATTAAAGGTATCAAATGAGCCAATCTGATGGAATCATCTGATGACCTCATTATTTATTATGCACTTTCAACCTAAAGTAGAATAGCTTAATGGCACAGCTTGAAATTACTTAGATCCAGATGCTGTGATTCACTCATATGTTAATGTCCTCATAAAGTTAATGCAAATAAACGCAGAATTCCCACCAGATTCATAGTCTCCTTAAAGGATGCTTTTGTTTAATGGGAACTAAATAAGAAAATGGAGAGATTATGGGACCTCTGTGAATCCACCGTGTCTGCCTGCTTCCACCATAGCCTCAAATGCCACCACCAAGGCAGAGGCTGTACTCCAAAATACAGATGGGGTGCACTTTAGCCATGACAACAAAATGTTCCTGGATTTCTCCTCCGATATCTGACATGTAATTATTCACAACTCAAAAATATTAAGATTAATAAAAAGGTAAAATCTGTGCCTTCTCTGAAAGGAGTACCACCTTTTCAGGCTACAGCTGCAGATGGTGCTCAAATAGGGTGTGCAGATAGTATGCTCCAGGTAAAGCTTGCCTCTCCTATGACATGCAACCTCATGCACTGCATTTTTTCTTGATTCCTAAAAACTCAGGAGCAGGTACCCAGATACCAGCATCCACAGAGGGACATACACATCTCCTGCGTACAGGAAACACAACTGCTTATGTATTTTGCCATCTATTCCAACCATGAGGGTCAGACTACCTGGGTCTCTGAAGGTCCCTTCCAACCCAAACCATTCCGTGACAGACCATACTCAGACAAGCACCAGCACAGCCACTTATCATCACACAAGAAGCACTGTGAACCCAATACAGTACTAGCTACCTGTTTTAGACAGTTTGCCGGTACTTCTGTTACTTGATGAGCTATCTCCTCTTGTCAGGACGGTTATCCCACCAAAACTGGCTGTCTTCGTTATGGCTGGCTTCAAATTCCGATTTGAGCTGTCCGAGTCTGTGCTGCTCCATGGCCTCTGGTGGTCTGTCCACTTCAAATCGTTCTCTGTACTGCTCTGTCGACTGCCAGATGTCTTCCCAACGCTGTCTCTGTTACCCCTACAGACATCACGAAACACAGATTTATACACAAATAAAACCATGTCAAGGCAGAGTCTATCTTTATGTACCCTGCAGCGGCCCTAATAAAAAAAAAGGAAATACTCTGCCTTTACAAAAGCAGGTCTGAAGTGGGTTTTGACCCCCATAATTACCTGCCTTCAGCATGTAAACACTGCTGTACCCTTTTTACATGCACAGCACTTACCACCCTCCCCTTCTGGATGTCTCAGAGCACTTTACCAGTTGGGGCTGACACAGCAGTATTATGCAGCACTGATGTAGCATTTCTGTTGCCCATTGAGTGTTCTCTTCCCCCAGCAGGCCCCTGACCACTTCTCACTTTGCTGTCCATCCCCTATGATGTTTTTCTCACTAACTTCACCTGCACTCCACCTTTGTCTTCATATCCTTATTTCTATAGCAGCTTGCTCCCAGTCATCATCGGCTTTTTGAGCTCCAAAGCCTTGCCTACACATGTCCTCTCATTGCGACCCCAATCTCTTCACTGCTAATACTTCACTTAGAGTAAAGTCCATTTATTTTGTTTCCCCTCTGCATTGAATAATCGTGGAATTCTCTGGGTAGAGGCTGCCTGTCCTTGAACAGTTGCAGAGCACCCAGTGTACTGCGAGTAATAACACAGTAAATTCTGTGATCAGAATTTGGAGCAGAATTTGGCTCATTTATGGTAAACTACTTACACTGTACTGCTAAAATGGCAAAACCAAAATGCCTACCATAGCTTACTGCACCATGACTGTTATCCCAAGTGATGGTCATAACACTGCATTTGGAAGGATTTTAAAAGACATTTTCCACTTCTCTGTCATATATTACAGTATAATAGCTTGCAGGCTCAAAACCCTTTCTATGAATCAAAAGGATGGGACTATCTATTTAATCTATTTTGGTCCCCTTTTTCTTTGTGGACTTGGTTCCTGCTTTTTATTTGGAGAACCTGCTGAGCTGTGTCACTTGGGACATGAAGGAGGCAGCGTGTAAAAGATGGGATCAGGCTGTTGTACTCCTTGCCTGTCACAGAGCCTCTCTCAGATGTCATCAGCAGTACACACCTGTTATAACCTTTGCCAGACCCACACAGTGGGAAAGCATGAAGAGAAACAGTACAGAAGCAACAACACAAAAAAGGAAAAATATTTTAAAAAGAAATCATCCTTTAAGATTTAATCACAAAGGGAAAACCCCAAAGTATATTTACAGACTCTTTCATACCTTTGTGCTTAGAAATTAGCAATTGTCTTCTATTTATATTCTAGTGACAAAGTGGGAGAGAAATAGACTGCTATTGTATCTCCATTCTCTGTGGCTTTGGGTTACAAAACATTTCTTTTAGTTCCCCAAACTCAAACAGACATTAGCTATTGTGTGTGCAGACACCTCCTAAGCCTTGCATGCCCAGGACTCTCAGATCACCAAGGCTAACCCAAAGCAAGGAGGAAGTTTTTTTGCCTGTTGCCTGTGGGGTGCAGAATCAGATGCTCCAGCACTGTTCCTTATCTGGTGCACTCTCTCCATCTCCTCTGTGCTGCTGTGATGACATGCAGACCCAGCAACCACACACCAAATTTTATCCTCACACATCCATTTCTCCTCATAGCGAAAAATTATGCAATATAAATAATATAGGTTTGAAGCGACATATGCAAACCCCAAAGCACACAGACATGTAGCAAATATCTGCCTTGCTGTCCACGTGCCTTAACAGATGAAGGGCACACTTCTGAAAGCATCCATTCTTTCTGCCTCCTCTGCTTAAGACTTGTGGCAGCTGACTGACTATTAAAGCAGCCTGGTTGATCTGAACTGAACGTGGGAGAGCTCGTGGTGGGGGAAGAGAACCTTTCTAAAACTCTCAGAAGAACACTGTCACCACCAGATTCAATTTTCCATTGATCTGGTATGTCAAGTGGTAAAACTGCTCTCCATGAAAATGGAGACTGACTCCTACTGATTTCCTGTTGGCTTGGGATGCTCTTTGGGATGTGAGATGCATCTAAAAGTTCTCTGTGCAGAAGGAATTGGAGTTGGGAAGACAAAGTTAACAGAATAAAGTTTCAAAACACAAATACTTCAGATAAGAGAACTTCAATCGGTTTTGCCTCAATGTACTTTTACTTCAGCTTTTAACAAACGTACAAAAGGAAAAAAGGTCAGTCTGGGCACTAGTCTATGAAACGTGCCTGTCATATATGCTCCAGGAGAAATGAGCTACCACCAGTCTCTCCCAAACAGTCACAGTCTGAGCAGCCAGGCAGCTGAAAACCTCATGTGGTTCCTGAGGCAGTGAGGCAAAGAAAAGTGTCCTGTTGTTACCTCTGCATTCAGAGAACATGGGAAGAGTGGGGCAGAACTCTGTTCCCCGTGCTCCTTTCCAACCAGCAAATTGACATACCCACACATGTCAAGGTGTGCCTTGGCAACGACACAGATAGAATCACAAGTGGGATGCACTGGAAATAAATATGAAATAAAATTCATACAAACCTAAACAGCTGTCTTTTCTTATGCATATCATTGCAGATGCTACTGTCCTCCAACAGCCTACTGGAAAATGAAAAGAGAGATTATGCTAAAATACATGGTAATTCAAATTTATTGGATCTGTAAAGTTTTATTTCATTTCTAGACACATTTTTCAATTTGTGCTAGATTCAGTTTAAAGAACCAAGGCTAAAATTGCCCCCTCCTCCCTCTCCCATAGCTGTACGCAGTCAACTGAACATAAGAAACATCAGCCAGGGAGGCTGAGGGCCATTTTAGCATTTCCTGTTACCGAGCAAGGTAATTCTCAGAAGCTAAGGAACCATACATCTACATCCAAAAGAAAATTCATAAAAATATCACCTAATAAGAACATAAAAAATGCAAGCCAGCAAAATACCGCATATGTAATTTTAAGTACTTGTTAAGTCGCTTGGAAGTCTTTGCAGCTCAGAGAAATGCTCATATGCTCTGACAAAGAAGAAAGGCAAAGCACTTAAACACACACCCAACTTTCAACACAGCCAATCAACAGGATTGCTCATGTGCACAGAGCTAGGTACAAGTTTAAGTGCTTCACCTGTCAAAGGCTGTAGGGCATGCAGCAAGAAAAAGCAGCGTTGTGCAGAACCCAGCTGCTCCCTCAGGACAGCAACAGCGCAGGCAGCACAATTTCCAACCTGGCCTTTTACTGGTCTCCACTTGGGTATGCATCCTCACACTGGGCTGGTCAGTTGGCTCCCAGGTTCAAGGACAGCAAACCATGTGCAAACAGCAGAACTGACCACATTCTCCTGCACACAGGTGTGGGACTGAATGCATACACCAGGGGAGGCCTGGCTATGGAGTTCATGGCTTATCCCATAAAGGCACCCACCCTACCCTTGGCAGCACAGCTTCTGAGTGCTTTCCAGGCTGACTTGGAAGCGTGAACAACTGTGTCATCTTTCTTGCCCCAATCTCCCCTGAGAGGGAAAAACAGGTTTATGGGAACATCTGCTTTTTTTGCTTTATGGATTCCTCTGTTGCAATTTTGATTTATTTTGATAAAACATATTTCCATAGTCACGACACAGAAGCAGCAGCTGAGGAAGCACAGAACTTGTTCCTCAGAATATGAGGTGGTTAGATGGCAGTGGCCATGATCTCTTGAGGGCCTTCCCTCATTCCACTTGCAGAAGTGTCCATTGGAAAAGCTGGTTTGTACCATTACTGTGGAGTCATTTTCTATGGGAACAGCTTCACCCATAAATGCATCTGGCAGATGTAAGGATGGACAGAGAACAAAATAATGTAAGAGAGCGTTTCTCCTTATTCAAGGGGGTGATAAACACTTTCTAAACCTGTGCAGAACAGACTTGGGTCAGCACTGCTCAAACACTCACCAATTAAATTCCCACTTTTGGTTAAAATCCTTATCTGCCATAAAGGTGCACAATTTTTAAGATTTTCAACACAGTTGAGCTACTTTACAGCTGTTATGGAGCCAACACTTCATATTTTGTAGATCTCAAACACAGTTTCCTCTTCCCTTTTGCTTTGAGTGGATTTAACATAACAAAAATAACATTCACAAGAACTATCATGCAGCAATGCAAAGTAACAGTGAGCTCAAATATCACCATCTCATTACTACACTGCAGCAATAAAGCAGGAACTTCTGTAGAACTTGTGAGCCTTCACAAGCAACAATGCTGCTGCTCAGTCCCACAGGAGAGCAGGTTAAACAACAGACACCCAAGTCTGGTGTTTCATAAATACTGTCATCCAGCCACTGCTAGAGTGCTTTTTAAAGATCACTAAGTTAAATTCTAAAGGCACTCCAGAGACAGAATGGTCGCTTGAAATGAAAGCTTAGGTGGCTCCCCCTCTCTCCCACAATCTGCTTTGTAAACTGAAATGCAAAAGCCTCAGGAAAGCAGCAGTAATACTTTATCTGCTCAGATACCAAACTGCAAGGCAAGCTCTATTACCCTCTTAAAGCACAAAACCACTGCAGATAATATAGACCGCAAATCTGCTCAACGGCCTTCACATTAGGATAAATGACTATAGAACTACAGAGAGACAAAAAAAATAAGAGAAAACAGCTAAGTTTAACACACACACACAAAATAAAGCTATTTTTTACCTGTTTTCCACAAAAAGGTTTTCCTGGGAGCAAACTGACTGAAAAATAAAAAAGGCATTGTATCAGACGTTCTAGATACGCTCTGCTGTTCCAATTTCTTCCTTGATTTTAGAATTACCTCCCCTGCTCAGGCTTAAGGGGATTTCAATTCATGCACCATTTGCGTTTGCAGAAGACAAGAGGGGAAAAAAGGTCAAGAATAAGGTCAGGCCAGTAACATAAATTCCATGCATTACAACACATTGCCAATGAGGTGTCTCAGTTTGGGAACAAACTGAAACTTCTCAGTCGAGAGATCTGAAGAAGGCACTACGTGCAAAATACTGGCAATTTGAAGGGGAAAAATGTTTTTCCTGCACAATATAAGGTTCTACTGGTCTGGCCTACCACCTCAAAATAAAACTGCAGGATAGCACAGAGCTGTAGGTAGGAAGGACAAACAGAAGGAAAGCATGCAGAATTGACCAAGTTCCTCAAAGGGAGAGAAGATACTGCAGTGTTTAGAAATAGTGTGTGACTTCACATTTTACAGTTGGAGAGGGAAAATTGAGATATAAAATGATAATAACCTTCTTAATAATAATATTAACAACAATCGCAGCAAGAAGGCTCTCTGCTGGAGGACTTAGATCCTAAAAAAGGTGAAGGGCTCATAAGAAATAAATCCTATGGGCAAGTGTATAATTCTTTCAGGATTACTTAATTTTTTATGCAGAGAAATGAAGCTGTGCTCAATTTCCCATGAATAATTCTCCCTCTTTGATTTTTTAATTTCCCTCCTATTTCATGTTCACTACACAAAATGCCTCGTAGCTGTCACTGGATTATATCTCGATGAGGTACAGAAGAAAGAAGAGTCAGCACTTGCACTGAATTTAAACAAAAGGCAGGCAAAGGGAGGAGGGCACCAGAGATCATGCCCATTACTTCTGCAACAATAGGATTCAGCCCAAAGAATAATAAAATGCCATCATGAACTGTGTCAAATTTTAACAGTATGGGATAGGCACAGATGGATGTTTTGGATGTTTCTGTTTTGGAAAGGGTGAGCTAATGACCCACTCAAAAGAGTGCTGGCCAACACCAGAAGCAACACCCTGCTCATTCTTAATGCTCCAGCTGATGCCTGGACAAAGTTTTCTCTTGGCACCACAACTAGTGCTACCCCATCAATCTACAAAAGGAAGAAATTTATCCCTGAGCTGGCAATACGATTTCTCATTAGAGAGTAATTCACCCCCTCAGAATCCACATTAGGGAACATCTGACAGTTCTGTGGGTTTTCCAGGCAAGCTCCCACCTTGCACTCCTGCTAAATTTGCAAGGCACTGGGCTGCAAGAAGGGCAAGTACGTTTCTCCCTAGCATGAAGCCTCAGGACTTCAGGAGCACGTTCTCCATTGCCAGGAACCAAATTCCCACCAGCTACAGCAGACCTAGGGTTTCACCCCAGCCTGAGAGAAGACACAAACTGTTTCATCTAAAATCACTGGGATCCTTTGTACAACTACAACACTCTGTCTTCTCTCATTTTATGTACCTTACTCAGGTACCAGGTTTCATTAACAAATGTGCAGACTTCAGCATAGTCTAACTATGCTAAAGCAAAAAGCACACTGAAATCACCCCATGGGCTTATACAACCTCAGCTGTGGGGTCGTGTCTTCATCTCAAGCTTCATGATGGACATCTGTGCATTGACTTCTGTGCAGTCACATTCCAAAGCACAGGATTACAGCTACTCTTACAGAAAAACTTTTGCTTAGACCAGAGTACTGGACTGTGTACCCACAAAGTTACAAAAGTAAAGGTGCCTGTAATGCACCTGTCTATATTGATTTTATTTTATTGAAGCTTTTAAAGAGACTGGAGCATAAAGCAGAATAAATATCTGGGATTTGTATTTTATCAAGCAAGCAGAAAGGTCTGCTTCCTTCTCGGTGTCCTGATGGGAACCACTATCAAGTGTATTGTAGACTTTAAATGGAGTCCATAGTAACTCCATTTGTCTTCTTGGTTGATGATGTTGGCCCAGTGCCACACAATCCCTGGAAATTATTCTTCAGTACAGGTGTGAGGCTGAGAGGCAGAGAAGACAGGCACTTTTTTATTATTTTTACTGTTAAAAATCAAATGGCTTAGCAGCTCTGGATAGAAATTTAGCTACTACAAGGTCAGAACTCTCCTGATGTATAACATCAACAATGCTCAATTAAAGCATCAGGAAAGCTTAAACACTCAGCACAGCTGTTGTCAAAAAAAATCCTTAAAACACTTGACTCTTGTTTACTCTTTAAACATACTGGCAACAAACCTACCAGATCAAAAAATTATGTAAGATTACCTACAAGTTAGTGTCCTTGGAGATCTCTGCATGCAAGGTTTCCATTAGGGTGCT
Organism: Nicator chloris; assembly: GCA_013400495.1. NCBI lineage: Eukaryota > Metazoa > Chordata > Aves > Passeriformes > Pycnonotidae > Nicator > Nicator chloris. Next base: position 91,451 of record WAAE01005008.1, read on the forward strand.
ATGTATGACTAATTGTTATTTATGAAATGAGTATTTCACTTTTCCAATTTCCAAGAACCTTTTAAAGGCTAAACTGGAAAATGTGAATCAGTTCTGCCAGTGCACTAGATATACTGGGAGTTGCTGCTCGTGTTTTTAACTACATTAGCACACACAGATAACTACTAACATGCAGCAATATCCTGCAGTGGATACCATCAAGTAATAATTTTCAAGTCAGTTAACAAGATGTGATAGATCTCAGGCTACCAACTAATGCTTGTTATTTGATCTGCAGCCACAAGGAAAGTCTGTACACCAGTAGAGGAGTTTTAGTACCTACAGGTTTATAGTGGCCAGCACGAGGTATGCCTTTGATTTGTTTTTATTAATTTTAAGCCCTCTTCTTCCTAATTTTTTCAAACTAGAGGGATAGAACAGGCTGAAGCCATGTCTACAGATATTTCTTTTGTTTCTCTCTTTAGTCAGAGACTGATAAAGATTCTCTGAGTTTTCTTTACTAGAGGAATGGTGAGTTACTGTACTTAAAGGATCTGATTCTACAGGATACACACCTTGGTGGAAAACAGCCACTATAGCTGACAACAGAAAATAAACAGCATGGTGCATTTTTTCTAATAAGTTCCACGTGTACCTTGGGCAATTCTTGCTTCTGTGTAAGTAAGAAGACATCTACATTTTTCAGTGAATACAGAATGATTCCCAGAGAATGCATTTATGAACACTGAATGGTCATAGCGTGACTCTGGCACATGAGGTTATACATTGCGCTGACCTTGAAGAATGAAATTTCCCCCATGTAATTTGATTGCTAGTCTTTAGAATCAATTTTCTGGATGCTTAAAAGGCAAACATCATCTATCATTTATGCACTCATTTGGGATCCTCTGTTAAATCTACACACAAGGAAACAATAGCTTTTTTTTCCTGTATGTTGTTCTTTGTGTTTCTTGGACAATAACTTTGCAACTTCCCAAATGCAACTAAAGCAGTTCAGACACGGACCTTTCTGCAAGACCCAGACAGTGCAGGTCCTCTGCTCCAGTGTACTTGGCTGTAAATTCACAGTTTGTTTTAAAACTAAGTTTCCAATAAAAACGTGTTTTAAAAAGGAAGGTTTAAAGTTTTGCAATTAAAAACCCCCTTGAAAATAGTTTTGAGCATAACAGGGCTCCGCCTGCACTTTTTTCCTGTTAGCAGACTGAAAAGTTTGAGGTGCACGTTGCAGTTCTTATTTCAGTGAGCTGGAATAATCATGTTTCTTAACTATTTATTTCTTCACTGATCCTTTTATTAAAATATCAAACTACATGCTTCTCAATCCCTGCCACTTGCTGAGCAAGAAGTCATCAAAACTTCCAGCTCTCCTTGTCAAAATTTGTGATAGCCAACACAGCAGATGGAAAACTTGCCAGAAAGCATAATTTAAATTGACTTATAGCAGATAATTCATCATAAGGACTATCATAATGATGGCATTACTCATGAACATACTTCTTTTGTTAAAACCATCTGTCCTGGTTTAGGGCAAATTTGGGAGCAAATTTGCCCTAAATTACAACCATCATAAAGTCACCCTAGGACACCTTCCCACTTGGAAATGAAGAGATCTGGTGCACTGGAGTACTGCAAGATCAAATAAAGGACAGGCAAGCTTTATATTGGTATGTGGGGTCTAGGTTAAGACATTTTTCACAGCACTCGAAACATGCATGGAAGTTTCAAACATGTTTAGAGGGGGGATGTTGCTGGATGCAACAAGTTATGGCAGTAGTTTTGACCTCCATGGCTGCCCTTTGAAGACCTCCCATGCAAGCTCTCCTCATGCATGGTCTAATTAGAAGTGATGTATCTGTGATCCATTTGCTAAGATTCATAAGCAAGGCACTGATAACGGCTTGACTACAGCAGTGTAAACAGCACAGAGGTAACAAAAATACCACATGATTAATCCATCTTTGACTCTCTATATCTGTAATTTGCAGAGTAACAAGGCTTAGGTACCTACCTCACACAAACCTGGGGAGAACTGGATTAGCTAATGACTGCAGAGGGCCTTAAAACTTCATAGTCTTACATGCAGTAAGTGACTACCTATAACAGGAAGCCATTTCTCTCTTTCCTAAAATTGAAAAAATACACCGTCCACCACCACAACCACTGGCATCATCCTAAAAACACCTTGTATCTGGAGCAAGGGGTGCTTCACCCAAAAAAGCTCAGCTAAAACATAGATTGCTGCTAACATTAAACACAGCTTGCTGAAATTCACTGCACTATGATGCTTACTAACACCTGTAATAGCAGAGAGAGAGAGAGCAAAGGAGTGGATATGAGAGAGAGAGGGAGAGACATCTAACATTGCTGATCTTTAAAAATGCTCCCTCCCAATTCCATTTAAAATGTCTGCCACAAAGCACACTTTTACTTAGGTCCTGCCACTTGAAAGTGCTAATCCAATGAACCACAACAGCCTCCTGCTGTGGGCAATTCAAATGCTCACCATTTGCCTGTTTTCAGAACTCAAGTATCTAAAGGTAACAACAGCAATGCACTATGGAGCCACTTTCAACACATTTTCCCAGCCACCTGTTTCCCAGCCTGGCATTTCTAGCTGCAGCTTGTGATAGAAACTGGACTATTTTGGTAATAACTCTCCATCTGGTAATTTTTAGCATTTTGCCTCATCTGAATTCTGCTTCAAAACCTAAAGACTTTTTGGTTTTGCACAAGCTCTTTTGTAATGTGCCAAAACCTCTTGTATTTCATATAAGAAACTTGTTGCAAAGAGGCTTTTGCAGCTCTTGAACAACTTGGCAATTCCACCATGTATAGCCTGTGACAGCATTTACATCAGACCAACATTCTGAAAGCAAAACAGAAACTGAAGGGCCTCTGCTTCAACTGGAATCATCTCAGCCAAGAAAGAAGTGAGGCTAAAAACATTTAGATTTAGCTAGCTTTTTACTAAGAAGCGAGACAACACACACCTTAAAACTACACAGTGTATTCTGCCAAAAAAACCCCAACTTGGACATGTGCAATTACTACATCAGTTAATAGTACTATTAGCCCTGCAACATATGAACAGTTTTACTTTAAAAGGACACTGCCCAACATGATTTTCAAAAATAGTTTTAATTGGATTTATTCCCATATTCCTTCTAAATGGCAGAACTCCCACTGAGATATGAGATATTACATTAAATGCTGACTTTTTTCCTTTTTTTCCTTTTATTACTTCATCATTACAGTATTATAGCAAATTGTGATTTTCTTCTTTTTTTTCAGGAACATCAGTTATTGCTCACAGATTTTTCAGATCTAAGTATTTTCCTTAGCAATATACCTTGTCATGCAAGTTCTGATTTTTTGGTAAGGGCAAGAATTTTAATGTCTGCTTCACTTTATTCAAGTTGCAGAATATAATCATCAACAGCATGACTGACTCTTTCTGATGATAGAAGTACAGTTCTTTAATCAGTCATTTTAAAAAAATGATGCAATTCCATGTTTAACCTCTGGCCTTTCTTTGTTCTCAGTGTCTTGATGCTACAGTACTGGCTCAAAAAACCAAAACCCACGAGGAGTCTCTGCAGAAGGGCACTTATAAACATTTGATCCACCTTGAAAGAAATATAAAATAACACAGCTATTTGAAATTATTGACAGTGACCACTTAAATCACTGCTCTTTGGCTAGCAAAAGAGAAGAAAAAAGAAGCAAACCTAGGCCATGTGAACATGAACATTCAAAGAAACGACAGGATAGGCACTCCCCAGACAACATGCTGGGCCTGATCTCTCCTCTACCCTTCTCCCTGCAACTCTCACCACCTGAGTCTCCAGAAGCCAACCTCCACACCTCTACAGCTCCTCTGAGACCCTCTGCGCCAATCTGCTTTCCTTGTCATCTCCAGCTCCACAGGGCAAGTCCAGCTGCAGTGTTGTTGTAGCAGGGGGGCAAAACTGTCTGACTACCGGCGAAGGTATGGCACTAAAGAGGCAATTAAAATAACTACTCACATCTTGTGCAAATATTCTCTCCCTCACTCTCTGATACTCCTCTTCTCTCTCTTCAATTGATTTACTTCGTCTGTCATCTCTAAATGGAAGAATTCTGTTTTGCTGAGCAGAAAGAAAACCAGGAGGGTTATATAAGTTGAGCTGTTAAAAAGTGCCATTAAGTAACTGTCAGCTGAGAATAATAAATGTTCACTTAAACAAATGAAGCACGAAAATGATAGCTGTCGTTCCTGCACAAAGAACCCTGAGAGGCTGGGTGCTTGAGGATTTCCAGTTAGATATTTCACATGGGTTCACAGAGCAGGTGGCCAAAAGGAGGCTTTCTGCACAGCTTTTGTGGACCCGCCATCCTAAAATTGGGTGTTCTCACCCCAGGTCTAAGTGCCATCGTTCTCAGCTGCTAACATTTCTTGGTTCTCCTACCAGCTGTGAGGAGCAGGAGGGCAGGCGGTGGTGGGCTACTTAAGAAATCAAGGAAGAAAGAGGATAGCTAGGCTGCAAGAGCTAAACTGTAAACCCTAGAAGAAACCCACAAAGTCTATGTGCACAAGGAGAAGTACCAGACATTTGGCACAACAGTTTTAACCATTTTCACACTGTATGGAACCCTTCACTGAAGTTTTGCTGGGAAAAGAAGGGCCATTTTTGCTTCTTGGTAAACCACAGTGTGGGAAATGGCAGTGCCATGGGAAGAAGGAGAGCAGAGGAGCCCCACAGAAAATGCTTCATTGACAAGTGGGTTTCAAGGACTGGTCCTTCTCCCCCTGCACCGTAGCACTGGGTGAGATAGGTCATGCTGCTTTCCCTTGATTGATCCCCATGGTCACCACACCCTGAAATTGCTTGGGGTTTGTTTTCACAGCCAACTCGGATGCAGCACAATTGGCAAGGCTGCCACGTACAACTGAAAGTCAAGGAAAAAAGGGAGAACAATGGAAAGAAAAAATCCGTCCTTTGCTGAAAACATGAAGGGAAGTGGCAACAAGAGACTCACTGGTTGGTTCCTCCACAAATATAACCCTAGCAAAGAAAGCATATGCTGTCCTCTTACCTGTGAGAATTTTCTCATAAAAGCAAATCGCATCAGAACAGTTTCAGATTTGGGTGGGGTTTTTTTTGTTAATCTATTCCACATACACAGCTTGCAGTGGATTGAAACAGCACAACACCCACTTTTAAAGGCAGCACAAACACACACACTTCCCTGGTGCTCCCCTACTCATCAAGCTCACCTAAGTTAAGGTAGTGTTATGGCACAGGCAACACAGAGGGGAACGTCTGCACAGTACATGCACAAGCAAGTAAGTTACACAGACAGTAAAAGGTGGTGAGGGCACAGGAGGAGGAAGGGAAGTAAAAGATGAACCTCATTTATTTTGTTCAAAACTTAATTTAGGATGGTTTAAAAAAAAATAAATTCAACCTGGCCTCACCATCACATCTTTGGGGCTTTGTTTGTTTTTTTTTTTACACTTTTTTTTCCCCTCTCTCCTTTTTGGGCTACATCAGTTCATCGCTGGTCCATACTGAAATCCAACTCTGAATGGGTACAGCAGAAGAAGGAAGCTACAGGGAGCGTAACGACTGCCACAGTTAGGCAAGACATTGAGGATCGCGACCGACACAGCCTTCCACGCAGCCCGGAGCCAGCGGCATTCCCCCTCCCCTGGGCATGCAGCAAGTCCTGCGCCAAGCAAACCACCCATGCAGACCCACACACTGCCACGGCTGAAGCGGCCACGCTGCGGCTCGATGCCACCCACGGTGGTACGTGTGCCAAAGGAGGCAGGGACGGGCAGGGGAGGAGGAGAGCAACAACAAAAGAACAACAATAACATCAGTCAGCCCACCTTCAAAAACAGAACAAATTTCAGCAACTCTCGAACCGAGAACCAACCTGATTGTCTTCTTTATCAATACTAGAGTTATCTCGCTTCAAGATAAATCGCTTCTGGGATTCTTCACCTTTTTCATCTTTTAAATGTTCAGAAAACCTTTGCTCTGGTCTGCCAGCAAAGTAAAACATAGCAATAAAAAAATCTTTCTTTTGGTTTTGCTTTGATCTTTTTTTCTCAGTGCTCTTTGTTTTCACAGAGGCATTCAGTGCAAAAGCAGTTAACAATTGTGAGATGCTGCCTATAGCTGTCTGAGGCTGCTGTATCGCTGCTAACTGTTATTGCTATAAATAGCTTTTGTTGTTGTTGTGTAGCAAGGAATGGGAATCCAAAGTCTCAGTCACTGAAATATTTAGACTCTCCTCATTGTGACTGAAGGACAGGGAAAACAAATTACCATACTGTATGTTAATTTGCTTCCTTCGGTAGCTGGGATCTCTGGCAACACTGCCGATTAGTGAAGCCTATCCATCTTGAAAAGCAAGGAAAAACTGGTAGAAATCTTAAAAAACACGAACCCAAAACCAGACACCCAAGAGTTTCCTCATTTCTAGTAAACAAAACCGGCAAAGGGAGGCACTGATGCTGTTTTGCTTAAACAAAATTTTATCTCATCACCACTAAGTGGGAAAAATACTCCAGAACAATCACAGAGCACCAATTAGTTCACTGATTTAAACTCACGCATTCATTTATTTATTTATTTTAAAAGCCAAACCCCAGGGGTTTGGCTCAACATTTTCAGGTTTATAAGCTGTTATGATGCCGTTCTATGTTCTCACCTTGTGCAAAAAGCAGTATCTTACATCACCTCACCTTGTGCAAAAAGAGAACTTTAAGAAGCAACTTTTGTGGCCAAGTTGATCACTGCCAACGCCTCGTAGCTGCCAATAAATAATGCTCCAGCCTGCACCACTCCCAGAGTAGTAATGTTTTAAGCCTGCAGTGTTTAAGCCTGCAGTATCTTAAGCCAAACCACATCGATAGGGTGACCAATGGCCTCAAGGACTGAGCTCACATTTTCATATGCTGCTATCACCCAACTGAGGGGCTGTTACTGCACAAACTGTGTTTTAAAAGCAGCAATACACCGTGAGATTTGTCAGGGAACACAAGCCTTGTGCTCAGTGCTAAAATTGCTGCCAAAAGCAGTGGTGGTAGGAGATGCTCGTGTCCAGATACCTACACAAACAAGATAACGAAGCTTCCACTGACATCAGCAGAAGCAATGGTGAAGAAATCAAAAGGCAGAATTTAAAGAAGCCAGTGCTTTTGCAAATAATAGTCCTCTACAAACTTTAAAAATATCCCTCTCAGCTTCATCTTATTTCACAACAGAAAATTAAACCAGATGCATAGATCAGCAATCATTTTGTTGTTACAGCGTTACAGATTTCAAATCAAAATACAGCATATATTCATGCCGTAACTGCAGTCCATAACAATTCATTGTCAGATATACAGGAAACATTTGTAATAAACTGTAAAGAATTCAACAGTAAGGCACACCAGCTATCCTGCCTCTCTTTCTGTACTAATTTTGAGCACTTCCACTTCCGCTCACAATTTGCATTTTTGTGACAAAGCAACGAAAGACACTATCCCTATTTCCACACATTTTGACAATTCAGGAAATCTCTGACCACCATCCATGGCTATAGGGTCCAAGTCACTTGATTCTCTGGATGCCCTACTAGCCTTCTTTAGGAAAAGCCCAGAGGACCATGGCTCTCTGCACAGTAGTTTCATAATCTAATGGGTCATTCATTATGTTTCCTCACAAACAGAAAGGCTACAAAGCTCCATTAATGGATTGCTAGGTGGGTTGTTCTCCATTTGCTCCCATTCATGAGCACCATGCCTGCACAGCCAGAAATGAAGATTCATGCACTCAAATATTGTGATTTCACAGGACTGAGAATTGTTATTTTTCTGGTTTTACATCCTAAAGCACAAACGAAATTTCTGCAGTTGTACCATCAGTGTAAAATTTAAAGCTGTAAACTATCTACTGAGCATCTAATAAACTATATGCACAGAAAAATAAATTAATTACATTTTAAAATTCAGGAAAAAAGTCATTAGAGAGAAAAAAAAGATTAAAGCTTGAAAAAAATTTGAAAAGATGTCTCCTCTAATTACTAACTTATTTAAACAATACCATGATTTTCACAGTTCATAGCATTATTTTAAATTTTAAATCCCATTTTCATTTAATTTACTATTTATAAAATGTTTCTATTTTTCATAAGAGAAAAGGAAAAGTATAAGATCAAACCACAAGTCAAAATTAATGATTCAGCATGTGCCTGTAAATAAAACTAATCTACAAGCCCAGCAGGTTATCAATCTCCAGCTGCAAAAAGGAATTTGCACGGGCAGACAGACTCTGCAGATGTGCAGGGTACCTTCAGCACCATGAGAAGGTCCACGCCTCTCAGCCACCTCTGCAGCCCTGGGCCACTGTTACCAGCAAGGCCACACAGAGCACGACCAGCTCAGTTCACAGGGATGCACAGAACCTCAGTGATATGAGCCCCATGCTCTAACCAACTGAGCTACTGAGGGAAGACACGTGAGATTCAAGATGCCACACCAACAAGTGTCTTTAGGCACACCAACCTGCAGGCCTCCTTCAAACACTGAAAATCACCAGTAGAAAGAAATGCAGACTAACTATTTTAAAGAAGATATTCACACATGTGCTTGTGTTTTTCTCTTTAATACTGTCTACTGCATTTTCCTTTTTAACACCTATTGCAAAAATAAATTATTAGTAGGATACATATGGCAAACATGTTTAACACCAGTAAGTGAAACCAAATGTTCTGAATCACTTGGGTAGAGAATACATTGACTCTGAAAAGGCTTAGGTCTGTTCCACTGATGGAAGCCAGTGTAAACCCCACATTCCCAGCTTTAAAGTCCCCTGTAACAGCATAATGCATTTGCTGTAAGGAACCACAGACATTGTGGTTATGCTGAGGAAATCTGTTACATTAATTTATGAATTTGCAGGTAAATCGACTGCTTAAAAACAAAGAAAATAATGCACAATTTTGTATAAGATGTAGTGTAGTGTCAATATACTAACAGTACACAAGTACAATAATACAGCAGATGGAGTGAATTAATCTCATGTGAGTCCTAAATTAATAACAATCACATTTACTCTTCTGAGCTTTTTTAGCTGATATTGCCACTAGTAGTCAGCACAATATATCAGACTGTGTTCATGCATGTAAGGGAGTGAATTTATCAAGATTATTTTTAGTATGGCATGAATTAAATTCTTACTTAAGTCAAAGCAAGGTTTACAATGATTATTATTACTACAAACCCATTAAAAAATCAGGAACTTCTTCACTGTTATCACACTGGATACCTAAATTATGCCTTCAAATCCTAAAAAAAATTTGCATACTTTTAAAAATGGGACTTGCACAGCCTTTTTGAAGAGACACTGAGAACTTCTGAAGGCATTATCATTAACTCAAGTACTCTTCAGTATTTATGGATCTTCCAAAAAAATTAGAAATCACATACAAAACAACCTGCAATACCTGTACTATACTGGCAGGTTGACCATGGATAACAGTACACCCATCTACTTGGTAAGAGCCACATGCAAGAAGAAAGATATGCAAGTATTTGCCTACAAGCAATGCTGTCTACCTGTAAGACAGGATTTAATTAAGCCCATTCAGTATTTCATTTACGCTCCATGGAATTATTGCATCACTTGAGAATCTCAAAGCCTACTACTCCTGAAAAATGAAGCTGAAGGGGGAAGTACCTTTTAAATCAATAGGATTTTTGTAATTTGAGGACTCTACTGAGAAAACCAAGAAGTATGACCCAGTTATACCTTAAAGGCTCAGAAACCAACACAAAGGGATGGGGAAAGCATACAGGTTAAAAAAAAAAATATAATGTCTGGTGGTGTTTTTTTGTTGTTTGTTTGTTTGTTTGTTTTTTGTTTTTGTTTTGGTTTTATCTAATATAACCTTTTGACCATTCAAATTTTTATTGCTCAACAATATGGGTGGAAGCAAAACATCTGTGCCCTGAAAATGCAACTTCACAAGACCACAACTGCATATGAATTCATTTCATACTTCCTAACAGTTGTCAGCTAGCCACCTTTCTGGCAATGTGGTTCTGAACAAAATGCAGAACAGATTTCTTTCTTCCCTGTAAGGCTTTTGATCAGGCACTACAGATGTTTAATAGAGACTGGACCTGAGAGTAACTGAGTCAGGCGTCCTCAGGCAGCTGTGCAGTCCCTTTCTCACTCCCAGATCTGCCAGAAAGCACTGGCCCTTTGAGCAGCCAAGAGAGCCTCCCCTCTCCATCCTGCCCAGAAAGGTAGCACCATGATATTCAGGTAGGTGCCAGCAGGGTATCTCCACACAGCCAACTTCAGTATACATCCTGCAGAACCCAAACATTTCACCATTAAAACATTCCCAAAACTCTGGACGTCTGTGGACATCTGCAAAGTCTGCTCCCATCATTTTAGACCATTTCCTAACCCCTTTTTTCTCAAAAGAGATCACTTTTTGTCAAGTGATCAGTTTAACCAAAGGCCAGACACAGTATGTCACAGGTATCATTAACCCTACAATCCAGTGTTTTTCCCTGGCTCAGGAGCAGTTCTACATACTTGTGTGCAATATCAGGTCCAGATTTGGGGAGTGTACCCAGGTAAAATCTCAGGGCAATACTGTGTCACCTTTCTTGTGGCTGTGCTCCTTCCCAGGCAGCCAAAGATCGTGTCAAATCTTTCAGCCTCATTTTTGTGTTGGTGGAATACTGTAACGGTCACTTCTAAATATGGACGAAGTTTCTTATTTCTGTGCTTGGAATTATTACATTGTGAGAGTGACCAATCACTGTCACAGGCTGCCCAGACAGGTGGTGGAGTCTTCATCCTAGGGAGGGTCATGGACATGGTCTTGGGCAGCTGGGTCCAGGCAGTGCTGCTTGACCAGAAATTGGACAAGATGACTTCCAGAATCTTTCCATCCCTAACCGTGCTGTCATTTTATGAAACACTGACTCAGTTATATAGTAACAAATCCACCCCGGAACAAACCTCCACCAGTACCTTTTAGATGGTTTTTGTGTCTGTTCTTTCTTTTATAAGCTGACCATTTTCCTTTCTGATTTTCCTTTTCCTTTTAAAAGCTACGGGCAGTCCTTACTTAAGCAAGGCCCCAGATGAACTTTTCTGGATTAATTCCTAACAATTAAGTTTGTATTTTGGAAATGGTAAAGCTAGAGTAAGCAACAAAGTACTTCTGTGTGTCAGGAAAAAAAAAAAACAAAAAAATAAATAAGCTTTTTGATGGCATTAGGTGATTTTTTTCTCTTCTATCATTCTAGTGATTTTAATGTGAGCTACCTCCATTCACTTCAGTGGAGTTCCTCTCAATTTATCTCTGGATGACAGAAAACAGAGTTCATTCCTCAGGCATATTTTTTACATGGACTCTTTAAGGAGAATTCCCCATTACATGCTCATTTAATGCTTTTGATTCTGAGTCAGCCCTTGTAAGTGGTAATGAAAAAAAACCTAAGCCCTAATAACCTTAGCCAGGTATTCACTATTTAATCAAATTACAGATTTTAAAAACATATTGCAGAATGGTAATAGCTATTATGATACACAGACTAAGGAAGGAACAGGGCATTTCCTTGAGTCTGCCAAGCAAACTAATGCAGTTCCACAGAGCTCTATTTGCACAGGAGATAAGAAATGAAATACTGGGGGGAAAAAAAACCCCTGCACTCATTTAAAATAAGTTAATTAGCTCTGAAATAACTGTCTAAGAGTCAGGAAGCACACACTCCACACCAAAAGGACACATGGAAAGAGGCAAGCATGAGCTTTGAATGTTACAATTCTGAAGACTTAGTCACTGCATCAGCACAGCTCACAAACAGTCTGGTATTGTCAGGGCTGACTTCTATACACCACATAAATCTTTATTACGAGGCATATGTTCCTGACAGCCCCACAGCACACAGGCTGTTGCAAGATGCCTTTCAAAAGAAGCAGCAGCCTGACCATGTGTGGAAAAGATGGGTTTGCCATTACAGTGCCTGATGCAGTCAAAAAATCTAGCAAGCACTTAGTGTATGTCATCTGCAAAAGCCTCACAGGTAATAGCCAAGCAGCTGTCTGACAGAACTCCACACAGGAATGCAAGTGCAAAAGGGGAGATCACTGGGATGGGCAGGAGCCCAAAAAACTGAACTTTGCATTTGCAATGCAATGTTCATTTAATGGGTATTACATGGGACAGCACGTTAATACCCCTCTCCTGAATCAGTGGCAACAAGAAACAAAAAATAAGTAGGGGAATGGGACTAGGAATGGGAAAAACAGCACCCAGGGTACTCTCAGAATCACCATCTGGCAAACAAAACGAGTAACTGACAAAAAGGATCTTACAGAAGGATGTCATGAGGAGAGCCATGGAGTAGCAAGAGCTGGAGAGAATCTGCTGCTGCAGACGGGATTCAAAGAAGCTGTGAAGATTTGGGACACTCTTATGCAGGTGCTTTGATGGTTCAACAGTGTTTTCTTGTTATTTACACTTGTCTTTAATTAACTGATTGCTCAGTCCAACATCATATTGGCCTTTATTTTGAAGGCATGCTGTGACACAGTATAGTGGCCTTTCCTGCTGTGCTAGTTTGTGAGCATCTACCACAGCTACCTCCTGTGTGGTTTTTTTGGTTTGAGGCTGAAGGCTCTTTTAGGGTTCTGCACTACTACCCTAGTAAAACTATGCAAGCATTACTGTCTCTTGCTTTACACCTTGAGGGGTGAAACTATTATCTGCAGCACAAATGCCTGTTTCGATCATGGAGGCATAGGAACGTATTCTGAGAGTTGGAGAATTTATGGAACTTGGAAGCAAATACCATCACTGCCAAAAGGTTCATCACCCAGCTTAGTGAAAAAGGCAGAATTCCAGTCCATCAGTTTAAATTGGTGGATTAAAATCTATCAGAACAACATTTTTCAAGAATGAGGGCCTGAAATTACGCCCTTCAAATACTTTTCATGTATTTAGGGGCTGATGGATGCTAAAACATGGTTTCAAAAAGCTAGAATGGGGATTTAAATATAGATAATTGTTAAAGTACAGCACAGTTGTATTATCACAACTTAATACTTAAAACCACTCAAGATGGCATTGCAAGCATTTGAAGGTAAATGCCTCATTAACAGATTGCTGCTTTTATCATATGAGTCACTAAGAACTTCTGTTACGATGGTAAAAGCACATTAAAAGCTATAAAAGAAAAATCAATCCTGTACAAGACGGTTCTTCAAGGTGCTGCCTTCTCTGTAGCACAGGGGGAAAAAATCTGCAAAAACCAAATGCTATATTTTCCCCAGTATAAGACCATATATTATTTATTATTTTTTTCAGAACAGCAGCTGGCCTCTAAACACGTTCAACAATTATTAAACAGGGATGTGGAAAATCACAAGTTATTTTCACAGGCATTCTTCCCCTCTAATTTGGGTTGCAAATAAGTCTGGCAGGACTGAAAAAAGGAGGCAGGAATGCTTCATGGAAGCATTTTGCTTTCAGCAACTATGAGGTTTTATTATGTCACCTTTGCCCATCCATCAAGGTGCTCCAGGAATCTTTTTCATGACAAATTATGCTGTGTGTGGACCAAGCAGAGGGCCAGATCCTGAGGGATTTCAAAGATACAGTACTTAAAAACCCTGATCTAATGCTGAGGTACCATTGCACAACTCATGACCCTCACAAGCTTTCCTAAAACTTATTTCCAGAATATCTTCCTGCTTTAAGACATGGATGCAAAAACAGTACTTCTTGGCTCCCTGAACATCTGCTTGAGTACAAATTTCAATGTTTTGCCCAGTATCCTTGGGCCAGAAGACAGGCTTGGAACACAGGGGAGAAGCCTGCAGGCCAAGGGCACATGCAGATACCAGCTCTTCTGACAGACGAGGCAGAAGCACGACATCCTCTCTCAGGCAGGGACCGTTCTAGGATCTTCAAAATGCTCTGCTGTCCTCCTGTGATCAAACTAAGATTATATCTTTACTGAGGGACCTGCTTCTGCTGCTCTCTCCCCAGTTGGATTTAATTCTTGATATTCAGGCATATTCAGGGTGTCTATTGAGACTGAACATCTTGCACAGTGCCGATTTATTTCCAGCTCGAAAGGCTCGAAAGTGGTAGCATAGTTTATTATGGAATTCATTAATATCTGATTTTAAGGACGTGGCATATTCTGTAAGTGGCTGAAAATTACAGTGTTGCATAACTGCTGTGATCTATTTAAAATTACACTCTTCTATTTCAGAAGTTCAAAAATTAACATGTAAGAGAGAGAGAAAAAGAAAGCAAATTCAAGATTTGAAGACTACCGAAGATTTGTAGATGGTTCACCAAAAACCAGCAGGCTAACAAAGAAACCATCAGTCCTCTTGAAATGCCTCACATACACACATTAGTAGCATAACAAATTCTTGTTCTGCCTTCTGCTTCATGCCACGAACGTTTCTGCCATCTCGCAGGAAGACTCATGGATCAGAAGGCATACCCTGAACAATCACTGGCCTGAAGAAGAGGGCCTGTTTTTAATAAACTGTCAGAGACAGCCTCACAAGGCTACCCTGGGAGCAGCAAGCTGAAACAATGGACAAAGACTTCTCAAAACTCGTAATACTTTTTTACATTTCTATGAGTCCTATTTCCTCTGTTAAAAATGAGGCAGGCTACAGAAGAGCAAAAGGCAATTATATAACCAATATAAACCACTTCTAAAATGCGCTTGCTCAAATTTCAACACTTTGTTTCTTGAAATGCTCCAATATAAACCCATTACTTCACCTACTACAGATGCACTGTTACCTCTGAGGAAAGCACAGGGGTGATCTCAGATTGCCAGATCTCTCCCCAGTGATATGAAAGTGTAAGTGACCAAACAGCATCTTGATTAATGAGCACTTTCTTACTACAGCTTGAACGAGCACAAGGATTAATTACTCATGCAAGAAAGAGCTTCCTTCAACCAAATTACCTACTTGCTATTCCATAGCACTCTCTTCCTGGGAAACTTTCCATCTATCCACACAGAACAGGTGACAGTAACCTTCTACGTTTAAACCTATGCTATTAAGTGGTGTAGATTAAAAAGAAAAAAAAACAGAAGAAATACCATCGATATCTTCTGATTAACACTTAACTAGTATTTCATCACAGTATAGAACAGCTGTAAAAAGCACATGTCCACCTCCATTATAAACAATTTAGTTTTAATAAATTACATTAGATTGAAATTTAATATGGGAGCTATTAGAACTGGTTCATTAACCCTAATATCTCATTTACAGAATAAGTAATTTCTTATGGGTCCAGTATACAGCTTACACTGAAGAAAGAATGAAGCCAATATTTAAGGGTCAACTTCAACTCAACTTCAAGTGTACTACGTATCTATGTTTTTTCATCTGTATCTTTCATGCAAAAGAGAAACATGACTAAAATGATAGAATGCTTGCTGAAAAGAAAAGGCTGTCCTAATTCAACTATCCTTGACAAAATAAACATTGAGGTTTTTTCTGATCGTGTTAATAATTGAATCACCGACTGAAGGAAATGGATTATTTTTGTATGAAAAAACTAAAATCTACAGAAACCAATATAATCTGTTACTTAAATGCTACACGTTAGAATGTAGCTACAGAACCTCTAAATTTTTATTCTACATTACTCTTTTATTGATATTCTTACTAAATTATTAGTCACAAAATGTATTAGCTCATCTTAAACCAAAATGTGTCAGCCAATTATAGTGTTATTTCTCAGATACACAGTTTCTTCATTTTAGCTGTACACACCTACTATGCACCCTTTTATTTCTCTACAGGTTTGTAGCAGAGAATGTCGTAATACCGACTGAGCAACACCAATTGTAAACCAGAGGGGACATCTGGATATCTCCAGTTTCTGTTTATTTCTTAGTAGCCAAGGAGTAACTGTTCTGTAGCAAAGATGGAAAAGAGGTAACTACAACAGGAGACAGAGGTCCTCTGACTCCACAGTCCCTTGACGAAAAAAATATAATGCCAGACTCCAATGAAAATAATAAAACCAGAAATAAGGGTGTTCATGTACGTTTTCATGCAATTCTGCTCTCGAGATCATTCCTCTTGGTACATATATGATCATTAAGAATAGCATAAGATGCTTAAATGCAGATGGAATAACACCATGAAGCAAATCACTTGCAAGGTAACTGTTCTGGTTTACAACACGGAGGGTAACAAAACTGCTCTTCAAATGCTCTGGCAAACATCAAATTGCTTTGACTGAGATTTTACAAAAAAGGTATTCGCGTTCAGATATACATTCGTCCCTACTCCCGTATCGCTAAAATGTCCCATCCAAACAATGGCTTAAAGAAATTGAAGTCATTTACACTGAATACCTTATTCAGTCAAGGGGAATGACATACTTTTCTGCATGCTCCAAAGGCTGTAACACTTGGTATCTCAAGGAAGTTTTCTTGGAACTTCAGCCTCTGGTAAAAGAAATTTGAGAATCTATTCTTTGTTGAAATTGCCATGTTCAGTGAATGCCATTTTACTGACATGACTGTAGGATCCTGGACAAAAGTTCAGACTCTGAAGATGGTGAAATTGTCACAGCACACCTCTACTAATACAGATGTTATCTACAGCAAGATCATTCAGTGAATACACAATAGAAACCCAAGGAGAGCTTTTCTTCTTTGCTTTTGATTCAAACCACACTTACACAGAGGAGGCAGAATAACACAGATTGTACGCCAAACTACAAAAGCCTTGCAGGTTATTCAAAGTACAGCTTCAACATTATGTCTCCTTCTGCTGATACAGTTCATTTCTAGATTATAAGGAACCCCTGTAATGCACATAACAGCTTAAGATTGCCCCAAGTTTTTGAAGCATCCCAAAGGCACCAAAACACCTTCCAACTGAGCCAGCACAATATTAACAGAGGAGGAAAAAACCCATGCATCACAAGGATCATAGCTCACAATGCTCCTGAAAAATAAAATAGTCAGAACTGAGGATGTGAGAATTGGTATGAAGTTCATAATAGCTATGTTACACCCTCAGACTATATGAAAATGTCTAAACACAGTATTATGTATCATAAGCATCCTACCTTCTCGGTTCTGATGAGCCCTGCCACTCACATTTATATAAAAAAGTACATGAATGCATGTGTGGGCTGTGGTACAGACATGCTTGTCACATGGCTGATGATCTCAACCAAATGAAAACCCTTTCAATTTACCAAGCACACCAAACATGTTTCCCCTACATTTCTTCATTTAGCTACAGATAACCAAATCAATGAATCTGATTGAACTGATACATCTCACAGTATGAACAAATCTGCAAAAAACCCCGAAGTACTTCCAGTTGTTTGACAGGAATTACGAGGAATACACAGAACAGAAGGTGGCACGTACATTTATTGGCTCCAAAAAGGGATGCCCTGTCTAACATATTGCCTCAATTCCAAACTTCTCTTTATATCGTATTTCACTGTCTTAAGTTCCCCACACGTTTCTGTGTATCTTTAGATAGATGACAGGCAGACACAGATGACAGACAAATATACATTAGAATGGTGATGCAAGAGCAGTTTCATATTGAGAAAGGCAGACTTCCCATTTTAAGTAGTATTTGAGTTCTTTGACTATAGAAAAAAATAGCAACAAAATCCCCCTTCATTTTCTAATCAATTTTTTCTCTGTATACTGCTGAGAATAAGATTTCAAAAACTGGATGACTTAGGCAGGACTTTGTAAGGACTTTTAATTTCAAAAATCATATGAAAACTAATTTTCTAGCTTGTTTTTAAAATCCACTATTCTCTAATGAGAGCTAGAATACAGAGACTTTATTAAGGTCAACAAACATTTAGGTGGTTGAGGTCCTCACTGTCTTTTAAAATTTCATTTCTTTAAAAAAAAGCTTTGAAAACAGCAGGCCTCGTTCATATTCCAACAAAATTAAAGAAAATGAAAGGCATCTTACATTCTTAACAGTATGCTCTTCATTATAAATACTTTTCAGGTCTGAAAAATTGCCATTATTGTCTGACTGTATTGTTAAGAGAGACTTCACTGCGAGTTCATGAAAGCTGTTGGGTTGCACTCCCAGAGATTCAGATCCTAATGAATGTTTTACCACTTTCTTCTCCTCTAGGTAAGGCAGCATGGATGGACAGAGAAGCTGCAGCCCTCCTTCCAGCTACAACTTCTTCAACAAACACTTTCTCATATTCCAAACCACAGTAAGGTAGGTACTTTACAGACATAGGTACATAAAGTGGATCCACACTGCCCCAAGACAGCCAGCTGAAAGCATGGAAATGCCCTGATCTGCTCCATTCATATGCTCATCCCCTGACTGACACACACTAACCCTTTCCGAGGCATCTGTAAGGAACGTTGTTGATACCAGAGTTTTCCAACCAGCCCTTTCATCTCAGAACCATTAACTCTTTTGACACTTGTACCTCCAAGCACCTGCAGGCAGCGAGCACGGGAGGTCTCTGCTGAACAGGATAAACGCTCCTCACTGCCTGGAGCCAGGGAAGAACTCATCGCCTGCTAGTGGGAGCAGAGATGTGACATGAACCCTCACTCAGCCAAAGAAATAAACACAAGGTGTTTACTCAAGCCCGCAGGGCAACACTGCAGAGTCATATGCTCCTCTCAAACAAGCACACGCACACAGAACTCACAGCCAGTACAGAATTTATGAATTCCTGAGTATGCAGTAATATTCTTCTCTCTCCACAGTAGTAGCTAAAGTTGTTTGGAAACAACATGCCATAAAGAGATAACTTATTGCCAAAATGCAAATCTTCAGAACATCTGTCTGTGGGGCCTCTCCATAAAGTCACATAAAGCTATCAAGGCTTGGGCTTACAGCACAACATAACCACGTTGAACAGCATTTCAGACACTCTTCAGATTCCCCGGTGTTCTGGATACTGTCCAAGTAGTAATTAATAGAGTCAACACATTCCCAGTATTTGGTGTTGATCTGAAACTGCACAAAACTGTCTCCTCTGAGAGCAGTGAAATGCAGA
>WAAE01005010.1:0-27655 GCA_013400495.1 Nicator chloris
ATTTACTTCTCTTTATACTAAACTATTTTGTCTTCTGGTGATAGACATGTGTTGTGCCTAAATGTTATGGTATTTTTCATAAAAGCAGAAAAACTCAAAAGAATATTGCCATTCAGACTGAATGAAAGGATGAATATTCATCCTTTAAGCTACAGTGGAAGCCTCTGAACTAATCCAGACCCTGGAAGAAACAAATGGCTGTGCTTTCATTTTATTATGGCAGGTTTGGAGGTGTGCATCAAACAAAGAATATTAACTTTTATCTTGGTTTATAGAGAAACATTGCAAAATTCCTTAGATCATGATAATAAAAATGCAAGATAAATTCATTTAGCTGTGGCTGGGGCAAGTTTAAATAAATGAAGCAGCCTAGAGTGAGTCATGTAGGATAGCATGCCATTGCAAACAGACTCGGATGAAAGCTCTAATGTGCAGTTTAAACAAAGAAGTGTGCTATTTATCCTGGATTAAAGGAGCTGAAATGCACTCTTCTATTGGTCACAAAGTGATTTAATATTTTCATCAGAGAAAATTTTGGATGCCTGATATTAACAATTTCCGATTTTTGTTAATCTGATGTAGGGTTCCACTGATCTGTACTGTGCACCATAGGCTGAATGGAGCTTTTGGAGTGCCTCGTGGTATTACCTAAACCCTTTTTCTTTATTCATGATTTAAGAGAGAATCCAGAGGCATGGAACATGGTGGAAAGAACAGATACTTTTTGTCAGAATTAAGCACAGCAGCTGCATGAGTACAGTCTGGCTCCTAAATAGCTGACAGTTGAAGTTATCAGGTTCAATTTACAGAAATTAAAGGTACCTGAGATATGTTTTCACATGCTGCAGTTACATCTCCTCTGACAGTATGACCATATGCTTGTATACTTTTAATGCTGATACATATTTTAGTGTCTGCAACACTTCTTAGAAACTACAACACTTTTGAGATTTTTAATCCTTCAGGAATAAAGAGAATAAGGAAAATCTACTTTTGAACAGTTGTAGTAGAAAAAATGTTAAACTTGCTTGACAGTCAGTTTGCTATATCCTTTAATATTTTCTGCTTGTCTTCTTTTGACTAGAAGATTTACAGAGCCTGATGGGAGAATCAGATTGAAAAATTATCTTACAGTTTAATTTTTTTTTTACTGTACACATTGGCTACATAAGACATCCTTAGAGGACCATCATCCTTGGGCTCGAGTCTTCTGTGAAAAAGAAAGGGAAACACTTCAAATTGTGCCTGCACAGCACTTACTACTCTAACAGAATTAATCTGAGAGGGCAGTTCATGTTGAAATAAGAGAGAGAAGCACACACATGAAGTTTTGATCAGAATCCTGAGTAATGTTTGATAAATCATGAAAAGCACAACCATCTAGAAATGTACTGTAAACTGGTGTGTTTAAGTATGCATATCACTAATAGATAAACAAGCAGATCACATATACAATCTCTGTTGACATTTCTTGACTTTTTTAATAAGAAAACATGACTGACGTCCATCATTTCTTTGAGCAAAACCTGTTAGACTTTACAAGTTTCTGTCTGCTTCAACCACGGCAGCCTGCTACTGGTATATAAAGAGTTTAGATGGTCAGTAGATGAAGGAATGATCAGAATGCTAAACAGAAATGCCACAAAAAGATCTGAGCATATTTATTTGATAAAAATATCATAATTTTATAGAGGCATCTATATCAATATGCACCACACTTCCTTTTAGTTACTTGACAAGTGAAAACTAAGTATTCAACTGAATACTGAACAGAATTTTGGATTTATTATTTTTGATTTATTAGGACAGACTAGTTGGAGTGAGTTTTTTCAGGTTCTTTATAGTTGTTCCAATAAAATGGATATTCCTTGCAAAATAAACAGACAAAAGATTTGCCTTTGGTATTGTATCCTCTGAAGGAAGAACCATGCAAAGATCCTTTTTCAAGAATCCCATTCATAGGGGATCTGTTTTCATTTACAGTGCTATTTACATGGTTGAAGTGTATGTTCTCAATTATCTCATGCCAGAAATCTAGATGTTTTAACTTTTGCTCATTTCATTGTTTTCCTTACTGAAACAGTTTATGTCTGTAGTAGCTTTGAATTTTTTATCACCCTTTGTTTACTTTATAAGAAGCTGGATTATTTTTAGTAAATGGATCACGCCAATACTAGGGTGGAAAAAATTAGGTACTGTAGAAATTTTCAATCATATAGAATCACAGTTGAAATCAACTGTGTACATCTGCGCCAATTCTTCATATTTGAAATATTTTCATATTTTTTGTATTTCTTGAGAATGCTAAATATATATGGGAGAGGAAGGAATAGCCCATCTTTGTTGGTAGGGTATGGCTCCTGATAAGCTTTTGATTCTTTGTAAAAAGGTTTCTTTTGCAGCATCACAGTCATGTAATATGGATTCCCACTGGTATAGTAAACCAGTGTCATATCTAATATGTGTACCAATGACAACTACTACTTAACAAAGATCTTAGTCCTCCTAAATACCTATCAGTAATAAAAATGTCTAAATTCTTAAATCAGGTTTTTCAGTATGGCAAGGGACTTTATACATTTTGTTTTTAAAGAGTAATAATAATAATAAAAAATAATAATGTACTAGTTCTGAGGTTTTTCATAAAGAAAAGCTTTATGCAGAAATTAGACATTTCTGTTGACCAAATGAATTTAATTCAGTGTCTTTCTACTAACCAACTCTGCAGAAAACAAAAGATATCCACTATGTTGGCTTTACATTCCCAGTGCATGGAAAAAAATGGGTGTTAAAAAAGAATTTAAAAGTGAATACAATGGTTACTGAAACAAACAGAGGAAGTTGTAAATCTTCAAATCATATATACAGGACAGATTGGAACATTATAAGCTCTTCAAGTTTGCTTAAATAATATACCTAATAACTCTCTATGGGCAAGTAGGAAATCTGTTTTCAATTTCTTTTACTTCCCTGCAAAAATATCATTTATGTTAAAGAAAGGTTTTTTTGGTGAGAGTTTTCAACCAAAAATGAATGCAAGTATTTTATCAAAAAATATTCTTTGCAAGCCAGGAGGTTTTGTTGCAGTCACTGTTCAGGACACTGCCTTGTACTGCATAAGAATAGCAAAGAAGAGAAGAGTAGATTGTGTTCAACTCCAAATCAGAGTATAAAAGGAAACCACAGTGCAGATGCCTTTTAACACTCCAAAGCAAATTAGTCCTGATACCCAAATGCAAGAGTTTGTGGCAGCCAAATGTTTTATTTTCACTGGAGCAGATTGCTGAGTCCCTGCTCAGTGAGAGTCATAACAGGATTGTACCAAATGTGTCTGCTTTTAGCAGGAGCTTTTTGTAGCAAATAACCTTTGGAGGTTACTGAGAGCGTGAATTTGTAATCTTTTGATACTCTGATAACTTCTTCTGCAATACAATAATCTAGTTTAAAATCAGTCATCTTGGAAAATGTGCACAGACAGTGTAAGGAATACAAATTATAATTTTTAGCTGCTCTTTATAATTTCCCTGGGACTTGGTGGGTTTTTGGTGCTAGATGGGTTTGTAGTCATGAAAAGTGTTGAATACCACCAGAGAGAAAGAACTTTCCTCTATGTTAGTGTAATGTAGTTCACCAAACAGTCTGTTCAGAATCTATATCAAGTAAACTACTAAGGTTTTAGATACCTCTTCAGAATCTGAAGCTTCCTGAGGTTTTCCGTTGCTGTTCTATGTACAACAATGCGCTGTTACACGTGCACACCTCTGGCAGCTCAGGCAAGTTGGCCATCAAATGCTGCCAGGTTGCAAAGCTCCCAGAGGAAACCTCCAGAGGACCCCTTGCCCCAAGGAAAAAGGCTGACCTGATATATTTATGTCTTGTTTTCTGATACTGTGCTTACCATCTCATAAAACAGGAAAGGTTTAACTTGTGTTTTTAAGTGTTTCCGGTTCAAGGACGTTTATTGCACCTAAAACTTACATTTAAAAAAAAAAAAGAAAAAAGGCAAAGCAGAAACTGCGAGTAGCAAGTTTAGCAATAAACATTCATATATCAAGTCCTCTGTTAAATACAAACCAGCATGGCCAGAGTCTCTTATAAACTTTTATTTAACAGGCAAGAAATAGAATGAAGTGATTGAAAATTTAGATTGTTGCTATTTCTAAAATTGCATTTGAGTCTTGGTGATGTCATTAAGTACTCACGTAAAAGGAGTTACCATATTTCAAAATAAATGTTTAACACGCTGTGCTCTGCCAGAAAAGTGGTAATGGTAAACAATGACTTTTTGTTGTAAAGTACTCTCCTTGAAGTACTTTATATTTGATAGGAAAAATATTTCTTTTCTTGCTGCTTGTGGCCTGTAATTGGCAAGCTTTGCACTACCTTCCTTGGCATAAAAGTCTGCTTCACCTATAGAAAAATATTGAAGCATTTTAGGGAGATTTGCTGTCATAACGCAAAAGTTTAAACAGCAAATCTCATTAGATGAGTTAAGGATATCAAGAAAGATGTGTATAATGAAGAAACATGACTTTGAAAGGGACTGATTAATACAGTGAATAAACATATATGTAACTGATCCTGCTTACTGTTAAATGTGTAATACAACGTGGGCAAATGGCTTTACAGGTGAGAGCATGTATATATAAACATTTATAGTTGTTAAAAACCTTTTGGAATTGATTTTTCTTCTCTGACTTCATGGAATAGGATCTAGAGAAACATCAAGAAGAGACTAATGCTCTTTTTTCTCAATAAGTTATCGTTTCCAACACTGCTTGTTTGCTTGCTGGTTTTACCTTCTTTGCAAGATTAACTCTGATTTTTCTGTGACAGGCACATAGTTGTCTGTGGTCACATAACACTTGAAAGCGTGTCAAACTTCCTGAAGGACTTCCTGCACAAGGATAGGGATGATGTCAATGTAGAAATCGTCTTTCTGCATAAGTGAGTAATCTTTCAACATTGGTCTTGTCATCTGTTACTAAAACTCATTCAGTTAAGCTGTATCTTGTGGGAAGATAGAGAATATTTAAAGCTCCACATAACCATAAAACTATTATTTGCATTTATGTTTATTAATAATATGTCTTGAGAAAATTTTTTTCTGCACTTTCCATAACCCCCTACTAAGTATATTTATTTCAAGCAGACAGACTTCAGACCCAGTTGTATTGTCTGTGAGGTACATAGCTAAATGCATAGTTGAAGTGGAGATCTGGTTATGAAATAAAAAATATTGAAATGCAAATAAGTACATCAGAGATCTTTTTTAGCAGTAAATAGTCCTAGGGAAACTACCAAAATTAGTAGCATCAGTAAAACTAATGAAAACACTGTATGTTGTACAAAGTTATGGTATCTGGAAGTATCTTTTCACCCTGGATTTCTCTAGGAAAAATGCTTATTTCAAATTGCAGAGTATTTATAAAGTGAAAAATGTAGGTGCAGATTCAGTTTTAATATAACAGGTGCTTTACAAATATATTGATGGTAGAAGTGAGATTCTTGTCATGGTGATAATCAGTACTGCTCTTTATTACGTTATGTACACATACCTACACACACGTAGTATCTTGCCTTTTTCTGACGTGGAATTTGAAAAGATGTCTTAATAAGGTTGGTGTTTCTTGCAGGCTCTACTTGATGTAGTTAATAATAATTAAATAAACACTACAATGCCAAATAACCATGCCTAGGGGAGGAACTGGTAGAAAAAGCCGTGTGATAAGAGACAGCATCTTCTCTGTTCTGTAATGGCATCTGTTTAGAAGAGTTGCAAGTTACAAATAAGTAACATTTCTGCATTCAGCAATGCATTCTGCAATGTTGTCAAAGAAAATTATTAAAAAGTTAAGGAATCATTTGTGATGACTTAACAATGGAAGTTGAAAATTAAGAATCAGCAGCACTTGCACAATTTTTCATCTAGTCCTTTCAATTTGAACGAGCGATGATATCTTCAACTGACTACATCATTTTTTTGCATTCCCTCTCTATGTAATAACAAGTGAGAGGACATTGGAGATCAAGATTTCCACAGTGAAAATATGTGGTGATAGGAATCAGGAAACTGCACATTCACATGAAAGGAGTTTAGCACCTTGCTACTTTTTTGTGCCTGTAGCTATTAAATCCCTTCTATTTTAATGAGTGGCACCAGAAAAGGTATTTACAATGTTGGTGCTACGTTATGTAATTGACTGCAATCCATTTAATTTTTCTTTTGTTTCTGGCAAAATGAAATGAAACAGAAAGTCATGGCATTGTTATGTAGGTTTTAATTGTAGCTCATACAGGCCACAGGGTCCCCGTCTGGTTTCTTTCTGTGGTTTTTAGTGCTCTATCATTGAGCTGTTTTACTCAACACAGTCAGGTGTTGTTGGAATGGTGTGGATGTGCAGAGGAAGGTTTTGGTACTGTATAATTTCTGGGTAGAAGGCTGTGAGAGGATGTTTTCAAATGTGTGCAGCCATACTTCTGAATTCACATCCCTTAGAAATGTACACATGATGAACGTGGAGAGTGGCACAAGGTGGGCCAGGAGCACTGCAGACAAAAGTAAGGCAGTGAAAGCATGTAGTGTTCCTCTTTTAAGTAAGGCACCCTGTTTCCATGCCACAGAAAAAGCATCAGCAGAAGTCTGAATATGTAAAATAAATCAATGGGTGGGTTTGTAAATGCAGGAAATGGAGCAGTTACGGAAACTGACTTCTCATTTGCTCTTGTGTTTTCTTCCTCTTTCCAATGCAGTATCTCCCCTAACCTTGAGCTGGAAGCTCTTTTTAAACGACACTTCACTCAGGTGGAATTTTATCAGGGTTCAGTCCTTAATCCCCATGACCTGGCGAGAGTGAAGGTAACAGCTCTGTTGTTCTGTTCTGCTAATTGACCTTTTTATAAGTATGCTTTGCATTATTTGGAAAAATAAAACACTAAAGCCCTTCTTCATGTAACCCCAAAAGAATGGTTTTTCATCTTATTATCTTAAGTAATAAATTATATCTGTCCTGGTAAATCTTTCTTCCCCAATATCTTTAGATCTTTAAAGCTGCAGCAGCAATGACTTAAGGTACATTTTCTGCCTTTCCATTGAACTCTTTATGAATTTTTCATGGACGTTTCATTCAAAAGTGTATTTTACATTATTGTTTGATATAGCAAGATATCGTCTTAGAGTAATTGCTTAAAATGCTGCAGTCTTAACTTATAAGAACAATTAAAAAATACTCTTTCACCCTCCAAACCCTTTTTCTGTTGTCTAAAAATCCTGAAAGAAAAATGCAAGTTAAGATTTTTGGTTGATAAAATTAGTTAGTTTGACTTATTTAGATATTTATTTTCTAGAATTTCTAAATGGTAAATTATTTTGTTCTCTTAAAGCATGAAGCTTAAAAAAGAAAATTCAAGAAAAATCAAGTTGTTAGATACATCATTAACGGGTTTTTTTCTTCTTCTCCCCTATGGAATATAAACTGGCTACTTAAGCCAAGGCTATTTGAGTACAATGTTGTTAACGCTTCCTGGAGTACTAATCATGTCTTTTGTCCATTTTGACTGCAGAAATTGCTTAAGCTTTTTGTAGTCCAATGCACAGTGTTTCAGTTCATCAGAGCATGTTCTAATTATGGCCATAAAATCATGTGTTCTTCTTTTGTGTTCTGTATGCCACCCTTCTTTGTGTTGATGTTTGGTTGTATACACTGGAAAATACTTTTGTCATCTGCTTTGAGTTCTGTAAAACTCAGGTTTGTGTGAATTTAGAGGTCCTGTGGATAGATCAGTTGTCCTCCTTTTGCTTTCTGTATCTGGTGCTCAGATATCAGTTCAGCCACCTCTTCCTGTCTTGAATAGGAAGGTACTTAAATTCCCAAACAAAGCTGCAGGACGTGTGGGAGCACTGCATCGATGTAACAGGAACTTCCCATGGATTTAGAAGTCTAAATTCCAGTACCTGGTTACAAAAGATTAACTTTACCACCTTTGTGGCTCAGCTGATGCAAAGTAAGAGTCGTCAATTGAACTGCTCTGATTATCATACACAAGTTTGAAGAAATTCCCTGTGTACGTGAGAGTGGTCGTAATCACTGGCATGAGCTCATGTTAGCCTAGAAGTGTTTTTGATTAGCAGTATTGGGAACTGACACTCACACTCATGCAGCCAGTGCTGGATTCCCTGATAGTTTATGAGGAAAGAAGAGTTGGAAAGAGATGTTGCTTTATATATTTCCTTTTTCTTTGGTGTCTCAGATAGAGTCAGCAGATGCGTGCCTAATCCTTGCCAATAAATACTGCGCTGACCCAGATGCTGAAGATGCCTCCAATATTATGAGGTAAACTCCATAGTTTTTAATAGCTTTTTTGTTCTTAACTCTGATTAGCTAATTTGGTATCTGATCGGTTGCACTTAAAGAACACTGTAGGAGTTTTGTGGGTTTTTTAGAGGACAAATTAAAAGATCCTCACAAAAGTCCAGAGGTGAGAATACCCTAAATTCCTACCTCAACTGTTTAATTTGTCTTTAGTGTGTCAGAAGAGACACTTGGAGCACAGGTTATGGCACTCTTAGTCGTTTTGCAGGAGCTAGGGTTTGAAGGTTTAGGTTGCATTTAGGTTGTTGCAGCAATACATGGCAGGAGTGCATGCACTGCAGGGGCTGCTGTCAGCAGTGGGGCAGAAACGCCTTCAGCACTTCATTCCCTGCTGCTCCTGGGTGGATCTGCTCCTACAAGTAATGTGCTGCTCTGGGGATAGCAAAGCATTCAAGGGAGTCCTCTCCTGTCTCCGTCCTGCTTTTCTTACACTGAAGAGCAATCATTGCGTGCTTTGATTGGCAAGGCATTTACGACATTAGGGACCAGCACATCTCCTCCTGCTTTCCTCTTTGTAGTCTCCGAAGGGAGGAGATGAAAAAGTCAGTCAGCAGGTGGCAGCTGGAGTTATAACAAACCTAAGCCATTCCGTTTTTTGTTTTGTTCATACAATCCTAGTTTTAATGAGACCAGTCTCCTTTTTAAAATTAAAATCTCAGTCAGTGATTGATTAAAAATTCTCTAGTATTGGATTGGCCACTGGTATAAACAGATTTTACTGGCTTTTTAGATGTTTGCATGCTATGTATTGAAGGAAGGAGAGAAATAAAGGCTACTAAAATTACTCCTCTGAAAAACTTACCACTGTGTGCAAGATATGTAGCTATCTGAAAATGACACAAGGCTAAAATATACCCAGTTTCATTTTACAAACATGGTTTGAGTTGCAATGCAAGAAACTTTATTTTGACATTGATTGCATAAATTCAAATATTCCTAAATTAAAATATTCCAAAATTAAAATACATTAAAAATATTCCAGTTACCGATTGATGCATTCTTAGTAGATTTAATACATTTAATGTAATGAAATGCAAAAATTTTAATGTGGGAGTGGAATTCTCTTCTGTTTTCTTGAGATTTAATTATAAAAAAAGAATGTTTAATTAAACACTTAAAGAACTGGAAAATTAGAAGAGATGTGTTAAAATAATGCAATTTTTGAAATGTTTCCTGTTCTAGCTGTGATATGCTTAAAAGACAGGCCAGACCAGTAGTTTACAAGATACGTTCTACAAAACACCAATGTGAACACTTACGACATTCAGTCTTATGACACTGATGATTCCATAATAAGTCTGATTTTTTTTTTCATTGTTTTATCTCCTTTTTCTACCTTTAGCTTTTAAATACAAGGCTTTCTTTTTGGCTGTTCATCTCGTTAATTTTGCTCAATCCTTATTTGTAGCACATTATCAGTTCATGCATTTCTCAAACATTTTTCTTTCCAGCCACTTAAAATCTGTACACAGTTGAGTATATCGTAGATTCATTAGGTAATTTAGAATGCAGAAAATGAGCAGATTATGTAAGTATGCCCATGTTTAATAAATTCAGCATTTAGCCATCAGTTTTATATTGATCTTTGGATTAATCCATCAAAATTAAGATGAATTTGCACGTGTAGCAAAAAATCATTATTCAAGGTATTTAGATATGATGAATGTCTAGCTGCTATAAATAAGTAATATATGATGGGGCAGAAAGAAATCAATTTTTCAGGCATTTATCTTTGGGAAATTTGATCAAGTCACAAAGATAATCACTGAGGATGATGTAACAATTCCAACTGCATTATTTTCTTAACAGAATGAGTATCTGAACAGAGCTGCTCAAACAACTCTCTTTTTCTGCAAACTCCATAAGACCAAACCATTCAACTGAATATTTCCTGGGGGTTATTGCTCTCTAGTACTAGCCACTAGTTCTTACCTCAGTTTGACTATGTGTATGTGTAAATACTTCAAAGGTCTGACATCAATCAGTTTGCTTTACAGGCAGGTGAATAAGGGGGTACGGTTTTAGTTGTGGGACTTGACAACACAGTAAAATAGAGGTGTTTGCATGCATTATCTAAATACCCTATCACTTCAAAGTTATTTTAATAGGTTTTTCCTTTTCTTTTTAGAGTTATTTCCATAAAGAATTACCATCCGAAGATAAGAATTATCACTCAGATGTTGCAGTACCACAATAAGGTAATGTGATGGCCAGTGTTTCTTCTCAGGGTTTTTTGCTCCATGGCATTCATTCATACATAATTTTTCTTGTTCCAGTAACAGCAAGCATTTTTCTTTCCAAACTAAAATGCCTTAATAAACCTTGTCATGTAATCCAGTTACAAAGTAATTTAGTTTTATTTATATATGCAAGGAACTTTGTCAAAATCTTGACATTTATTTATTAGATATTTATTATTTATTAATTCTCAAAGCTACAGTGTTCACAGTTGTTATAGATTCCAGATGACCTTTCACCACTTCAATTCTGTAAGTTCTGCTCTTATTGTCTTATTGGAGGTTATTGTGATTTTTTGATTGTGGTGCGACCATGTAGACCTGAAATTGCCAAGCAGTAGGTACAAAATAAATGATGTGGTTTTTAATATAAAACATAGCTCAGTTGTGGAATTTGGTACTAAGAATATTGTGAGGTTCAAAATCACAAATCCACTTTGGAATGGAATTTGAAAAAAATTTTTGACGGTAATTTTGTGACCCTTAAACACAATGAAGTCAGTTTATTCAATCCTGAGATGAGGAGGTCCATGATCTGCTGACTAACAGGGTTAGGAAGGATATATCAGATAACACAGTACTCATGTATGGCCTGCTTCTTTTATTAGGTCTGAAAGAATCAACCACTGCCCAGTGTTTGAGAGAAAGCTTGACTGAAGGGTAAACCTTCATTTGGTGAAATACCCAATAAATCTGGTGGTACTAGGAAGGTTTGGTAACAACTCCTTATACCTGTAACGTGTTGCTAGAACAAGAGCAACTACTGTTGCCTGTTATGTCCTCTTCCCGTATGTTATGGAAGAAGCCTGTCTTTTTATAGAGTCAAAGCAAGGTTTTTCTCTGCTTTAAGCAGCCACAGAAGGGAAGTTTTTTTAAATGCTGAACTTAGTTTGCTATTCCAATGGTTATGTCTTCAAGAATAGCTTTAATCAAAGTGCTGAACTGTGGACTTAGGAGGGAAAACAAGGAGGAAAGATTCCGTGCTTCCTTGTATCTATGCAAACGTAAAAGGTATATGTCAGAGAAAATCCAAGAGTTATGCAATAACTGAACAATATTTATATTTATCTAAGTGATCCATTTCAATACTGGAGGTGTGTCTTGCTCAGTTATTTTCTTCATTCTGTCCTTATGAATAGCATTCTTAGAAAAAAAGTTTGGATTATCACTGTCAAGTACTGTTCTACAGGGTGAAAGAAATTAAATAGAAAAGACAGAAGATGTTATATATGTTTTTAAATTATAGTATCCTTTAAAGGTTGCAGCTTCACATAGGTTGTAATCTAAGTTGTCTTATCTTCCTGTATATTATGTGTGTTCCTTATCAGACAGTAGCTCAGAGTGCTGTAAAAGGAACATGCAGCAGGGAAGGAAAGCTTTACAATATTCTGCTTGTTCAGGTGTGAAGATGGACCTGACAGAGTGCCACAGCCAGCATGTCTTGAGAAATGTAAGATTTTATCTCTAGTAGGTAAGAGTGGAACATTTCTTAGCATAGAAATTAAGCTCTGAAACAGTAGAACTTCTTCTGCCTACTCAGAAAAAGTCAAGGCTTCTAACAGAGAAAATAATTGAGGGCTATCTTCTATTTCTGGATCTTCACCTATGGGATATTTTGTTTGTTTGTTTTCCAGGCCCATCTACTAAATATTCCAAGCTGGAACTGGAAAGAAGGGGATGATGCAATCTGTCTTGCTGAGCTGAAGCTGGGTTTCATCGCCCAGAGCTGCCTGGCACCGGGCCTTTCAACCATGTTAGCCAACCTATTCTCTATGAGGTCATTCATAAAGGTAATGCCTGTCTCATTAGAACATATTAGTCTGCAATTCAGCTTGTCAGAGACTGGAGTGGAGAACATGACTCAAATGTTAAACTGATAGAAGGACATTAACAGATTTTGTAAGACTGAAAAAACTAGCACACACTTCCATGCAAAGGTTTTTTGCTGAAAATTGGGCAATAAGCCACGTTCTATGAACTTGTGGGGGATTTTTTTGTTGTTTTTATTCAGCAAGTGTCTGGCCTTGAAAATATTTTTCAAATCATCATCCATTTCCAGGGAGATATTTCTGGCATTTTTTGTTTTTGCTTCATTTTAGACAAACCACATGTTTGTTTATGAGAAAAGATGCTGCTGCTAAGACAAAAATATGATTTATCCAAGTCCCATGTAGCAACAAAGTGCCAAGAAAAAGGGACTGGTCATTTTGGTCTTTTATATCAAGAGACTAGTGTACCTCTGACAGTGAGTAAATAAGGAACATATGTTAGAACTGAGGCCCAGACTTCCCACAACATCATTCATGTATTTGTTTCTCCTCATTCTAAGAGCTCTTTTGGACTTAGATTGCAAAATTTTAACCCAGTTAGACTTCTGTGGCATCTGTACTGGTTCACTGGACCAAGGCCTAGATTGCAGCAATCATTGCATCCTTCCTGCTGCATTTCAGGGACACTGATTGCAAACATAAAGGGTGGGCAGTTTCCAGTCTCATGGATGTTATTAATGGGGTGGGAAACGTTGGAGTAAGAGGTAGGCCACGGTCCACTTCAAGTCCATTGTGTGAGTAAGCAAAAAATAAAAATACTCTCATGTCCTCAGATGACAAAGCCAGGAGTGTTCTCTTAGAGGTGCATATGGTACAGGACAGTGAGTCTTTATTTGCTTCTTATAAAGTCCTTCGTTATTATGAAGGTATCCTTAGAAGACAGCAGACTCCCATATGTCAAAAATACTTCATACTATTGCATTTAATCAAAAAAGGCTATTTTTTGATACAGAAACAGGTCTGAGCTCTGCACTTTACTGCCTGCAGTTACAATATCTTCATCTTTATTCACCTTTATTACAGTGTTCTGAAAAAAATACCCAACTGAAAGAAACAAACAAAAAAACCCCAACTTATTTTACTTCAGCAAACCTGGAATCTGTCTGTGACTCCTCACCATATGGCCAATTGGATATTAATGCTTTCTGCCTGTATCCCAAAAGAAAACTGTATCTCTTGTGAACATCATTCTCCTTGGCAGTCAGTTTGGTCTCTCACTCTTGCCTGCTGTGGTAACCCAAGACTCTCAGGAGTCTCAAACATTTGTAACAGTCCCACTAATGTATGCAAATTGCTGAGGCAGCCTGTTGTATGAACTCTGTCTTGGCACCAGAGTACATGTGAAAATTTTGCTCATCTTCTGTCTTTCCAAAATCAGAAGGAGTCAGTTTTCTCCTAAGGACATCCAAATAGATGGGTGTCCTCAGAAGCCTCAGTCTTAATTCAAGCTATTTTAATACTGATTTTAACAGTGAAAAAGTGGAGAGATTCACGAAGTGATAAAGTACAAACGGCTGACTGTGGGGGAGCTGTACTAGAAACACACACGTTAATGGCCTGGATATTTATCTAGAAACATTTAAAGAATTCAAAACCTGGGTGTATACAGGTGCCATGTTTCCAGAAGATGTATCTAACCACTTCTGCCATTATCTTAGCCACCTATGTTTTCTTATTTTACAATGCATTTTTATAATAGTTCCAGTACAGTTACAGATTGGATCTCATTGATGAGCAGTTTTCAGTTTTAAGCTGAAGGCTCAGCTTTGTAAGGCATTACTCAAATTACATCTGAGTATCTCTCTGTACACAGAATGAGCATAAAAATAGCAATGAATTTGATTTGGGGGAAGCTATCGTTGTTAGTTTTGGTCTTGTGTCTGATTATATATGCTTATAAACAAAGTAATGTGCAGACATACCTTGTGTGACTTCAAATGTTTTCTTCACATGGCACCAGGAGGAAAAAACGCTGTAAGAGAGTGCATTAAGATTGTAATACTCTGTTAATTCTGGTTAAAAATACATTTGGCACATAATTAAGAGTGAATTTTCTAGGCAAGTAAAATGCACATCTTTACTTCCAAAGATCTCTGACTAATTCGAAATCTGAAGCCAAATAAATGTACAAGAATTGAGACACATTTCTTTATGTCACTCTAACCCTATTGGTGAGAATAAAAGGTTTGTTTATTTAGCTGAAAGGATGTTCTTTCTCACATCTGTCCCACTCTAAAAACTTGAAAAGAAAACTTACTGTATAGTGGCTGTGAATCAGCAGTGGATTCTAGGAGAGCAGCTACATTGATTAGAAGTGCTAAAGAGGACTCTATTGAAGAGAAATATGTCCATTCCCTAAAAGAACTTTCACCCCTTTTCATTAAGAACGTTCAATTTAAGTACTGTCAGACCTTCATAAATTCCTTAGTCACACGTTATTAGTGGAGTCTCTCACTAGTCAGGAGATTGCCAGGAAAATGTAGGGAAACTGCAGTATTTTTAAATGAAAACTTGAAATGTGTATTTGTTCCACCTCCATGGTGTGATTAGGAAGTGATTTAATGTACCATAAATGTTTGGTAAGTCAAACACATATGAACATGATTGATGGTGACATTGCACACATTTAACTCATTATGTGTTACTTTACAGCAAAATTATTTGTGTAAACAGTCTGCTCAGTGTTAGAACTAAAACAAACTAAGAAACCTCAAAATATTGTATTTGTTCCTAATATTTTCCTTTTGCTTTTAGCAATGTAATATCATATGGATTCCTTTATATTCTTTTTGGCTCCAAACTGAACAAAAAGGAAATCAGCTCAAAAAGATTAATGTTCTGTAAACATTAAAGACAGATAGGTTGCACCAAACTATATGCTAAGGGAAAAAAATCCCCACAAAACTCTATACCTGTAAACTGTATTTTAATAATCCAGTCTTCTTATAACATAGACTGTTACTGTTGTATTAAAAAAAGAATTTGAACTCTTTATTAACTTCCACAGTCTCAGAAAAAGATGGAAATACTGTACTGTACTGCAATTTCTGTATTGCTTGAATTAGCAAGTGCATACCAGAAGTCTATCTATATGAAAAACATTGCAAAAAGCAGATAGGTGGAGTAATAGGCAGAGGTGATCAAATTTTGTCCCTGTGTACAATCTTACAAGCCACGTTGGAGTTGTTGTGTAAATGAATAAAATGTGGAATGTGGTACTCGAGTGTAACACAAGTCCACAGCCAAATTAGTTTTGTCTTCACTCTATAGGTAAGACAGCCAGCACACCTCATTCCAGATCTGAAAATTACCTAGAGCTGTCTCTATCATCCTCTGAGCTATTTTGAGAGCGGCAATATTTTGTGAGCTCTTTTGGCAGCTTTTGCTCACACCTACACGTATGCAATGTCCACTTTACATTCCTTTCTAGTCCAGGCTGAAAGACAGACGTAATAAAGCCACACAGATTTTCATCATTTTGGTGCTTACGTACAGTGATGGAACCCATGGTGTTTATTTTTGACCACCTAGGCAGCCTTGGACTGTTCTCAATTGTGGAACCCGAGTATGAACAGTGAATTCCTTGTAGGAATGTAGAAGGGCTTTAAAAGGAGAGTGAGAAGGAAATGCAATGTCTTGATTTATTGTGAGGTTCTTCAGGAAGCTGCATAATAAACTGATTACATGATCGTACTCATAGGACCTAGACCAAATAATAAATGTAGCCTGTTACCAAATATATTTATCTTCAAAGATCATGTAAAGATCTTCCTGACTGCAGTGTTTTAAAATCATTGATTCTAGGAATTACAACCTATTGTGGTTTAAAATGTTTGCTGTGTATACATAGTACCAGTCCTTGTGATAGAAGTGTATTTGTCTTGGGCTAAAGTCTGCCATAGGACTGCATTTTCAGTCAGTCATTTGAACAGTTCAGCACTGGTCTATGCTTTGCCTCATGATTGGATAGAAATCTTGCCCTGTTTTGTATATTTGAAACTATTAGAAGTAGAGCCTGTATGCCTTCCAGTTCAAATCCATCAAGGCCAGAATCTAAAAAAGAATTAGATGTCATTACATTACAAGGATACTCTCCCTGCCTTGACCCACTACAAAATTCTACATTAGTATTAAGGAGGAAAAGTGCATAAATCCCATTTGAAATTAGAACTAATCTTAATTAGCATATTTGATACTTTATGAAAAATACTCTCCTTACACAAATTTTAAAAATCATCCTTCCATACAGAAAACTCTGGAAATAGTTGGCTGAGATTCTAAAGTCTTCATAGGGATATTTGTTACCTTTGATTTCAGCAGCCAATGGAATTGAGTCAAGAGGTAGTTAATAATTTATAATAATTAAGCAAATGCAATTATAAGACTGTAAATCTAAGAAGCTTCACTCTATGACATGACCATAAGAACTGCTTTCAGCCAGTTATATTTCTGTCAGATTTAGATATCTAAATCTATTTAGGTATTTAGGCAAAGGCATAACAAAATCAGGCATTCACTCAAGCAGTTTGGGTGGACTGAAAGGGAATTATAGGTGAATGGGAGGAAATATTTTAACTACATTGCTTTCAATATACACTTCCTTTTCAAGTATGAATCAAGAATATTCAAGGTCATATTGAGTTAGGACAAGAGGTTATGCCTTTACACTGGCAGAAGGCAGAATTGGATTAGGTTTTAGGATAAAACTGTTTACTGTAGATACTGGAACAGGTTGTCCAGAGAAGTTGTGGTTGCCTCATACCTGGGAGTGTCCAAGGCCAGTTGGATGGGACTCTGAGCAACCTGGTCCAGTGGAAGGGGTCCCTGTCTACAGCAGGGGTGTTGGAATGAGGCAGTCTTTAAGGTCCTTTCCAACCCAAACTGTTCTATGATTCTGTGGGTGCTTTCTTTTCATTCTCATCTATATTGCTTGAGATAGAGAACTGTAACATTAAACATCCTCAAACGTTTTGTCCTGTTTCGTGCTCTTTCCATGGTGGTGATGAGCTGATCTTTTTCAATGCTAAGGACCAGACTTTACATCTGCTTTCACTGTGCTATAAAGGAATTGTATATCCACCATCTTTTCCCTTGCAAAATGCAATAAAATATCCTAGGTCACACAGCAACTCCAGTATTTGTTCTCTGTCTTGATAGTGATACTTAGATCTTGGCAGAAGAGATTACATAGTATGATCAGGTTCAGGTGCACTCAGTCTCTTTCATGTAACTATTGATGTCATTACACTGAAAAGCAAATGCTATGAGCAAGATAGATCTTTTGGAGTTACTGAGCTCCTGATAATTACACTGCTGGGTGTAGGGCTGGGTGTATTAAAGGTTTTCATTTTCTTCTGACAATACTAATGGTTGTGCTTGCAAGAGCTGCATCATTTTTTCATATCTGTCACCATGTCTCACTAGGACTTGATTGTATTATGTAAATATATTTGCTGATAACAATATTGTATCTATATATAAGATAGAGGAGCGCAGAGGAGTATCGTGACTTACAAAAAGATTCAGATGAAAATTACATTTCTTCTCTTGGATTACACTATGTAATTTTCCAGCTATTCTTCATATAGGCTATTAAAGCAGTGGATAATTTGTTTTATGACTGTCAGGAGACAGAATTGCAGTGTGACTTGGGGAGAGATAATCATGTGTTTGCAGTACTAGGGAGTAATCGGGAAGATAGAGATTGAAGTTGTTGTGGTAGTATGGCCCATTCTGGATCGGTTCCATCAGTTACCTAAACTCTAAAATATCATCACAAAGGCTTCAAGTAGTCAAGAGCATAATGACTCCTAAAGTATTTTTCCTCACAGGAGATACCAGGCAGGTGACCATCTGTCTCTTTGAAATCACTGGGAAAATGTCATGGTTCAGGTGGAGATAAAACAGAAAGATCATCTTAAGTTGACTGTTCTAATCATCTTATAGTAATATTTTATAGCATCCCAAATTTTAGCAATTCTTTAAATTCTATAATCAACATTTTGTGGTATCCTAACAGATCATATCCTAAACACTCCAATCACTAAATGAAGTTTAATTTAACACTAACTGGTATCTATGGAGCTTGATCATTGCCTTGTGAATGTTTGGATTTTTCCAGTCCTTTCTTGGTCCTTGAGTAAGGGTGAGTATTTAACTATAGGTCTGATCTGGAGTTCCTTCCTCCAAATCAAAACCATCTGCCTAAAGAAAAGAAAGCAAGAGAACGAAGTAGAAAGGGAGATATGTAATGTATTTATATATTTTTTCCGACCCCAGGTGGTGTCAATCTAAGAAAAAGCCACAAAATAGACCAAAAGTTACAAACATGCTCTTGCTATCATTACTCTTAGTTTTTTACCAAGCCTGCACTTTATCTCTCCTCTGTATATAGAGTTGCTGATCAGCAACATTTGCAAGCTTCCTATAAATAAAAGGGTTATAAAAAATGTGATATGGTTTCTCTGTGTGTGGTGGGGAGTAACATAATGCAAATCCCTTTTACCATCCCACGTGGCCTCTGAATGGTGAAACAATTTCTGTGGAAGAAATTTCTCCTGATTGTTTGCAGCCCACTTGTCAGACTGTATATGATTTGGAACATCTCCATATTACAATTTATTCTTGCAGTCGTTTACATCTCCAGAACTAAAGTAACTGATTACTTGGCAGCCTGTCAACAGGAGGAGGGAATAAAACAACAAAAAACTCCAACCAAAAAACCAAAAACAAAAAGGACAAAAACCAAACCAATAGAAGAAACCTGAACCCCACAAAAAAACCCTGAAGAGAACAAAAAAAGAGGAAAAAAATAATTTTAACTTACATTTCACCAGGTTTCGTAACAAGTTTCCATCCTCCTGTTCTTTAGAGCATTTTTTTGAAATAATGCCTTTGGCCAGTTTACAATGAGAAAAAGATTGATGAATCGCAAATTAATACTCAACCTTTGGGATAAAAATGCAAACTTATCTAAAATACTATATTGAGTCCTGTCAAAATAGCTCTGGAATACTGAAATTTGAAAACTTGAAAAGTTTTTTGATCCAAGAGAATCACAGAATATGAGTTTGAAGAGACTCACAGGGATCATTGAGTCTGACTCCTGGCCCTGCACAGGATATTCCCAAGAGTCACACCCTGTGCCTGAGAGCACTGTCCAAACACTGCCTGAGTTCTGTCAGCCTTGGTGCTGTGCCCACTGCCCTGGGCAGCTGTTCCAGTGCCCAAACACCCTCTGGTGGAGAACCTTTTACTAATATCCAACCTAAACCTCCCCTGACTCAGCTTCAGGCCATCCCCCCGTGTCCTGTTACCGGGCACCACAGAGAACACATCAGTGTCTGCCCCTCTGCCTCCCTGGTGAGGAAGCTGTAACTGAAGTGAGGTCTTCTCCAGGCTGAACAGACCGAGTGACCTCAGCTGCTCCTCACATGGCTTCTGCTCAAGGCCCTTCACCACCTTCATTGTCCTGCTGTGGACACTCCCTAGCAGCTCAATGTCTTTCTTATATCGTGGTGCTCCAAACTGCCCCCAGGACTTGAGTGAGGCTGCCCTGGTGCAGAGCAGAGCAGGACAGTTCCCTCCCTTGCCCAGCTGGCAATGCCTCCTCAGTCAAGACAGGCTGAGAAAGTTGGGGCTGTTCAGCCTGGAGAAGTGAAGAT
This sequence comes from Nicator chloris, assembly GCA_013400495.1. Lineage (NCBI taxonomy): Eukaryota > Metazoa > Chordata > Aves > Passeriformes > Pycnonotidae > Nicator > Nicator chloris. The sequence continues at coordinate 20,103 of WAAE01005010.1, forward strand.
TGTGTGGAGACTTTGTTGCAATCTTCGAGTATCTGAAGGGGGCTGCAGGGAAGCCAGAGGGGGATTCTTTGTTACAAACTGTAGTGATAGGACAGGGAGTAGTAGGTAAAAACTGAGAGGAGAAATTTAGGCTAGGTATTTGGAAGGAATTTTTTACTGTGAGAGTAGTTAAACACTGGAACAGGTTGCCCAGGGAGGTTGTGGATCCTCCAGTTCAGGCAGTGTTCAAGGCCAGGTTCGGTAAGGCCTTAAGCAGCCTGGTCTAGTGAGAGCTGTCCTCCCCATGGCAGGAAGGGTTGGGACTAGGTGATCTTTGAGGTCCTTTCCAACCATAACATTCTGTGATTTTGCTGTTTTTAAAAAAAGAAAATTGGGAAACTCTTTTCCTCATTCTTTCTACAACGTTATTTCACCCCATGCTCAGTGTGCTTGCCAAGAATTCAGTGTATTATTTCTGCATATGATATTTGATTTACTGACTACAGGGACTCTGTTTTGGGGATTTTTTTTCAGCATTCTAGAAAATGCCTTAAAAATAAGCAATGTTAATTGCCATAACAGCATACTGACTTACGTGTTAAAATCTGATTCATGTTTAAGCAGTTGTTTGTAAATTTCAAAGAAAGCTGGGATTTTTACTCAGAACTCTGCATCTGTTTCTTTGGTTTTAGATTGAGGAGGATACGTGGCAGAAATACTACCTGGAAGGAGTTGCAAATGAAATGTATACAGAATATCTGTCTAGTGCCTTTGTGGGTTTGTCCTTCCCTGCAGTTTGTGAGTAAGTAGAAATACATTTAATATACAGAAGTATTTCCCTTCTTGCAAGAGAAATCTAAGTTTTTTGCATGAGACCTTTTCATTCTGTTAAAGTCCTAATGTTGCTACATCAGATGGTGTCTAATAAAGTAAAAATTAAAGCAATCACTGCATGGAAGTATCTGATACATTGTAATGCCTGGTTTCAGGAGAGGTTTGTAATTAAGTGATCGTAAATGAAAGCACAAATGTTTCTGGTATTGAACAAACTCATCAGCAATCTCTTAAAATTGAGTTATTTACTCACAAGCACTATCCTGTTATTTTTCTAATGATTCCCGTTCTTTGAATAGTGGTGATCAGCATGAGCATCTTGGCTTGTGGTTCCATTGCAAGGAAACTATTCATTAATTTAAGCAGATGTCATGGAGTCGTGTAAGCGGTGTGGCACCCTGAGCTCTGTGCAAGTGGTTGCAAACCACTTGCAACAAGTCAAATATGTCAGAGAAGATACGTCTATTCAGTTATGAGAAAGAAGGACAAAGTGCATAACCATAGCGTGAGCCATGTGACAGCTTCATTTCTGGAGACTGAAAAACACTTAGATTTATCCTAGAACGAGTCTGTGAATGAGAGATGTGTATGCATGAGGTTTGTATAATAAATACTCTGTCCGCATAATCAGGTTAGTTTAGCACACTCGTATTTCCTCTTTGGTTGGCGTTGCTCTTCATTTCCAGCCATACTGAAAGGTCACCATAAGGGCTGTGGACAGCTTTTGCTAGGGACTGTGCAAATGCTTAAAAAGAAACAAACCCTACTTAGAGGAGCTTGGTGTCAAACTAGTTAACATAGAAAAACTTCTGAAGACTCCATTCTTAGAGGAGGAAATAGATGAAGTAGTAAAATACCATCTGTTATGGAAAGGAGGATGAGTATCGTTACACTCCTCTAACTCTCCCACCTTTCCCAATTTTTACAGGAGCAAAAACATGGCGTAAGAATGAGGGGAATAAAACTGTTAGACAAATATTATCCATTTAGAAATTGTCTGGGATGTCGCTATGACAGAGCCCAGTCTTCAGTTTGCTGGTAAAAGGGTTCTCAATACATCCTTCTACTGTGTCAGCCGAACTGTATTGAGTTTACTGAGGGGAAGTTTTTTGCTATAGGTACAAAAGTTTATGTGGATTTCTTGAAACAGGAAATCTCATAATTCAGAAATGTGTATTATATGCAGAATGAATGGTAGTTTGTGCTGTTAATACTAGCTACAGTAATGAAAATTAAATCTCCACACCAAATCATTTTAACTGTGTCAAGTTTTTATATGAGTTTGTAGGAAGATGTGACTGAGACTGTAGTTGACATAAAGCTGACATTCATTTGTCTGTGCTGGTAGAATGGAGATAAAATAATCACTAAAGAAAGGGTGCTTATTGAGATTTGGAAACATGTCTAAACTTTGGAGCTCCCCTCAAGCATATGGTTATCTGAAACATTAGCAAACTGTTAGCTAGTTTAAGTGAAACAAAAAGATTTATCTTAAATTTTCCAACACACTAATAGCTCTATTAAAAGCACATTGAAAATTTAAATGTAGTGTTACTTATTAATGAGTTTAGTGCATAGGTATTTTCACTACTGTAAGAATTGACTGCTCAATTTCCAGAAGAACCGGAGGACAGGGACAGCAGGATGTCCATAGCATTGGCTTGTGAAGGGGCAATTGAATCAGTGGACAGGTGTAGTGTATTCAGCTACCCGTGAAATATACAGACTTTGAGAACAGGTTTTGTCGTGTAGCTGTTAAAATTCATGCAGTCAATGACATTTTAAAAGCCTGAAATTAAATGAAATTTTCTGCTTCCTCAGGTTATTTGTCATAAATGCAAGTCTAGGAATGGGATTCTTTTGTAAATAGGCTGCCATACAGTCTGGGTAACAAAGAGCATGCAGAGACAGTGAGGATGGGACACTCAGTATTGCTGAAGAATGAAGAATTTAAATTTTTTGGTGTCGACGCTAGGGTGAAGAATTAGACGGAAACAGAAGTTAAAATCAGTCTGCAAGTTCTGTTTATAACTCCACGTGTGTGTACTGCGTGAACATGTGCCAACCAATATATTTTCAATATGCTAATGTAGTTCCTAACATTCTGTGCCCTTGGATATTGCTGGACCAGGTGTGGATGATGTTGACTGAAGATAAAATAACCAATCTGTCTCCCACTAGTGCAGAGCCTTCTAATATTAAGTCACACAAAACTAACCTTCACCCAGGTTCTAGGCCTACCATTCTCTACCCCAGATTTTCCTAATAAGGCCAGCATATCTCTGGATTAACACTCGACCTAGCGGTGGGAACAGCCACATGTCCTTGTGTGATGCTGGTTGTGAAAAGGGACTGATTCCTGCCCTCTTCTCTTCCTGCAGACTGGTGTTTGCGAAACTAAAGCTCTTAATGATAGCCATAGAATACAAGTCGGAAAAACGCGAAAGCAGGTACGTCCAAAGCCGCCAACTTCTGAAATTCTCGAATGCACTGTCAAGGATTTTGCCTGCTTTTTTTTTTTTTCAGTATGAACATAGCTATTCTTTGAAACATTTCAGAATGTAATTAGCATGCCATCGCCTTGCAGCATTTCACATGGGACGGAAAGGGACGTACTTCTGCCCTCTTCGTCCCTAAAATTAACCTAATGTTAATGTTTAGTAAAAGAATATTTAGTCCAAAGTACAGTAGTACATATGTCTCATCTCCAGGAGTGATTTTACTTATAGAAAAGCTTACAAATTTTATGTTTATAGCAAATCACTTTTAGTCAGGGGTCCAGCTTACACTACTGAAAACAGAAAAGTGGAAAACAGATGTGATATCAAAATTCATTATGACTATGTGTATTCTCAAAATACAAATTTCATTTAAACTAGGTTGGGAGAACCAATTTTGATATGATAAAGGATAAACAAATATAGGGTAAACACAATATTTAAATGATATCTGCTCTGGCAGAACTTACATGAATAACATCATGAAACTGGAGAAGATTAATTTAGCCTTAAAATTACTAATTGGCTGTCTACTCTCATCAACCAAAAAGAAAAAAAAAAATCATTACTTTTAGTACAAATTCACGGATGGGAAGTGTTTAATGAATTTTTTTTTTTGTGCAAAGGTTCACAGAAACTTGTTTGAACATTGGAGTCAATCTTCCACCAGCTTGTCCATCAGTGCTTTAAACAATATTCATTTTTAAGTAACAAAAATGTTATAAATGTTCTCTGGAGCATGTGGAGAGAGAATAAAAATATGGCAATACTGAGTCTGAGAGGAATTTGAGTTTCCTCTTTTGAATTTGATTTTCCTCTTTTGAGGTTTTTTTACTGCTGTAGTAAGCCTGTAGTGATACATAGTTCATCTTTTTGGTCACTAATTACCTTTTAGTGGCCAAAGGGCACTTTTGAGGACAATTGCTTCTTCTTAGAGGAGAACCAATTCTATCAATTGAATGCATTCTACAGTTTCTGGGGTTTTGAAAGTTTTATACTTAGTATTAACTTTCATAATTTTTCTTTGTCAAAAGAATCTATAAAACCTGTGTTAGACATTTGACATGGAAAAAGCAGTGTTACAGCTATTTATGAGTATTCCCACGCCCAATAGTTGATTTTGCTAGATTCTTCTATATGTTATAAAATGAAATGTGAAGTGGCATATGTACTATTGGATATCATTTTTGTTCACACTAAGCTGATTAAGAAATCCTCTTTTTTTTACTGTCAGATTTTTATGCTGTATTTATCTCCTTTGGACTCTTAAAATACTTTTCCATTGAAAGACCTCATTCTGCATTAGCTAATGTAAAGCAAACCATCTATTCTTCTGTCTATGAACAATTTAATTTCTTGATAGAAAAAGGAAAAATATGATAGTAACAGCAGTGGAACAATTTACCAGATTTTGTGTCTTCAGTATTAAGAAATACTTGGTTTCTCTTTTTCTCCTAACAATTATTGGCCAACTTTATATTGCCATTACTTCAGTTGTCATTTACTCACATAAGTGCTAATATTGTAGTCTTTTGCAGTAATAACAGATTGTTCTTGGCTTCCATATCATTCTTTGCATTAACTTCACTGGGAGTTGGATTGAGTTCTTAATCAAAAGGTGATGCAGAGGATCCCACAAAAAGTAACACAGTGTGATACAATCATATAATTCTTAAAACCACACAGGTAACAGTTTGCAATAATTATTATAGTAGGGATAAAAAAAGAGCCTAAAATTGCTGGAAACAATACTAACAAAGGGATATTAACAGTGGATTTGTTGAGTATGAATGTAACAAGAGGAGGGCATATAAGGTAGTCACATTTTCTTATAACCCAGATCCACAGTAATATCTGCTGATTTTATTCATCAGTTGTAATTTTATAGTCACTGTTTGATCAATTACAGATCTGCAGCATATCTTTACTGTTCTACTTGTTCCTGTGCTCTTCAATTCAGATATGTTAACTGGATATTTGTAGTTTTCTGATCCTTTAGTCAAACTAGAAAGGTAACGCAACAAAACTTCAGTTTCTCACCTCCTAAGTATACTTGCATTTCCATGCATCTTATTAAATGAGAAGGTGAGGAATTAAAATAAAAGTTAGAATAACATAGCTTAGAAGCATAAGCTCTTTTTGACAATGTATAGTTGTCATTTTTCAATTATGTTTGTTGATGCTGACATTGGAAATATTTTATTATGCTCATATCTAAATTTCTCCCTGGTAATTCTTCATAAAAGTGAAGTGGGAACTGACTATGGATATTCCTTTAAGCTTTTAGTCTTTATGAGAGAGATAAAAGTAGATACATGCTGATTTATACTAAAATTATAATTTGCATTCATATTTTGTAAAACCATTACAGAAGAAGTTTTATATAACTTAAAATTTAGAGAAACAATGTTAAATATAACTGAAAATCTAGAACATTATGTAGATGGCACCCTTTCATTAAGAGCTAATACTTCCTGCCATAGCCAACACAGATCTCAAAACAATATTTTCACAAGCAGAGGAAATTTCCAAAGCATTCTTTATCTACTTAAAGGATGAGAAGATCTTACTTCCAACTGTTTAATTTTTGTTACTAGTCATGAATAAAATGTCTCTATCATTACGTATCAGATTTTTGACTTCACAAGGAGTTTCCTGTTAAGATTAGTTTCATTTACCTTTCATCACTTTGCACTCAGATCTAAAGCAGTGAATACAATTCAGGAGTGTATACAGCTCTAAACAGTACTAATGTGAGAGCATTCTAAATTTCCTAATCCCTTCTTTATATTTTCAACTCAGTCTTAAATATAAATACTAGTCCCGTCCCATTGAATGGCAGACTTTTATTTGACTTTTAATATCTTGGTTAGATGTAGAATGGCATAAATACTAATTTACATCTGCATGACTTTTTTTTTTGTCCAGGCAGTCACTTAGATTCTAGTTTTCTACACCTTTCTGATTTACAGTCAAATGCTGTTAACTCTACCGTAGGGAATTTGAAATCAATAGTAATTAAAAATTATCAGAACTCTATCCAAGCTAATACCGCTGTACATGTTAGTGGCAGCTGAGCTTCCTGCCTGCAGATGTTTTTTTTCTTCTTTTTTCCTGACTACTAATAAAGCTACACAAAACAGAAAGCACACCTTGATAACAAGTTTTGTCTGTTTAGGTTCGTAATTAATAACAATTATGCTTTTACAGGATTGCTTAAAAGCAGATATTCAAACCTAAATATAAGTAATATAGTTATAAATATGATAAATGCATATTAGTTTTCATATAATGGGTAGAGTATCTAGAGTATGTTTATCTTTTTAGGCAACTGCTTCTCATCAAGGTATCTTAAAGATTAATTTCACAAACCATGATTAGATTTTTTTAACCTTTGCATTAGTATATTTGATAATGTTTAAATTATTTGTCAGCTATCAAAGAAATCTCCTAGTTTACAGAACTCAATTTAGAGTGTTTCTGACCAGCTACTAAAGTCTACACTCTAGTAACTCCCGCTCATGATATGAGTTAACCGTTCCTTCATCTCTAATTAATTTCTGGGAGTGTTATAACCCGTGATTAAGAACAAGAAGCACTTCAATGATTTTTTGTCTCCCTGATGCAAGCCAAATACTATCGCTTAAAAAATGCTCTTTGCTCATTTGGAGAGGTTTTACTTTTTTGTAGAAAAAATGCAAAGGAAACATGGAGAACATGAATCTGAAAATATCTCAATGTTAAATATATAGCAAAAAAAATAACAGTTCAAAAGTCAGACATTCAAACTCCTCATCTGAAATCCCTTTTAGAGATTTCTGCCTTCCTTTTTCCCCTGTATTTTTATTCTACATAACTAAGCAAGAAGGAAAGCCTAACCGGGATTCTTTCCTCCTGCTCCCCATTTATACTCCTCTTGTAAAATTTTCTCCTTGTCTATCCGTATATTTGTTCTCATTCGCAGCAGAAAAACCTTTAAGCCTTGAAGACTCTTAAATAAAGGGTTTTTTTGCTTTTGCTTTGGTGTCAGTTGATTTCTTATCCAAGTGTTTGATTTGCAATTTTTTTCTTGTCGTTTGCAGAAGCCGAAAGCGGTATGCCCTCTTCGTTACCTTTCCTTCCAACCTCAATCCTACCTTCACTCCTTCTAACTTCAGGACTAATTCCTTGCCAAGAACACAGGAAGATAACATCTTTGTCTATCTTTCTCTGTATATACACACACATATATACCTATATATA
>WAAE01005011.1:0-33426 GCA_013400495.1 Nicator chloris
CAGGGATGGGGAGTCCACAGCCTTGCTCAGGTACGGAAAGATTGATATATTGGAAGTATTTCTCTTCACTCATGGCAATGATCAGCTTGTATCTAGACTCTTTTTTGAGATATTTATACAGTTAGAAGAGGTGAATTCTGTAACTACCAGAAAGCTACAATTTAGTGAGATTAATCTGGGTTTTAACAACCGTCCCACACAACAAGAAATCATGTGAGCAGTGCCAGCACCTTCAAAAGATTAGTCCTCTTTGCCAGACAGTCATTCACCTACACTGTCTCTTTCAGCTTTTGGGATGTGAAAACTTTCAGGTTTTGGGTTTTCATGTGGGCTCCAGAGCAGCATGCAGAGAGACAAAGACTGAAATCACTCCTTCCTCTAACACACCAATGTAAAGACACAACAAATCCTTTGAGGCTTCAGAGTTATTGAAAGGGAACAGAGGAGAATTTAAACCTAAAGGAAAAATGTGTTTATGTTACTTGCCCTGCCTGGGAATGTTCATATGGCACAATGTTAAATGTCCACGACACTTAATTTTCATAGGCTATTTCTCTTATGGCAAAAATATTATATAAGCTACACATTTGCAAAAACACTTGTTCACCACAGTGTGCATTGAAATAAGTGCTAGTTCATTATAACCTTTAAAGCATCTCAACTTCATTGGCATTTAAGTATTGGATTATCTCAATGAGGTCATTAAAGAGAGCTGAATGTAAGGGAGAATAGCTCCTCAGCCCTATTTCATTGCAAATTTTATGGCTAATTACTAGGACAAAACACTAAATAAGAAGACAAACAGTACAAGTTAAAATGGAAGGTTCCCTGGCAGATATAGCTTTATAAAAAAGCAAAAGTTAAATGCTAAGAACTCATTCATAGTAAAAAAGCAATTTCCCAAGTATTATGCTCTATCTCCATTATGGTTAAACACCATAAATTAGCAGTGAGCATTCCAATTCAAATGACTTGTGTTCTTCAGTATTCTTAAAAATCAGTCGAATCAGAAGTCTGCTAGAGCTTCAATGGAAGTAATAGAAGACAATTTAATTGACAGAAATGTATTTTAGATAGTACTTCTTATCTTCAGGCAACACATTTTATTACCTTAAAACTTCATTACAGTGCACAAAAAAGGAGAAAGAGAAACATATGTTTACTTGTAGTGAACCATACGTTCAAAATGATAACAGAATTGATTTCTTCCTGCAATTTTATCTTTACTTTATACATTATGGCCTGTATGCAGAAATGTGAAAACCTAGAAATTTCTGGTACACTTCTGCATTTTCAGGAAAAAACAAATCATTTTCTCAGAAGAATGATATTTTTGCATTGCTGTAATGTGCATTGTTTTCCTAAGATCAAATCTAGAAGGAAAAGAGCTACTATATTGTCCTTGGTAGTATTTCTGTCAGATCTTGTGGCTATATCTTCCAAACAAAGAGAGTTTGGTGTTTCAGGGGGAGTCCTCAACATAAGAATAAGGAATGTTGGTTTTCAAGTGTAAGTACTGTGTGTGAAGTCAATTTCAAAATGTAACAGGTGACATTGTTGATTTTGATCCTGTATTGTCAGTGGGGAACAAAATACACGTTCTGAATCTACTGCCAAAAATTATCTGCAAATTTTTTTCAGCTGTTTCTGAGGGAAAAGAATGATGTCCAGTTTCTGGTGCTCCTGGAACTGTGGGTTATGAAACATCTTCAAGCACCTGACATCACTAGAAAGAAGCACACTTTGATAGTGACACAGGATTAAATGCCATGCTAACGATTAAGAATAATAATAATAAAAAAAAAAACAGATTCACAATCTAACAGCAGCCCTTTTCCAAATGACTTACAATCTGGTAGTGTTTGTAAGTTTCTATGAGCCATCAGAAGAAGTTGAGTCTAAAATGAATACTCCAGTTCTTAAAACTATGAAATAATTAAAATCTGTTTGGGGGCCATGAACTGAAGTTTGAATGAAGAAGCTGAAATGTCTTTTTCAGGGTTATATTCAACAATATAGAAACACAGAAAGGTTTAGGTTGGAAGAGTTCTTAAAGATCAGCTAATTCCAATCTCCTGCCACGGGCAGGGACAACTTCTATTATTCCAGGTTGCTCCAAGTCCCACCCAACCTGGACTTGAACAATTCCAGGACTGGGGCATCCACAACTTCTCTGGGCAACAAGTGGTGTGTCACCACCTTCACAGTAAAGACTTTATTCTTAATACCTAAAATTAGTCTGCTTGCTTTGAGTTTAAAGCCATTCCCCTTGTCCTATCACTACATGATCCTGCAAAAAGTCCCTCTCCAGCCTTCTTGTAGGCCCATTTTAGGTACTAAAAGGCTTCTATAGGCAGCAAAACTAAACAGATATAAACCCATAAAAGTCATGTCCTTCTTGCCAGACCCTTTAAGGATCTGGATCTCAGTTCTTACACTCATGGTGCAGGAGGACCACATGACAGTCACGTAGGCATTAATTGACTTTGACTCAGAATGGTAACTGTATTACAGTTATTAATACAACACATTACAAGTTTTAATGCACAATAATTGAATTGCAAACCATTTAATGGTTGGCCAGGGGTAGACAGAAAACAAACCGACCTTGGTTACTTGATTGGTCGGTCAGCAGCCAACAGTGCAGGCAACAAGGACACAGATGTGTGACAAAGAATATAAAGTTTCTGCACAACTATTGAATCCAGTAGCTGGAAGCTGGGAGCACAGCAGACTGTCATCTATGCAGAAACCCTGGTTGTGTTATTGTGGTTAAATATTAGTACAACCCATGGATTAAATACAGGACATGTATAGAGAGGCATTTCTTCTATTGGTTGTACATCCTACTGGAACATACTGATCAGTTCTAGAAACCACACAGGAAAAGACCCCAAAACAACAAAACAAAACCAAAACCAAGCAGGCAAACAAACATAAACAAAAACCCTTTTAAAATTGTAGAAGGTTTTAAAAAAAAACCTGACGGTATAAAGAAAATATGAGAAAAAAAATGAGAAATCGAATTCCGATATATATCCAGCTTTTGAGCTGGCTGGCTCCAGAAGCAGTCTGAAGGCCGCTGTGCTCCTGAGACAGAATTATACGTGTTATTAAACATGTTGGCAATTTGGGTTGAATTCAGGTTGCTTACAAACACTGCCTGTTCCTGTGTGATTGCAGGACAATCCACGATCCAACACAACACTGGGAGAGGGAGCAACATTTCCCCTTTGAGTTTGCCTACAGATTGAGATCTGTGTGGCTCAAATGCAATTTTATTACTAAATACTAGGATCTGCTTATCCTTTTGATCCAAAGCTCTGTCTCAAGGACCTCCCAGAACAAAGCATGTCTAAAAGAAATGGGCACAATGGTCACTTCCATTGGTGTAGACAGTTAATGGAGGTTGGACACTGAACCTGCAGACAGCATAGTTAGGAGAAATAAACCCCACTGACAGTGACCACTGCAATTTCCTTTTCCTTCAGGAGGTCACTACTCTGTTCTTTTCCATAATTTTAATCTGTATTAACTTCTTCTTTTTTTTTTTTTTTTTAATTAAGAGGAATTAAAGGGAAAGAAAAAAGGGGTCAATATAATTTTTTAAGATCCAAACTGGGGTTTTTTTTTTTTTTTTGCCTAACATTTTTATGCAAATGTCTGGAAACATTCTCTCCATGGTCAATACATGTAAGTAGTGTGTTTTTATGCTCAGTTCCCTGATTTTACCCTATTTGAAGAAATCTACTATTTGCAGAGTATTATTACTGAGATGAAAGAGTAACATGGGTTGATGGATAAACAAACAAGCAACAATAAAATGCTGCCCTTGCAAAACACTATACAAACATCAATTAATTCTATTTGCAGCAGTCTTGTGCAGCTGATAAATTCCCTTCTTGCAGAAGAAAGTGCTAAGGCATAAAAGTGGCAAAGAATTTTCACTGTGCCAGGGCATTGATTCAGACAGAGGGTTGAGGCTTGACTCTTTCCTTAGGAGTGCTTTCCCACAAGCACCAGGAGGTTCTGTAAGCTCTGAAACATGGGGTTTTTTTACTACAGAAAGTATGCTGCGTGATTTCTTGTCTCTCTCCTGTAAGGAAAACTCTCCCTGTGGAAGAGGTTCTTGGTTTCAGGCTCTTTAGCAACTGAGCTGCAGCAGATCCCAGCCTGTCCCTTCTGAGTTCCCAAGAAGTCTTTTCTCCCTTCCCTACAAGTCTTGATGTGATGGTGTGGCACCTTCTTTCTCCCAGCAGGCAACACTCAAACAGCCTCTCTGCCTGCGTCTTCTCCCTGCACTAACAAGACTTTCTTGCCATCTTCTGAGCTCTTATTTTCCTTGAAGAGGCCAACTTTCTCCCTTGAGATCCTGTTTGGAGCCAGAACAAAGCCAAGAGGCAGCTTTCCCCTCCCTGCTTCGCCTCAGCCGTTTATAAGGGTGTAACATCTGATACCCAACAAGCAGCTGTGTGACCCAGACACCATCCATCATGCACGGCCACAAAGTGACTCAATTCTGCTAGTCCAGTCCATCTTGGGAGGCTGAGATAAGGGAGGCTGTTCCTCAAAGACCCCATAAGATTTTCTTTGGTGAAAACTGAATGTTTTATTGTTGCTCATAAAAGGAGCCTTTCATATGGTTTTACACCGGATTTGCTTTTTTCTGTGTGCAGCTTTTAACAGATGGAATCATTCATGATGACTTTTTAATTTACTGGTTTAGAGAAAATCATCCCTTTCCTTCCAGAAATAAATGCTTGGTCTTCCCAAAGCACAATTGTGTTTTAATTGTGCTAAACTGGTGGTGTTAAAAGTTGCCTCATGGCTGCTTTGCCTTCTTTCTCTTCTAAATTTTTCCTATTAGAACATGAGCTGAATTTCCTTCTCAGTGGAATTACAGCCTCCTGAGGATAAAACTAGAGGTAAAATGAGTTCAGTATATAATAACAGCTGCCCACTGAAGGGACAAAGATGACTGGAGCTTCCAGAAGACAACTCTCAACCTGAGTATCATCCTGGAAAAATCCTGAGTTCATCTACAAGTGTTAAAATGGTTTAAAGAAGCCAATGATAATTTATATTTGGCACACCAGCACAATATTTAAACAATTACTTACTTTTATAGAAGAAATATTTTGGAAGCTCTTTTATTTAAGTCAAAGAATGAACCTTCTTGCTTGTGCCATTTTTGCCACAATGCTGTCAAAATGAGCCTGTCAAGTACCTGATTTTCTTACAGATGACTGTTCAAGCTCCCTGTGTAAGGCTTAAGCCTGGTGCTGTGCCATCCTGTGCAGGAAGCCCTCTGCTTCCAGACTCAGGGAGATGGGAAGCTCAGCAGAGAGCAGGATTCAAGGCCAGCCTTCCTAAAACAATTTCCTTCCTGTTCTGCAGCTGCTATTTGACCAACTCAAACTGATATTCAGCTACCAGCAAAGCTAAAAGTGAACACTTTAGCAAAGAGGCATTTGAAATTGAAGTTGAGACTCTGGGTAGAGAAAAGCCTTGATATCTTTACAGTATTTTCATATATATATATTCATATATCTAGTACATGTATATATTCTCACAACATTTGATTTTAAGAGGAAACCACTTATACGATGATTATTTTAAGAGGGTTGAGAGGTTTTCTGTAATTATGCTACACTCACAGAAACATAGCATCCTCTTACACATCTGTTCATTACATATCTGTGTCTCTGTAGCTAATCATTTAGAAATTCATCACGTGAAATATATAAACAAGGAAGTTCCATAACATTCACAGACAATCAGAGAGGCTGGCAATGCATATTTGATTATTTCCCAAAGTCAATGTTTCTGTTGAAAGGTATTTTATTGCAATTTCTTTCTCCCTATCTTCATACTAGAACTCCCCATTTATACAAGCACAAAAATATTGAAGGTCTTTTCCGGCCTAAATTATTCTACGTTTTTGAGCTGTTGATGTGTGTCTGGATGAGCAGTGAGGTGGGTTGAAAACTGGCTGAAAGGCAGGTCCAGGGAAGGGGGATCAGTGGCACAAAGTCCAGTTGGATGCCAGTGCACCCTGGGGGTCGACACGGGGTCCAGTCCTGCTTAACATTTTCATTACTGATTTGGTTGTAGAGCGTCCCCTCAGCAAGTTTGCAGGTGATAAAGAACCAGGAGGAGATGCTGATATGTCAGAGGAATGTGCTGCCATCCAGAGGGACCTCGAAGGCTGGAGAAATGAGATGATAGGAACCTGGTGGAGTTCAACAAGTACAAAATCCTGCACCTGGGAAGGAACAACCCCAGGCACCAGTACATGCTGGGGCCCACCCAGCTGGAAAGCAGATTGACAGAAAAGAACATGTGGATCATGCTGGAAACCAAGTTGAATGGGAGCCAGAAAGGTGTCCTTGCAGCAAAGAAGATTAATGGTATCCTGGGCTGCATTTGGTAAATTATTGCCAGTAGGTTGACAGCAGGGATCCTTCCCTTCTTCTTGGCACTGGTGAGGCCACACCTGGAGCTTCTTGTATTCTAAAGATGTTAACCAAGATTCACTGATGTTCTCAGAAAATTCTCTCTTAAGGTTTGCAACTGATCTGTGATCATGAGTTCATCTAATGTTAACTTTCAGTATTAAATGGAGGTATCCATATGCCATGAATTTAGCCATTACATAGCCCTCCTGTTTTCAAAGTTAGGAGATATTCTTCATTAGAGAATTATCCCAATTTCATAAGGCCCAAACCAGACTTTGGATGAAACTTTCTCTACATGAACCTTACAGGAAGTCTAAACCTGCTAAACTCTTGAATTAGATCCCTGAGTTGTAGTCCTTAAATTAAACTGAATAAATCAGGTAGACTTTGGTTTTTTACACTAGTGTCCTCCAGAACATGTAGATCAAGTTTTTAGTTTTGTTTGCTTTCCTCACAAAGCTTATTCACCATCCCTCATTACAGGCAGGGCTGTGAAACTTTTGTCCTAATGAAAATTATTATTTAAAGTAATATATTATGCACAAATTAGGACTGGGCCCTATGAACAAAGGCATATATTTGCATTTGGATGAATGTATTTGTGCACAGCTTAATCTCCATGTGATTGTATTTGAGATTTCAGGGACAGTACCTAATACTTTCCCTTCAGTATTGTCATAAATAAAAGAACTAGGAGTAAAACACTGAACTGATTTGTGCAATTGTTAAATTACTGCAACTGATGAAAAATACATGGCCCTAGAATTCTGACAAATATCTTCAACTCACAGCTGGCAAGGTCACAAAGCCTGAACTGAGCTGCAAAATTATGGGTATTTACCTCTCATTGAGTTAATATGGCCTAAATTCTTAAAGGAAAACAGCTTTGCCTTAGGAGTCAGAATGTCAGCACAGTTTAGGGCAGGAAGATAAGCTCTTAAAGTTGATCTGAAGTGGGTTTTGGCAACATTGTCCCTATTAACCAAATTAGCAGTCAGCAGGTGGTAACTACTGCGCTTCCAAAAGTGCAGGAATGGAGGATGATTTGTCATAGAATGGCTTGGATTGGAGCAGACCTTAAAGATCATCTAAATCCAACCCCCTGCCATGGACAGGGACCCCTTCCACTAGACCAGGTTGCTCAGGCCCCCATCCAACCTGGCCTTGAACATTTCCAGGGATGGGGCAGCCACAGTTTCTCGGGGCAGTTTATCCAGGGCCTCATTTGTGTTCTTTATTACACTGAGCAAAGAGGACGTGCAAGAGCATTTTCCAGCTGAAGGGTGGGATCTCAGAGGCTGTAACTTCTCAGGCTATTCCTGTTTGATCTACAGGAGCTTGTCTACATTGTCATGAACCAGGATGCTAAGTCTGGTCACAAGTGCAGGCTGCAGGATGCTGATCACCTTGTATTTTTTGTCCTGACACAGCTACGGATTTAAGCGTAAAGAACACATGGAAGGATGTCCTACTTAAAACAGGGAGCTATTTAGAAACAAGGCAGCACAGCCTGAATTATCTGAGTTGCTACAGCATCCAAGACCCTGTGATCTTAAACAGATCATGTCCCCTGCATCTATTAATTACACTGCAAATTTGCCTGATTGTGTGACTGTCTAACAGATTCAGTGTCATGGCTCTAAATTCTGTTAATTACAATTCTGCCAGATGGGTGACAGAAAAGGGAACAAACTCCAAATTTCTGTAGAAAGTTAAAAGAAAAGAAATGCCATCCTGTTTTTCATGTAGCAAATGTTAAACTAGATCCTAGGCTGTAAAAACTGACCAGCTCAAGTGCTGGTGTTGGCCTGATTCACACCCGCTGAAGATATGGCCCAGTGTTAAAAGAGCAGATGATTCATGCAGTTTTTATATTAAACATTAATATGATGTTCTCTAACATAGTTTAATAGGTACCTATTGAGTGCCAAGTTTCCGTCGGTGCCTAATAAGTGTACTGACTAATAATAATTAACAGATCCACTTGGAAAGCAGTAATTTTCATATATTCCCCCTGCAAGAGTTTTAACTGTTAATGAAAGTTAGATTAACAATTGCTGTAAGATGGATCTATAATCCTCAGCTTTTGGCTTTTTTTTAATCCTCAGCACAGCAAAGAAATTATTCTAAGAGGCTCCAGTTTCCATCACACGGGTAGCAAGGACCCCCAGAGAACATCCCAGGGCTGAATGCAACCAGGATTTTCTCAGGTAAACCAGCCCATGGTTCTTGCTAAACAAGTGGGAAATTGTGCTGATATTTAAGTTTGCAGCAATTTTTGTATTATTTTGGTACTATTTTGCCCTCGTTTTGTGTTCTACAGTCATGGAAATCACAGATAACACACCACTGCAAGAGTATGCAGGGGTCTGGAAGCACAAAGAGGATTTTTCTGCAGGGTTCAGATCCTCAAACTGGTAATTTTTGAGTCCAAGCAGTCTGGCAGAGGAATGTTGTATAAAACGGGGAAAGAAAGCTTCAGGCTGCTATTTGCACTGCCCTGAACATGGGGGTAAAGCCCTCTGAGCCACCACAGGAGCCCCCTATACACAGGTTTGGGAGCTGGGCAGCAGCCCTGCTCATCCTGCAGCATCCGAGGGCATATCCTCCTCCCAGGGTTCCCGTTTCTCACCTGCAGTATTCCTGGCAAAGTGAGCACTAAAGGAAAGTTTGTGTCTTTTATGTGAGGACAGGCATTAAAAACACAGCCCAGGGTCTGAATAGCACTGACTCACACTGGGGGAGCCCAGCCACCCTCTGCTGATGCTGAATGTTTCACTTCAGCCAAACGAATGAACTAATTCACTACTTCTGTGAGGACAGGGGGAAAAAAAAATAAAAAAGGCCTAAAACATTGGTGGATTGTTATTTTTATTCTTTCTTTCATGCCTGCTAGTGGGAAGTCCTGACAGGCCAGGCTTTCCCTGAAACAATGCAAATGAATGGCTGAACACCTCACAGTTATTGGTGCCTTCATCCTTCGTGGGCTGCAAATGCAGCAGAACTGTGCATATTTAGTGTCTGCGAGGTGCCTGGGATAATGATCTTCCTCTGATGCAGTGTTATTGCTGTTTCTGGCAGGCCCTGGAAGAGCAGGCTAATTGCACAGTGTCAGATGGTAGGTGTGTTACTGGGTAAAACTCTAAGAGGCACATCAGCAGAGCCTTTTACAGCATAATAGGCACTGATTAGCCAGCCTCCTCATATGGCCGGAAAAGTTTCACCACTCACTATTTGCTTTAAGTTCAGGGGGTCTGAATGTAAACCAGGAGTAAAATGAAGACTTTTGTTTCTCATTATGGCAGTGGAGGAGTAAGAAATTGCACTGTTTGAAGAGTCCAGTCCCTTCACTTTCCTGATTTTACCCACTTTAACACCCATTCCTTGGAAAAATGCCATCTATCATTTAGTTTTTCCCTGGCTGGTGATATCGAGGAGTCTTTCAACTCCAATCAGAATCACCAGGAGTTTAATCCAATCATACTAGGGCTTGCTCCTGAAAGATGAAAAAAATCACTTTCATAGGACATGGAAGGATGTGGCCCCTGGTTTTAGAAGTCTTATAGCAAAACAATGTTAATGCAGATTGCAGTGTTAAGAAAATTGTAAGAAAAGTTCTTACACTCTGTATCACCCACTTGAATTAAATCGAGTTATTCCTCTCTCCAGAAATCAAGAGACTGTTACTCCAAAAATCCCAAAAAGACATTTCTCTATTAACCTTGAATATATGAGGGAGGTGCTTAGATACTAGATGGCAGTATAAAACCTTAATAAAATTCATTTTAATAATGACATTTTAAATAATTATGCAGTACATTATCAATACACGTGCTGGGTTAGCAGAGGAATTAATTTAATTTCACCACCATCCTCTGTATTCCAGGTATTGAAGGTTTCTTTTAGAAGAGATACAAACTTTTTTTGTGTAATATTCAGACATTAATGAAACCTTCAGATAGACTCTACTTTCTCCCTAAATTTAGTCATTTCCATAATTGCAGTGAAGAAAAATAGTGTTATTTTATATCAATATTCAACGAGTATCTTCATTACAATCAGGAAAATTTTGTTACTGGTAAAGATAAACTCTTTAAATATAATTTCTCTCTGCATTGCTGCTATGAATGAGAGCAGTAGAGAGAAGAAATTGCCCCAGCAAACCTGATGCTGAAATATAGATTGTTGATAATTAGTAGTCTTATGTGCCGTTTCTCATTTGGGCCAATCCATTTTTATTTCACCAATTTGGGAAACGCATCACAAATCCAAGACTGATTGCAGAAACCTAAAGCTGAGAAATATATTGGATGCAACAGATGGTGGTGAAGTTAGATAATAGAACAGAGTGCTAAAGAGATTTATAGTCTGCTTTTTATTGCTCATTCTGGGGGATGTTAGCATTCTTCATTTGTGCTCATAAGGCTTCTTCATGGCAATATCCATAGTTCATAGACTAATTCTTAGAGCATTGTTACATTTATCTAATCCAACCTCCCACATAACACAGGTCAGGGCATTTCATTAAGTGTTTCTTGCACCTAGAAACAGACTTTTATAGCAGCTATCATAGCAATGGTAAACTGCCAACACCTTTCTGTCAATTTATGCTCTGTTACAGCGAACTCTCCCTGCCCCAGCCCAAAGTGCTACCCACTGCCATTTACTCTCAACAGCTCGTGGCTGCACTTTCACTCTCCCAGCCTGCTGGTTCCAAAGCTTTATCAAGCAGAGCCACGTAAAAGGGCAGGAACAGAGCGTGCATGATGCTCAGTTCAGATGAATACAGAGCAAGCAGTAGTAAGACAGGGTATATTAAGTAGGAAATACAAGGCAAGGACACAGCAGTTGAAGGGCTCTTGAGCATTTCTCCAGGAAAGGTCCTTTAACCTTTGTGCATGGTGCATTTCAATCGGATGTCAAAGCCTCTCAGTCTATAGCTCTACTGAATGTAAAACAAAACCCACTTGAAAATTAGATGAAAATAAGCACTGCTAGGTATTGATATTGTGGATTGGGGGTTTTGTGTTATTTTTCTTATTTTTTTCCCCGATGGAGCAAAACTTTTCAAGTCATCTGTATTCCACAAGTAATAGCACTTGCCTTTATGACTCTCAACTGTTTTTCTTTTTGCATGATGTTTTGCTTTCTGAACTGGCCTGAACAAATTCATATCTACAAGGAATATTTACTGACATGGTAAGGCCACACATTCTTTTGCAAACACACCCCCTCTTGCTCCACAGGCAGATAACAAAGGTTTCATATAAAATCTTCACTTCATTAGCACACCAGGCCTGTGGCACATCTGGTGGGGCACATCAAGTCAGCACAGCAGCACCTTCAAATCAGACTTGTAGATGTGTGGTCTGTCAGCAAAGCCCTCTGCAAACACCTGTCCAAACCTGCATGTCATTTAGCACAGCAAACCAGGCCCACACACATCTCACCTGGACATCAAACTCCTGCCTGTTGTAGACTGTGCACCAAAAGGACCACAGAGATGTGGGGGGACTGGGTGTAACAGGTGTCCTAAAGGAGCTCCAAAGCAGCTTCCCACAGCTTTGGCCATGATCCCTGCTTGCCATGTTTACATGAAGATTTTGTTGTTTTATACCTTTCCACATTTTCCATATCCATCAGTTGTCTTTCATCTCTAAATCCAGGAAACAAACCTCACAGAAGGGTGAGAAGTTTTTTCCATTATACTGCCTACAGCTCATCACAGAGTGGATCCCTTATCACCATGTCCAGATGTTACTGGGAAAAAACTAATAAATGACAGAATTTATTTCATTTCCAAGGATTGCTGTGCTGGATGACTCCATATTCTCTCTCACTTCCGAGACTGTGGGACTCTGTAATATCTCAGCATCTCAAAAGCATCCATCTAGTACCTGCATGAGGAAGAAATGTATTTTATTTTCCCATAAATGAGAAAGGGTCTCAAAAAGTAGTGAATTTCCAGGTTCTTGTATCTGGAAATATCACCAAATGCAAACAAGCCATTTTATAATTCTTACATACAATAAAATCGTTACTGGAAGTGTTGTACTGAAGGAAAGTAGATGATTTCAAAACAAATCAAGTAACCAATAAGAAACATTTACCATTGTATTAGACATTATAGGGTAGGTGTAAAACCCCTTGAGTCAAGCTGAAATAGTCCATTTCTGTCACTAAATTTATAATCTAAATCTTGATGTGCTGGATTTCACTTTGGACTGGTATCATCCTTATTTCCCTGCATCTGTACCTAAACCCAAGATCACCCAAATGATCTGCACCAGGGTAATGCCCATATTTCCACTACTAGCTTATCTTAGTACATTTGTTGTCTCATTTTACGTTCATTGTAAGAAGCAGGAATGAAATAATTGCATCTACTTTTTTTTTCCAGTTACATGCTGTTAAACTTGTCAATGTATTCTCTTCTGATTTGCCCAGAAAAAGGCAATTTACATAAAGCCCAAATGCTAAATGCATAACCAGGGCATGTTTTTAATTGCTTTTAGTCATTTTTAGAAAAGTAAAGGAACCAGGCATTTTCCTTTAGGTCCTTGTCTAATCAGATTTCAGATTCCCAACATAAATTACAGTCTATTTGTATGCAACTGTGGGTTTCCTTTCTGAGCCTGAATGCTGTCTGTGTGGGTTTAAGCAGAACTGCCCTCGTGCTGTATCTGTATTTTGGCATTCAGTGAGGAACAGAAAAGGACCAAACACTTTATTTTTTAAAGGTTTGCTAGTGACAGGAAGGTTTGGGTTATAATGGCAGAAGTAAGCGTTGTCCAAGCTCCTGATAAAAAGTTTTTTAATTGCAGAGTAGGCAACGAAAACTGATTCAAACATGCATGCTGTGGTGAGAGCTCTGGCTGCATGACTTTCTGTAAGTGCAGGCTTAATTTAATACTAAAGGCACAACAAAATTCCAAAACTGGGAATGGAAGTAAGGCAAATGTAAATGAGACAGGGTAGGATTTCAACAATAGTAACTGTAAACCATCAGAATTACTTCATCTGAAAAGTGCTGGTTTTCCCTCCCTTTGAAGACTTTGAAATGACATCACTCTTTCTGAAAGACATCTAACTCAGCCAGAAGTCATGGGTCAGGTTTAACACAGGAATTACTGTGCATCATTTTGTGCTACAGAAGCATAGAACCATTTAAGTTGGAAAGAACTGCTAAGATTGTTGAGTGCAACCATTAACCCAGCACTACCAAATCCACCACTAAAACCTGTCCCCAAGTGCCTACAGATCTCTTAAACACCTCCGGGGAAGGTGACTCTGCTGCCTCCCTGGGCAGCCTTTTCCAGTGCTTGATAACCCTCTCCATGAAGAATTTTTTCCTAATATCCAACCTAAACCTCCCCTTGTGCAATTTGAGTCCATTTCCTCTTGCCCTGTCCTTTGTTACCTGAGAAAAGAGATTGATCCCCACCTGGCTACAGCCTCCTGTCAGGGAGCTGTGGAGGACAATAAGGTCACCCCTGAGCCTCTTTTTCTCCAGAGTGAACACCCCCAGCTCACTCAGCTGCTCCTCACAGGACTCATGCTCCAGACCCTTCATGGGACATTTATGCAGGAGGTCAGAGGAGATAATGGGGTTCTTTTGAGCCATAAAATGGAATTTCACTATGGTGGTGCCAAAAGCTTGATGAAACATATTAAACCCTTATGTTTAAGGCAATGGATGTGACATGGGAGTGAAATCTAATGTCAGCAAAAAATGACTTAACATACCTAAGCCACGGACCCAGTGTTTGGCTCTGCTCCCAACTACCTCTGCCTTAAACCTTGAACCTGATGCTCACTCACCCACCACTGACTGGGGTGATGCCTCTTCTGTACATTCAGCATGGCTGCTGCCATGATTGTCTGTTAAATTGTGTTTTCCTGTGCAATTGGATACTACAAAGAGAGCTTCATGCAGCATTCAGTGACAAGCTGCTAATAGCTGTTGATTCTCCCTTCCACAGAAACATACATTAAAGAGGAGAAGATATTATCAGACTCATGCTGAGATTTAGAAGTCCTCCGTGTGGGTGTGAGAAGAGAGAAATTGAAGGAAGAATAAGAGGGGTGATAAAGAACAGACACAATCTCTTCAAAATTATGGTCATTGAAAGGAAAAATTTTCCTGGATCAATCTTGGGACTGCAAACTCTCCATCTGAACTTTGTTTCCTTTTGCCACTGAAAAAAACTTCTCCTGATGGGAGATACCTTCTGATATTACTTGTTTGAGTCTAGACCTGGTCCCTAGCTTACTGGAAATCTATATTTCCTGCAGATTCCTTGCTTTATGCTTTTTATAAAGCACAGCTTTTTTCAAAAGGCTCGACTCCCCCTGATGTCCATGGGACATTTAGCATTTGACAATAATGTGAGTAAAATTGGACCAATGCTGAGAAAAATCTCTCTCCCATATGCCATAATGAAAACCCCCCGTGTGTTTATGTGCTTTTTAAAGCATGTTAAGTGATTATGATGGGGCAGACACTTCTAATATATAAATCTCTAGAAAATGACAGAACGTTTCTGAAGCCTCCTGAGTGGGTAGGAATCCTGAACCAACTGTTATTTCATATTTAATCCCATTCTCTTTCTCCCTGAAACTAGACAATCCTGATTAGGCTCTACTTTTTAATAAAATAACAAATTCAAATAACAAATGCAAGTACAGTAGTGTGCTCCATATAAAATTTACATTAGAGCTTTTCTGAGAAAAGCTGTAATGCTGTGCTTGAAGTAATTTTATTTTTACAGAGTATTGCTCGTTAAAAGTTGTAAATCCCTTTCTGTGTTGCTGAGGATGTGTCTAGCCCCCAGTTAAATGGAAATGTATAATCCTTCTCACTCATTTGATTTTCTTAAGTTGTGGTTCTCTCTCTGGGCCCAGTCCTGGAAGGTGACAGATACTCCCCAGTCAGGAAGACAGATACAAAATCAGACATTCCTCCTTGTCTGGGTGGTATTTCACTTTCCTGAAAAAAAAGCCATTCCTTCTCTCCTCCTGCCCATTTTCTTCATCCTTGATAAAGGAACAGAGAAATGGGTCAGACCTGTTTCCCATTCTCCCACCTCCATCCACCCCTGGAGCAGCAGAGCTGAAGCCGTGGGAGAAGCTGAGGGTGGTGTGCAGGGTGCATTTTCTGTGGGTGAGAAGAAGACCACGAGGCAAACTGAGACTTGGAGGATCAGAACCTCTTTCACAGCTTCTTCTCTCCCAGCCGCCAGGCCAGTGGGTGGGGTGTGCCTAAAATAAGCCTGAAATCCAGTATTTCAGAGACATTCTATCAGCTATCACTGTAGGACTTTGATGCCTAGCTACTTCAAAACCCAAAAATCATTCCTGAATATTGGTAGCATCTGGAACCTGCCATTATTTGTGCCTTCAAATTTTTACTGCAGAAATAGAGAAATAATTAAACCAGAGCAAAGTCACAAGGGGAATGTGCCTCATGCTTTATTTGCCAAGCTGCTGGAAATGCGGAAGGCCTCCTGCTGTCACATAGAGGTTTTGTCAGTCCTGAACATTCCCAGGCTGGTGCTGAGGATTTGGGAAGGAGGAAACACTTTGCCATTATCCACAGCTGGAGCCACGACCTGTAAAGGAATCATCTCTAAAGCTTCTAAAAGGATCAACTTCTTTCTGAGCTATGTTTCATCAGGAGTACAGACAGGGCAAGATGGTTTTTATCCTGTTAATTTTAGGTCAATGTGACAGAAACCAGAAGTCTGATTAGACTTTTATTTGAATTCCAGAAAAACAAAACTCCTTTAAAACACGCCATTCTTGCTCAATGGAACAAAACAACTTTGTTCTTCTCCTCGAGTCTTTTCTTAAAGGTAAAATAATTCAAGGTTATCACCTCCCTTCAGCGTCCCCCACTTCACTGGAATTAGTCTTAATTTACTTTAATGAAACGTACAATATTAATCTTAATTAAAAGCCTTGGAGACAGACCTGTGTAGACTCATGACACAGACACCTTGGACTTTTGTTGGAGCCTCTTTTCTATGTCATTTGGGATCCAGGAATTTGTCTTTCAGCAAATGGTAGCTCTGAGATTTTTCAGTCCTGTTGATCAGTTAAGCAGTCAATGACTTCAGAGAATTTTCCTTTGAAGACTTTGACTTCCACTTAGCCTTCTCTTTAAATCAGCATTTGTTGTCAGAAGGAGGAAAACCACCTTGAGTCAATTGGGTCAAATAACCAACTTATTTTGCACACACATTATATTTCAGCAAGTAAAAATGAACAATTGACTAAAAGTTCAACAAAACTGGCCTTTGAGTGTCATCAAGAACAAAACTGCCCCCAGAATTTTATGCAGAAAGGCTGAGAGGATTGGGATTGCTCAGCCTGGAGAAGAGAAGGCTCTGGGGTGACCTTAATATTGCAGCTTTTCAATACCTGAAGGGGGTTTGCAAGAAAGCTGGAGAGGGACTGTTAATAAGGGTATGTGGTGATAGGACAAGGGGAAATGGATCTAAACTGAAATACGGCAAGATTAGATTGGGTAACAGGAAGAAATTCTTCACCCTGAGAGTAAAGCTGGACCAGGCTGCCTGAAAAGGTGTGAAACTCAAGTGGAAATCTGTTTTGCATTCATTAATTTTGATGTTGTGAAACATCACAGTTTTCCATGATATTTGGAGAACACAAAACCAAGTATGAGGCTTTTTGCTTTACCTTATATGCATGTATAAATCTGTACACATACATATTCATGTATATATGTATGCATTTCACAAGGTGTGGAAAGAAGTTTGCACGTGACTGACACAAATGTTATTTGTACTGCTGAACAATCCTCTATCTTTCTAAAAAATGAAAACCACACTGCTGTCCATCCCACCACTTTTCATCTCACCCATCTTCAGCGAGTTAAAAAATACAATAGGCTGCTCTCCCCTGCTCCATTAAGCTAAAGTGTCTTTAAATGGGCCTTTCAACACCTCTCCCTCTACAGTGAGCACTCACACAGGCTTGAATATCAAACTCCAGGTGTTTGGGATCTTGGCAGTCATGCCCTGATCCTGAACCTTTGCCATCAGCTGAAGCAAATGGCTGCTACTGAGAGCGTTGTTGACCTAAACATTTTCTGACTGAGGCTTCAACCTGCCCCTGTGATTGACACTTCCCAGAAAGCTGATGTGTCTGATGGGCTGTATCAGTTTCAGCTCTTTAGGTTTCAGATTCAGGAGCTGGTAAAATGAGTTCAGTTCTCACCGTGCATAATTCGGTAACTGCTGCATCAGCTTTAGCTTGCTCTGCATTTAATTTATTAGGAGAAGAGATGTGTTCCATATGCACAGATTGATTGTTGTTTCGCCAGGTGATGTGTTTCAATCAGCAGGTGATACATGTCATTTACTACATTACACAGCTGCAGATGTTGAAATACGGTTCAAAGGGATACGTACTTGATTTTGCAACACATTCTAATGCGTTTTGACACGCTTTTCATTTAGTAATATATTCAGTCGTTCCTTCTGTTGTGTATGTTTGTCAGGTGGGTTTTTCTGTGTTGGGTTGTTTGGGTTGGTTTTTTTCCTTAAATGTGTGATTTATGGGTGTTTCTCTTTAGACTGTGATTAAAACTTTTATCCCGACTTCACTCTGCTTTGCTCATTTATCTATCAGAAACATTTATGCATATAAATCATTATCACATGTCAACCTCAACATACAAAGCAAAATTAGTCAATTTGTAGAGATATGGGCTAAACATTGCAAGATGCTTATAACATTGGGACTCGGGTTTTGGTGGGATCTTAGGACATTGCTCAACTAACATTGATTCATAACCTTCTTCACATGCTCACATGCTTACCTTTCATCTTGCCATTCATAAATTTCTAATTTTCTTTACGTGGATGTAAGTAGAAAAAAAATTGTGCTAAGTTTATTTTTTTTTTATTTATAGAACTCCATATAAGCTGACAAGGAGCTCACAGTCCTGAGATGCACTTTTAGGAAATGTCTTGATTTCTGTGTGTGCTGCAGCAAGATTTTCTGAATTTCCAAGCTAACAACATTTCTACCTCTCCCAAGCACATGCTTTTGGACAAAAGCATATTTTTTTCTTTGTAAAAAATGGGCCCTGATCCTCAAAATATCTCAGTAGGCTGTTGGCAGTAGGCAATGGACAAGCATTTTCTCTGAGGAAAGATGAAGCATCAGACAAAGCAGCAGCATCACATCACATGCTGCAGCTGGAGGTTCAAATGAGAGTCAGGCAACTTCAGTTCTGTCCTTTGTCATTTTGGAGTGGATGCTCTAAGATTGAGACATTTTACTTGAAACACAAAGCTTTTCAGCCTAACTATGCTTCGGCACTTTAACTTTACAAAACACTTCACAGAAAATATTTAGCTCTTAAAAGAACTTGCTTAAAAACGAAGAATGTCGGTGTTCCACACAGTCATTAAAGGCTACATGACATCCTCAAGAGAAGAAGAGATTCAGTGCAGAAATAAGAACAAAGTTTGTTCTCACCTTTGTGTGCTTCAACTCGAAACTCCAAACCTTTAAATAAGTGCTGCAATTCTGAATATTCTCTAATGCTTTTGCTGGGAATGATTTTGCTAGCACATTCAGGGCACTTAAACTCTGTTTCTCCTCAGAATTGCTCTCTGGAGGAGGTTTTCTCACCCCAGTCAGTATAAAGAGAGCCACAGTATACAAATCTCCTAACTTAGGTATCTACACTGTAAATATCCTCTAAGGGACTGTTGCTGCAGGATGTAGCATTAAAACCTGTTCTGATGCCTCAAAGAATTACTAAAATGTTGTCACAGGCAGGCAGCTATGTATCATTTTTCTGTCACTAAGCACCTTTACAGCATTACAAATGTTCTAAGTGCTCAAACAATGTGCAAAGTAAATCCATTTTAAACCAAGCCAGTTGAAGTATAAACAGTAAAATGTTTGTCTTGTTTTTGCCTTTTCATATTTTCCCCAACATAGAAAGTAATAATTTGCAAGGCTGTAAAATTCTGGAACAATAAGAGCAATTTTTTAAAATATTTTAACAGTTTGAAGAATGTTCTGCTTGGAGGATGAAGAGTATATATGTGTATATATAAATATATATGTGTATTTATATATATATAAATATATGGGAATGGTGCTTTGTTTTTTTTCTCACACCACTTTTCTGAGTCACAAAATGCTTCACTTCATTGGATTTATTAAGGAAAAAATTGTGTGTTGCTGTTTCTGATCCAGTGATTAGCTGAACTTATCTCTTGGGGACTGTGGGAGAGAAGAAATTCCTAAGCTTTGTTTTTGCAATGCCATCTCTGCACGTAGATCCAGAATATTGATATCGTGGGACCAGCCTAAAGCTTATTGAAATCAATAGGAAGACTGACTGCAGTGATAATGGTACTAGCCACAATTTTGGAAATTTCTTAAGCAACAGCTTTATACTGCAATGGGATTTGAGTAAATGCTGAAGCGTTTTGCTGCACTGAGATTTCGTCCTGGAACTGGGGTTTATGTACCTGCATTTATCAAAGGTGGTGTGCCTGTGTGCTTGCAGGTGTAAGTACATGTGCCCAAATGAGCAATCCACGTAGAGCTGTTGTGCCTTTATTACCCAGAGCAGATAGCAAAAAGTCCATCCGTCACATAAAATAATGGGGAACTGCAAAAACTCGCTGGTTTTGCCAGCTGCATCCTCCCCTCCTTTTCAGGGAGATGGCTTTGTTGTTGCATTTGCCAGGCTGTCACTGGCTATTTCTCCAGCATGGGGAGATCCTGACATCAGCCATCAATATGTCACATCTAAGTGATGTTGTGTTCAACACTCACAGACAATTTTCAAGCTCTATAGTTGTCTGTTCTGCATAAGAACCTGCCGTGCCTTAACCCCAGCCAGCAGCCAAGCCCCATGCAGCTTCTTGAAAGCCCTGCTCAGCAATAACAAAAACATCTCTGTGGTATCAACCCCGTGCTCAGCACAAATGCAAAATGTAGCCCCATACCAGCCACTGTGAAGAAAATTAACTCCACCCCAGCCAAAACCAGCACAGAACCTTTAGGTGAGAGCAGGTCTGTAGCAGATTTACATAATGAGATGACTTGAATTACAAGAATCAAATTATTTTTGTGCCAACTTGCTATTTTTAAAATTTGATTTGCTTTGCTTTGGACCCCTAAGTTTCATGGAGAAAGTGAACAGATCTTATCCCTTTTCTAATCCAAACGGAATATCCAAACATCTTCCCATCCATAAGAGTTGACTTGTGTTTAAAGCTTTTTTCCCACGCCCTAGTAGAATGCACGCCATAAAGAAAGGACTTTAAACATAAGGGAGAAATCATATCAGTAGGTTTTGGCACAGAAAGAGTTCTCGTAATTTTGAATAGCAAAAGGCTGCCAAGGGGTCCAAGAGGTCAGCACATGTCGCTCTCAAGCAAAACTAAAACAAAAAGGCTGAGAAGCTGGGTCCAAAGATTGTTTTAGATCTTTTTCATGTGGGTTTTGGTTGGTTTGGAACCACAAAGTCATCGACATTGGTAATAGGGATAAAAATGTGATGTTACTATGGAGAGTGTTTTGAGGTAGTGTTACACGGAGTTAACTTTGTGCTGCTGTTCTCTCCTGTATTTGTAGACGGTGTTTTTGTTGCTGCTCTTCGCTAAATTACTGCAGCACCAAAGTTTCCTATCTCACTTCTTCACTTCTTCCCCATCTTTCAAAAAATACTACTTCAGTAACAAGCTGAAGGTAACTTGCTGTCTCTACTTTTCTATCATTTTGCACTAAACAGCTTTTGTTTTCTGGTTCAAAAAACTCCAAATTACTTGCTGGAACATAATTTTTTTCCAGAGGCTGGGGCACCACATTAATCCTGAATTACTTTCCTGAAATATTAGCTGTACAAGAAACTACATTTCAATAAAATAGCATTTTCCTGGAAATTACATGAAACCGTAAGAGGATATAACTTTATTTTAAAGATGAATAGGAATGATAGACAGACCCAAATACTTATCTACGCATGTCCAGATGGTACACTCTAGTGATCTGGGCTTGGAGATGGATGAGAATAACTTGTGATTTTTAATCTTGGGTCTGACACCACTTCCCTCCACGGCCTTAGGCAAACCACTTAACTTCTCCATGCCTCAGTTCACCATTTGCCTCTAACTCGGAGTCTTTAGCAGCAGCTGCTTTCACTTGCTCTGGTAATTAGGCAAGCAGTCTCTTGCTTGAGGCCTGGCATTAAAATCTACCCCTCCTGCTTAAAGAATGGTGGAGTCTTTTGATATCTGTCACGCTCATTTGTCCTGGTTTTCACTACTTTTTAAAGGTTTCTTCTGACATCTCTTGCATGTGATAATGCAATCAATATGTTTAGGTTCTTACAGATGTACCACCTGAGCAACACGTGCTGGCATCTGCCACTGCTCCAGCCCAGGGTGGTTTGAGGAAACACAGCTGAGGATTTGAGGTTCACCCTCAGGACAACCAGGACATCTGCAGTGCCAGCCCCTGGACACTGTATTGATATCTGTACAACTCAATAAAGCAGCCCCAGGAACATTTTTTTGCTGCCAAGAACTTCTTTATGCCTCACACTCTTACTGCACACGTTTTTCAGCCCACCAAATGGAGTGATTATTACCAGAACTGCCCATGGGGCTGGGTTCCTTTTGCAGAGTCCCTTCTACTACTGGGAATGTTCAGTGACTAGGAGAGGGTTAATTAGCACAGGACCAAAATCACAAGAGGGAGAATTCTGTAGGTAACACGAGGACTGAAAGCTGTTTTTAACCCTGTTTTATTTGCCTGGATAGATATGGACAGGTTCCAGGGAGGTACCCTGACTGCCAGGTGAGGAATAAGTTCAAGAAATAAATAGTTTTAAATGTTACAGCACACTCCCTAAAGATAACTGAGATATTTGCTGTTCTGACAAAAGTAAAACCTAAGAGGCCATTCTTTAGCAGTGAATCTCTAAATATACAGGAAATAAATCCCATCATCTCCTCTTCAGAAATGCAAAACCATGACCAACTTATCCAAAGCAGCCTGGCACACCTACAAGTGGGACAGGGCTCAGACTTGAGCCCCTCAAGACCTGTTGGGTGTTCTGTGCTGTAGGAAACAGAGCTTCCCAAAACCAAACCGTGGTTAGATTTTATTTAGATATTTACACTGTTTCTGAAGCATTTTTGCAATTTTAACTCCAATTAAAATAGCTTGAGGATGAACTAGCTAGTCCCAGGATGATTAGTAATATATTATTAGTGAGAGGTTACTCAGGAAGCTTTTCCCAGACCTAGGTTCCTCAGATGTCCACACTGCTCCTCTAACTGGGAGACTGGATTTCTTCCTTTTGAGATTTAAGAGCAGGGTCTTGTTCCATGGCATTACATCTGAGTAGTATTTGTATGGTCACATAAACTTCCACTGGTCATTTCCAACCAAACACGGTACTTCTGCAAGAATTTTTGCTATTGGTCCCCAGATGCAAGCCCTTGCCCTCAGTACTACTGAATCTCATTAAATTGGTGTTGCTCTGGTTTTCATGCTCACCCAGTTGCTCCTTGCAGATGCTCTGAACCTCTCTGTGTCTTCATTGAGCTTTATTGATGCACTCACTATGCCAGGATTGCTGGTAAAAGTTAATTAGTATTGCTTGTCAGGCTCCTCTCTCAGCCTTCCTTCAGGCTGAACATTTCCAGTCTCAGGACTACTTGTTGCTAAATGGTCTCTGGGCAACCCCATAGTTCTCTTCCTCCTTCACTTGCAGCTTCCTTGTTCATCCTTCAGCTTTAACTTTTATATGGTTCGTATAAAACCATATAAATGAGGGAATCAGTGTAGTTTGGGATTTTTTAATAAATGAAAAACAATCAGGTTATTCCAGGAAGAACTACCTTTGGCAGCCCAAATTTAATTTTGCTCCATATAATTTTTTTCTGAAAATTCTATTTTTTTTTTCCTTTGAGATTTGTTTCAATTTCAGATACTGCTCAGACAGAACTTACGAGTTTGTAGTGAGTTGGCTCATTTTTATTTCTGCTTTCTGAAAAGAATCCCAACATCTTCAACTACCCGTGTCTTAGGGATTTTGTACTACTGGCTCTGAAACTCCTTATTGTTTTGTAATTCAGACACGTCAGGTCACTGTGGCTTCTCTTAAACCCTCTGAGTTTTTGTTTCTTCCTAATTTCCATTTCCATGTCTTGGTGTGGATTAGTCATCCCACCTTTGCTACTGTGTTCTCGTTGCTGTTCTTATCAGCCACCTCAGCACTAGTAAATAAAGCAAGGCTGTGGCACAGGCTCAAAGACTGATGAAAAACCACCCCTGCCACTGTGCAGGTACAATTGACCCCTTTTTGGGCCATGCCAGGTAGTATTGACACAATGCCCAGGCACAGCTCAGGGACAGATCCAAGAACAAAATCTGGATGTGACCTTCCTGCTTTGGGGGATGTGGAAAGTTTAATCCTATCAGTGATTAGGAGAAGAATTCTGATAAGAAGAAGCTGAGGAAGCTGGAGGATTTTAAGCTGGAGAGAAAAGAAGCTCCAGAAGGGCCTTACAACTCCCTGCAAGAGGGTTGTAGTGAGGTGGGGGGATCGGCCTCTTCTCGCAGGTAACAAGTGGCAGGACAAGAGGAAATGCCCTCAGGTTGTGCCAGGGTAGGTTTAGATTGAATATTAGGAAAACTTTGTTCACCACAAGGGTTGCTAAGTAGTAAAATGTTGCCCAGGGACATGGTGGATCCAGCCTCCCTCAAGGAATTTAAAAGATGTGTAGATCTGCCACCTGGGGACATGGTTTAGTGCTGGACTTGGCAGTGCTAGGCTAATGTTTAGACTTGATTATCCTAGAAGTCTTTTCCAGCCCTAATGATTCTATGACTCTATGTGATCCACCCACATGCAAGATTTTAGGTCATTTATTCATTAGCATACCTGTATCCATTGAAATCAAGGCACACTATCACAATATCCATTTAGATGAGTTCATTATCTTTCCTCCCTCCACCACTAATTCTTACTTTGCAGTGGAAAAAAGTGAAGGCAGAGGTGCTCAGCAACTCACTAAATTAGTTGCAGTCCTCAAAGCAGGGTGAAATAAAACAGGACTAGAAATGTAGAGTGTAATTTTATATTCCTTTATAGATTTTTTTGTTTGTGCAGCCTCTGGTTGGTAAGCACCTCCCTGCTTGATACTTTTTTTATTCTACATTGCGTTTTTACCTGTTTTCTTTTCTCCTCTGGACAATAGGTTAACTTCTCCCTACACTTTCCCCTCGCCATTCTGCTGTCTCTGCTGTCTTTTTATAGCTTTGTTTGGCTGATTTGGGTTTGCATGATTTATCTCTCTAATAACTTCTTCCTGCAATGGTGACAGGGAAGGTGCCACGGAGGGTGGAAAACTCCTTCTTCTTTATTGTTGTCTCCTGTGTGATCTGACAGGCTGGGAGAGGAACACAAAAGTGGGAGGGACGGAAATGGGAGGCACTGGAGCTGCCAGAATCCTCCCCCCTCCACCTCCCTTTTAACATTTCTGCCAGGTTTTCTAGACATGACAGACTCTTCCACCCCTTTTTTTCAGCCTTTTAGGGGGAGAGGGTGAAGCTGAGTGGCAGTAGCATGAAAGGGTGGCCAGAGAGGGAAAATAGACTGGATGTGACTGTTTAGAGCTGCAAAGGTTTCACCTCAGGTGAAGATCCAGAGTAGTTGTGGTTGGTCTGCATATGCCACTTAAGAGTGGGGTGAGAGCAGGGCCTGCATGGCTGTTGTGGTTTCTGGTCTATTTAATCTCTGAGAGGGGGAAAAGACAATGAAATAAGGTGTCTTTTTTGAGGAATGAAAACAAGATTAATGCTTGGTCTTCTTCAGCTTGGAAAGTTCTGAGCTATTACAACATCAAATAAGCCAAGCCCTGTCACTGTTTTCTCTCTATTTTATGTGAAGCACAGAGCAGCCAAAGGCCAATGGCCTGTTCAACTACTTTACAGCAGCTTTGTTCCACCTTCACACTGAAAAAATGAGCAGATCACTGATTTTGTCCATGTAGTGCTTGTCTTTGCTCATTTACTGTTTCAGAGCTCCTCTCCCCTCATCCATCTGCTCATAAGTGCCTTGCTTTAAATACTGACATTTCTTACCCCACTGTTGAAACATTTTCCACCACCCTCATGGTGCTGCTCTTAAAATGTGTTTGTCATAGTTTTTCACAATTCTTTCCTTTGAAAATGCCAAAATGAATTCTGGCCCAGGGGAGCCACCAACTTGCCAAACTGGTGACCAGGCTCTATTTTCCAAGGCACTTAGATTATAAATTTTTTGTATTTAGGAGATCTGTTTTCAAAGTTCTACTAAACCCCAGTATTCCTAGCAAGAAGTAACTTACATCCCCATGAGTGTAAAAAAAATGACCCACATGTGGTAAAGGTTTCTTAAGGTCATGTCTTTAGGAGGTATTTATAACACCATAAGTTTTTGTTTGTTTATTTATTAGTTTTTCTCTGTGTTACCACCTCACATCTGTTCTCACAGCTCAGCTCTCAGACACAATGTTATTTTCACTACATTCCTTTCTTCTATTGCTTTTCATGGAATTGTAGAATGGTTTGGATTGGAAGAGACCTTAAAGATCATCTCCTTCCAGCCCCCCCTTGCCATGGGCAGGAATACCTTCCATTATCCCAGGTTGCTCCAAACCCAGCCTGGCCTTGAACACTTCCAGGGATGGGGCACCCACAGCTTCTCTGGGCAGATTAAAATTCAGGGTTCCAGTTTATTATGGCACAGACCAAGCAGTTGCCACTAAGTCTGTCAGGAATGGTTCTGGCCAGGCTCCTGAGGATCAGTTCTGCCTCTCTCTCCATCACTGCTTGCTGATATTTAGTGGCTCTTCACAATCTGGTTTTTTTTTTTCTCTCTGTAGGTTCCTCCTACATAACCTGCACTTGGTTCATGTCCTGGCACTTTCCTTCAGGGCAGGAGAGGGAGGGCTGATGGCTCAAGTATTTCATGAGAGTAAGGAGAAATTGCCCTCCCAAAACCTGGCAACACCACTCTGCATGCCAGATGCATCCCAAAGGCATCAAAGTGGAAACAGTACAGGTTCAGTGCAATCTTTTACCAGTGGCTTTCAGTGTATTTAAAATATCTGTTCAGGCTTCTGCTGCAGGACAAGAGAAACCAGAAAGAACTATGTTTTTTTTCTTCTTCTTTTTTTTTTTTTTTTTAACAAAATAACTTTTCACTGCTGTTTTTAAAGGCTAAGTTTGTAATGACAAATTATGGATCTCTTTGAGACATCAAAAATTTATTTTAAAACACTCTAAATTTGCCTTTATTTTTTGCCAGACAATCTAATAAGTATATTTGGGTGGCTCATTTCACTTTCTAATGCATAATTCTCTCACGGTTTCAAGTTTGATGAAGCCACAGACCATCCCTATTACTGAGAGTTCAGTAATACCTTGATGGTTAAATATGTCTCTTATTCTGCCTGTGACTTAATTTCATGTTAAACTCCTCAATAATACAATCTCATCTTCGTGGGAATAATAATTTGTTGCTCTGTTTTTCCAAAGTTTTTCTCAGTATTTTGATAAGATTACATTCTTAGAGTCAGAGCTCTCATGGTTTTTCATGTAAACAACTTTTGGTTTTGTAACTACCTCTCTTTGTTTGCAAATTCCTTCTGCTAGGAAGAGAAAGTTGATTGACTGTTGCTTTGACCAGTGGGGTTTGAGAGGTGGCAATTTCACCCTCCAATCCATAGTCACTTTTAGAAATCTATAAATATCAAAGTTAGAAATAAACTACCTCCTTTTTTTGCCTTAAACATCACAGAGTCTGCATCTCTTCATTTCGTGTCCTAGTGCGACAGTAATTGATTATTTAAATGCTGTTTTCCACCCTAGAATAAGCCATACATGAGCTCAAGTGTCCCTGCCCTTGACTCAGACCACGAGTTCCATGACCTTGCCAGTCTGCAAGCTGATCAGAAGCTGTTGGCCCTCGATGGGTGTCCTCTCCAGTCCATGAGGGTGGTTTTCTCTGGGGACAGCTGCAGGAAGAGCCAGGGCAGGGCATCCCTTCTCTGAGTGAAGCACTGGCTTTCCTCCCCCTGCCCTGCTGCCCCTGGACTCTTCCCTGTTTGTAGGGATGAGCCATCAATCACTAACCCCAGCAATCCATAGTCCAACATAACATTTTTTCTTCTACACCTCCCTGCAATCATGAATCATGTCAGGTTATCATAATTTTCAGTCTGGGAACCAGTACCTCTAAGCACTGCATCATCAGCTACAGAAACTTCTCATTTAAATGAGAAAGATGCAGTGGATATATTTTGTAATTCCCATCCCATCTTACACTGATAGCCTTGAAGGTTTCCTGCAATGCCTCATCCTTTCCTGCAGTCCCTGCAAATTTATTCTCTATTATTTCTGAGACTGGATAATTGTTTCTTATATTTGCATTATTACATTTTCTAGGTTTCTTCAGTCTGTACACTCTCTGAATCAAACCTAGGCTAGACATGTTTTTAAACCAAACATTACCTCTTTATTCCTGTAACTATAACAGACTTGATCAGTTCCAGTTAAAGAAAAACTTCAGATCACGTAATTCTGTACTCAGAATTAGTTTCATGCTATGCATTCTCAATTATATTTGTCTTTCCTCTATGTATTTACATTTCCCATTCACTTTTTTTTCCCTAAGTGATCTATGTTTCGTCTATAATTTATAAGCATTTCATTATTTTTTAATGAAAAAATAATTTCTTTGCTTCAGCGTTCTTCAGCCAAGCCCCATGCAGAACTCCTCCATGTCACTGCCAGCTCTGTCCCCTGGAAGAAGGTCTGGGAGTACGAGAACTTGTCTGGTTTTGTGGCTGTCTGTGCTGGGCTGTTGAAAGGTGCTGCCTGTCCCTGCAAACCCTGTCACTCCCTGCTCTCCTGGGCACTCAGTCATGAGATGTTCTTCTTGTCCCTGCTACTCAGGGCTGAAAAGCCCTGCAAAACAGCATTCATTTCTAAATGCTGGCTGTTGTCTAGCTCTGTACATATTCCCATTCCTCAAGCAGCTGCTTTTCTTTGACATTTTCTTGCTGTTTATTCTACAGCACCTCTTCCAAAGCCCTGACTTTGTTGTGACCTCCTGCTTCCCAGCGTCCTCTCCTGCTGGTGAATCTGACAAGAGTAGTTGCAACTTGTTTTCCCATTTAACATTTTCATCCTGCCTTGAATATTTCTGCAGCTTGGCACCTCCTGCCAGCATCTTCCTCAAGCCTGGATCTTCATCTCCCAGCAGCTCCTCCTTACAGCTCTCAACTGTGCTGCTGGTCTCTACCTGATAATTCAAATGTGTCCTGATGAAGTATAATGGCACATCTGACTCATTAGTTTAGGACAAGAAAACAAAAACTTCAAAAGGATTCTTCTATATTCAGTTTCCAATCTCTCCTCAAGGCTTCCTTTTCCTTGGGAAGGCAACATTCCCCAAATTTATGAAGTTTGCCCATTTGTTCTGGCTTAATTATGTACTACCAAAGCCAGTGCTGGTGGGGAGGGGTACTACAAGCTCCAGGTCAATGCTCTGGATTTATTTCAGTATCAGCTCTTTATCTCTGACCTCAAAGTCTTAGCAATTGGCACTGCTGAAAAATGACTGTTGTGAGCTCTTGCAAAGCTCATTTGAAAGAAATCAAACGTTATGGTATTTTGTGAAAGCAGGCTTCTCTATATTCCTGCTTTCCAAAAGTGGAACAGAGAAAACTGCATTATTTGATCATGTTATGACTGGAAGAACTCTGTCTTTTCAGGGGAACTACTCTGAATCATTGCAGCTGGAAAACAAACAAAAAAACCCACCCCAAAACCCTAACTAAGATAATTAAATTAAATTAAATGAGGGATTGAAATTAAATGAGATATAGAATATAGGACACAGCATTAAAATAAAAATGATAAAAGCATAAAAATATTGAAAGTACAATATATTATATACAATATAGACTATAAAAGACAACATACAAAAATTTAAACAAAAAAATAACAGCTTCCTCTCTGAAGTTGTAAGTTAGAAACCATCATTAAAAAAAATAAAAAGGAAAAAAGAGGGGAAAAAAGCCCTCCCCATAGACTGCAGCTTACAAAGTTTCTTGATTCAAACTGTTGTGCCAGCAGTTAAAAATCATTTGAATGACTCATGATAAAAATGTGAGACATGATGATTCTTTAAGGCCACAGCTGGGACCTGTGCTTTGCTTCGATGTCAAGCCAGTAAGAATGAGAAATACTGATTAGCTAAATAAATATCATAAATCATTTCTACATCTGAATATTTATTTACAGAAAGGTTCCCAGCATATCAGGTGTCATTGCTTGCAGGTAATGTTGTGGGAAGTAATCAAACAAAAAGCACAAAATTGCCTCCTTTAATCTTGTTACATTATGAACTGTGCTGAGCATCAGCTGGGACTCCTGAAAATTGTGACATCATTTGAGGTTGGTCAACTTTCTTGCATCAAAATTGATGATTCTTGGGTCCAACTTAGATCTGGACTCTCCTCAAAGTTCTAAAAAAGCCACCAGAGACAGCTTTTCATGCTCTATACCTTCTTTTACTCCGTAATTTCAAAGGAGATGCTGTTGTAAAATCAAAATACAAAGAAATAGCACAGGTAAGCAATTTTTGGAGGGTTTTAGGTTTGTTTAGTAATTTCCATGCTTTTTCTTTTTACAGTGTTATCCAAGCAGATGACTAACTCCTTGAAATACAAAGCATCATTTTGATTACATTGAAACGTATAAAAGGTATTTAAAACATCATTTCACACACAGAGTATGATGCCAGCAAAATCCAGCATTTTGTTATTGATTGAATAATCTATTCTTGTGATTAAAGGTAACTTTTTAAAACAATTACACTTTCCTAAAAAAAAAATTGAATATGAGCTAAATTGTTTAATTAACATTGAGAAAACTTTCTGGAAAATAAAAACAAAAAATCAACGATATTAAAATGAAATCTGTGTGTGATTACTTCAAATGAGTCCCTATTAGTCACCACCTGGGTGATCATGGTCCTCCATGCATTCATGTTTAGTTCCCAATTATTCACACTTTGCTAATTGGTGTGATATGGAATGAATATTGATGATTTCCATACCAAAGGAACAGGCATATTTACTGTCCATGTACACAGCAAAAGAAGTTTCCAACAGATGTGTTTTGGAAACGTGGAAACACCTTTCTCTGTGTGTCACGTGTTGGCTCATTACACAGCCTTGCAGCAAGAGTAATGGAAAATATGATGGGATATAATGGGAATAAATAAATAAAACAGAATAAAATAACACAAAAACAGAAAAGAAAAGTAAAATGGCTAAGTTTTGTTGTTTAATTTGCATAA
This sequence comes from Nicator chloris, assembly GCA_013400495.1. Taxonomy (NCBI): domain Eukaryota; kingdom Metazoa; phylum Chordata; class Aves; order Passeriformes; family Pycnonotidae; genus Nicator; species Nicator chloris. Next base: position 30,883 of record WAAE01005011.1, read on the forward strand.
ACTTCTTGAGAAACTCTGGACCCAGTAGGGCCCAGATAGACAAAAGAGTGATGTGATTTGGTGCTTCTAATAGAAAAGGGCAAACATATGGTGTTGGCTATCCAGATTTATACCTGCACTGAAACAGGAGGGTGTTCAGTGAGGAAAAGGAAGCCTGAAGGAACTCAGATCTGTATCAGAGTTTTCCCCAAGCTGAGTGTTAATATCCCATTTTCAGCTAGTCTGTGCATCCCTGTTAAATCCAGCAGGGTCATGAGCCAAAGTTATTCAGAGGGCAGGTGAAAGACTCTTTAAGAACCAGTGAAAAAAACAGCCTCTTTCATTTGTTTCAAATTATTTGTGTTTGTTTGTTTGTTTTTGCCATGGGGTAGAATATACTTGACCAGGAGGATATGTTAGTAAGTGAAAAAGCAACTTGAGCTGGAGTTAGTGTGAGTCTAAACCATGAGAAAATCATCTCTGAAGAGCTGGGAGCAAATCTAAAGGGAAGCCTGAGAGATTAACTCTGATCTAACACTAGTGAGATGGTCCAAACTGACTCTTACAATGCGGATACAGCAGGAAATTATGAAAGAAGTAAATGTAAGAAGTGAACAGAATTAAAAATTTCAATTAGAGGTAATACATCTAAAGGAAAACAAAGCACAGAATGACACAAAGCCTCACATCCAATCTGCAAGAAAGGATTTCCATCAAAACAGAGACAAACTGGAGTTTTCAAGGAAAAAAGTACATGCCCTGCTCTGGAGATGAGACAGTAAATTATAGGCTCACAGGAACTGTGACCCAGCTGGTCTTCACCCTAGCCACAGTGTTCAGCATTTAAAATAAAGCAATCTAAACCAGCATGTGAAGTTCCTAATTGATTTTGTTTTCTTTTGAAATGGCTCAACTTATCATTGAAATGCAAAGAAACATAGCTGCTCTGTAAATGTTCAGAAAGCCAGTGTATGAAAAGAAAAGGCATTAACATTTAACTTGCACTTGAGGTGGTCTTCACCTTTGATCAGATAGCATAACATGGAAAGAAAATTACTGAAATAGTGACATTTCCAATATTCAGGCAATATAACTTTTTATGTAAAATGGAGAATAGCTTTGGCCCAAATTCTTCCCCTTTTGCATCTCCCTCCACTCACTGTGTTGTCAAGTCTCAGAGCAGGATACTAACCCTCCTTAGCTCTTTATCACTTTTCCCTTGTTCCACATACCAGCTGAAGGAAAAGAGGGCACGAAATACCCATTTGTGAAAGACTGAGAGCTTACTTGCAGAGTCCACAGAGCCTCCTTTACAACACTGAGGTTCTTCTCAGCTTTATGGCAGGGCTGGATTTTGTTTCTGTCTTGCAGATCTCTGAAAAGATAAGTAGCCTTGCCAAATGTATAGGCACACACGCTCAGGTTTGCACACCTCAAAGCCATCAAACGTGTCACATTTTATTTCTTTCACCTGTTTATGGACTCTGGACACCTGTGATTTATTGGCAGCACATACTGGTTGCTGTGGAGGAGGTTTCCAATACAGGAATTAGCTTAGTAATCCTCCAGCTTCATTAAACTATTTTGGATTCTATTTTGAATATTTAGTATCTGTTTGAAGCAACTGTTTATCTTTAAAATAATATTTAAAAAAAAAGCACTTCCTTTGGAATTTTACAGAAGTCTTCATGTAGGAGAGCAAAGAAAACCTAATGAAACCCTAAAGCATGTAACAATTTATTTTTCCTCTTACACAGTATCTTCACTTATGGCAAGTGGAATCAGCAGTCTGCACACTGAGCAAGAGATGCTGTCAGGTAGGAAGAGTTACTGAGCAGAAAGGGCTTTAGTAGCAGTTGCTAGAGGTGCAGGAACTGTTTCTGGTAGCAGGTGCTACCAGGTACTCAGGATATCTGTGCCTCATCTTTTTCACAGGCTTCCCTCTTTCCACTGACTCAGAGCTGAGGCATTTGGAGCTGGGCTACTTCTGTTGGATTTAGGTGAAAGTAATGAGTTTCAGAAGGGCAGCGATCACTAGAAAAGTCACCTTACCTGAGGACCATGCAGGAATAGAGTTTTCATGCATATATTTTGAAAGAGTAAATACTCTTTCAAATGGAAGACTTGTCAATAAAACATGGATTGATATTGCAAGCTTTTGTTTTTCCATGAATGAATATAAAGCTTACCAAAAATACAGACTGTTTTTAAAGTTAATGGGGCCCCAAATTCTGTTTTCAGATTCTTTCTTCCCAGTAAATGTCATCATCTAATTTGACAAACTAGATTGACAAAGCAGAAAAATGTTGTACAATGATTCTGCTACCCAAAGGCAGAGTGGCCCAAGCTTTTGGCAGCTGTCAGGCTATCACTGCCAATTCTCCTTGTGGGTTTTCACTCCAATATCACCAGCAGTGTCACCCAGCCATTGACTCTGGTGTACTGGGAATGTATCTGCTGAGGGTTTTCACAGAAATGTAGATTTACAGAATCATAGAACAGTTTGTGTTGGAACAGAGCTTAAAGATCACCCTGTCCTTCCATCATGGGCAGAGACACCTTCCA
>WAAE01005013.1:0-53028 GCA_013400495.1 Nicator chloris
AAATCATTTGATTTTGCTACTGTTCACCTATCCCTGAACAGGAATAAGGAGAGTTTGCTAAGACACTGATACAATTAAACTTGTTTCATAAACTGAGGCTAGCTTTCTTCTTTTCCAGATACTGGATTTCCTTTTGTTTCCAGGACAGGAAAGACAAATGATTTCACAAAAATTAAAGGCTGGCGAGGGAAACTTCATGGTGCTTCTAGAAATGAAGGTAAAAAAGAAAGTAAAAAGAGAGAGGTCAACGTACATATTTCCAACATGTGGCTATTTTCTTGACCTTCCATAGACGTTGCAATTTGGTATTTGTGTGTGTCTTAATGAGAGATGTATTTTTTTTATATGAGACTGTTATGATTAAAGAATTTTTTAGTACTAGTTCCATAATCAGAATGGAGATTAATGAGGGAAGAGAGAAACTTTGAGTAAAATAAAAGTATGTATTCTGTTCTACACAGAAGGCTTGAGTGAAGATCAAAGCTGTAATAGTTTTGGTTTTGTTTTTGAGTTCATGCTTAAGTATGGTAATTCCAGAATTCTGTTGCCTCAGGGACCCTAATGAACCTGAGTAAATTTCATTTATATTGGTGAATTTTTAACTCCAGTTAGAGCAGGTATGCGTCACATATTTGATTACTTTGCCATACCTCAAATGGATTATTGAAATTTGTCAGTACTTTACTTTAGGCTAAATATTTATATTGTACCTTCTGCATTTCTATACAGTGTTGTGTTGGAATATTCCAGATGCATTGTGCTATATCAGGTAGGCCAGGTGTTTAGGGTAAATAAAATAAGAGTAGAGGTACAGAAGGCCTGTAGTGGTTTTGTGAATGAATGCTGTGTGGGGTCTGGCTGAGCTGGAATTAATTTTCTCCACAGCAGCTCTCAGTGCTGTGCTGTGCAATGGCAGCTGGAAAGGTGTTGGTAACACACCAGTGTTGTAGCTACTACTGAGCAGAGCTCACAAGGCACCAAGGCTACCTCTCTACATTTCTCCCTCAGCAGTAGCCAGTGGGTGGACATGATCTTTGGAGGGGACATAGAGCAGCTGACCCAGACTGACCAAAGGGATATTCCATACTGTATGTCTGCTCAGCAATAAAAGCTTAAGAGGATGGAGAAGGACGGAGGAGGGCATTTGTTGCTTAGGATGTTTGTTTCTGGAGTAACTACTACTTGTTCTGAAGCCCTGCTTCCCGAGAAGTGCCTGTACATCACCTGCTGATGGGACGTGGAGAATAAATCTTCTGTTTCCCTTTGCTTCTACACTCAAACTTTACTTTTACTTTATTAAACTGCCTTTATATTGACTCATGAGGTTTTTTGCAGCTTACTTTCAACCCCCCATTCTGCTGAGAAGGTGAGCAATAGAGTGGCGTGGAGGCTGCCTGGAGTCCAGCCAAGGCCCACCACAAATACACCTGTCAGATCTCCACGAAAACAGTTGTGCAGGCTGCTGGTTGTGCTTCAGAATGGATTGTATTTGGTGTGCCTGTATTATATACAGTTCTTGTAGAAGAGTGCATTTTTTAGAGATGTATTTACCTATCCTACTGAGTTTCATTAATATTTAACTCCAGGTGTTAAAGTACTCTTCATTTATTTAGGTGGCAGTTCGGAAGGTTCATTGAAGAATCGCTCAGCATTCTGTAGTGACAAGCTGGATGAGTACCTGGAAAATGAAGGGAAATTGATGGAAACAAGTATGGGATTCTCTTCTAACACTCCCACTTCTCCTGTGGTGTATCAGCTTCCCACTAAGAGCACTAGCTATGTTCGAACACTTGACAGTGTTTTAAAGAAGCAGTCCACCGTAATTCCATCAACGTCTTACATGTTGAAGCCTGTTCCTCCATCATCTACCTCTAGAAAAGCAAAGACTCAAACCAGACAGACAAACAGAGTGAAATCATCATACAAACCTATTCTGCCTTCACCATTTCCTCCAAAGCAGACACAGAACTTGTCAGTGTCCAGGGAAAAGGCTGCTAAATCTGCTAGCAGTTTGAGTAACCAAGCAGATGGTGTTGTGCAGCCAGCTGTGGATGAAAATACATTTCCAAAACAGATCAGTTTGCGTCAAGCACCACAGCCTCACCAAGCACCTCGTCCACCAGGTTTGTCTAAATCTCAAGTGAAGTTAATGGACTTGGAAGACTGTGCTCTGTGGGATGGGAAACCACGGACCTATATTACAGAAGAGCGAGCAGATATCTCTTTGGCAACTCTGCTTACAGCTCAGGTACATCTGTAATAGTTTCTTTTCTGAACTGTTGCCTTTTTTAATCTGTCCACGTATGGATGTTGCATAGAGATACAGAAAATAAGACTGAAGCTGCTAAGGATCATGATAAAGCATGAGATTCCTTTGTGGTGTAGTCTTTGCAGTGAAACTTGAGGAGTGCTGATGTAGCAGTATGAGGAAAAACTAATTGTGAGAATAATGTATTGATACAAATTATTAATAATTTGAATTAAAATTCTCACTGTTAAAATTTGGGTTAATACAGTTGTTACTCAGTAGCTGCTTGCTGTTTTCATTTTAATGTTTTCAGTTGAGCTAACTGCAAGAAAATCCTGGTCATGTAACCTGGTTGTCACATGGTAACTTCTGCTTTTTTCACATCCTGCTTATTACCAAGATGGTTTTGCTGTCTCCAGTTGCCTCTCAATAGACTTCAAATCCAAACTCTGTTTTGTTGCGATTTTTTGGGTTTTTGTGATATAGAGGAAAAGTTTTTATATGTAAACAATGTAGCTCAAGGGGTTTTCTAAATAAACTCTGAATAGCAATTTTGCATATGCTTGATTTAATTTTATGAAAATATTCCTCTTACTAAAATTTGAAGTTTATGCTTCTTTAAAACTTCTTTAGGCATCTCTTAAAAGCAAACCTATCCACAAGATAATAAGACGACGAGCACCTCCCTGCAACAATGATTTCTGCCGACTGGGTTGCATATGTGCCAGTCTGGCACTGGAGAAACGTCAGCCTACCCACTGCCGCAGGCCAGACTGCATGTTTGGGTGTACCTGCCTCAAGAGAAGGGTCTTGCTGGTGAAGGGAGGAACAAAACATAAAAAAATGACGAAAAAGGCTGTGCGTGGAAATCTTGTGTTGTTTGGAACGCAAGGACAACAGCAAGAGGATGAAGATGTGGAAGAAGAAGGTGATGGGGAAGACGAGGAGATGAAGCAGAAGGATAGGAAAAAGAGAAAAAGGGTGGAATACAGTGAGTATCAGTGGAGATTACTTACAGCAAACCACCAGACTTGGTGGGCATTTTTTATTAGGATGTAGTTGTGATGACATTTCTAAATCCAGCTTACTTGCAGAAAATAACATCTTTTTTGTTTTGTCTTTTTTTTAATTCTTACATGATCAGCATTTTGGACACTATGTAGTTATTTATTGAATTAAATAGTTGGAGTTTGTTTTGGTAATTTAAACTCTTGTTCAACTCTCCAAATGTCTTTAAAGACTATGGATATGGGATAATTACTGCTGTTGTTGGTAGTGTTCACTGTTACAGTGCTGTTACCTTTCCCTGTAAACAAGTCAGTATCTAGAGCTGCATTTTCAGTTGCTGTATATAGCTGTACAGTTCTTGGACTTTCTTGAAAGTGTAGTTATTTAGGGTAATTTCAGATCTGGCCTCAGGTATGCTCAGAAAACCAAATGGGTGGAAACAGCCCATGAATTTACATATTTCGTTTCTTCCTAACAATATTTTTAACAATAGCTAAAACAAAGTATTTTCTGGTGTTCTACTGGAACAAATTAATTCTTCCATATAGCTGCGGTATAGAAGTCTGGGATTTTTTTTTGATGTTTTGCGATTTTTCAGTGCACAGCATTGGTGGGGGTCACTAATTTCCGGTGGTTTTGCAGATCTTCCATCACAGTAAAAATGAGAAACGAGGATTAGTGTAGAAATATTTTTGTTTTCATTTCTTCCTCTTTGTAGACAAATCCCAGTCACTTTTGACTAGAATTTGAGGCAGGAAAAGCAATCAGTAGTATTTTCTGGCAGTTTGGACTAGTGATTGCTACATGGCTAGACCTCAAACTCAAACAAAAAAATCGGTTTCTGCTGTGTTAGGTGGTGTTTTATTTGTAATTTATTGTTTATATTTAATGTTTTAAGTAATTTTTGTTTTTTCTCCTTTTTTTCAGCTATCTGTGACTCAGAGCCAGAACAACCTGTTAGGAATTGTCCATTGTGGGTGAAAGTGGAAGGTGAAGTAGATCCAGAGCCAATTTATGTCCCAACACCATCTGTTATTGAACCAGTTAAATCTATGGTACTGCCCAGCCCAGAGGTCTCGCTTCCTAGTAAGAACAGATCTTCCAGTGGAACAAAACCAGGCAGAGTGTACACTCCTAGACCCAATCCAGTGGTAAGAGGAAAAAGAGATACATGTTTTTCCTTGTACTGAAAATTAAAACAAATACTGCCAAAAGCTTATTCACTAGGCAATTTTGGAGAAGTTCAAGGTGAAAGCCTAGGACTAACTGCCTGTAGGTGTGTTGATAAGCTAGGATGGATTGATTGTACACGGATTTTTACTATACCCATCTTCCCTTGAGAATTTACTGTAGCAGTATGGAGATGGTGGAAGGTGATTATGGTTCACTAGTAGCCTCATTTAAAAATATACTAATACGTGCTATTTTTGTCAAAATTATTTATAGTCTTATAATGTTTTTAAAAGTTATTAGCTACATAATGTGGCCTATCTAAGTATGAATTACTTGGAAAAAATGTTGGGATACAGACACAGAGTGTTCAGTGTAGTTCTGAAGTAATTTTTTTGTTGTTCTTTCTTGAGGTTTCATTGCCAGTGTTCTAAGAATCTGGCTTCGTGTCTCCCCTCACCTTAGTATTAGGCAAGAGCAACAACAGCAGTAGAGGAAAAACAGCCATAGAGTGGAGTGTAGTTATATCTGAAGAACAAACATACCAGAGTAGCTATTTAGTGTATACCAGATAATGTTAAACAATGCATGACACTTAGGATTTATTTCTTCACTTAGAAGAATATCTGAATGGGTTTGAATTTCAGGGAGCTGGTGGTGGCTATGTGATGATACTGAGAAGGCAGATCTAGCTTTAAATGCTGGACTTTTCTTTTGACCCTTACTATTGAAGCATTTATGTTGAAGTGGTTTTAGAAAGCAAAACTGTTTCATGAATCTGATGTGCATCCAGAACAGAGAAAAGAGGATTTTGTCTCTTTTCTTTTTTCTTTTAGATTCGAGAGGAGGACAAGGATCCTGTCTACATGTACTTTGAAAGTTTAATGACTTGTGCAAGGGTGCGAGCCTATGACCACAGGAGAGAGGAAAAAAAGCAGCAAAAAGACAAAAGTGATTCACAGAGTTGTAGTGTAAAGGTAAGAAGTCACACTGTAACTAGTGTGTATTATAGAACAGGCAGAAATATTGAAAATGTTGAAGTAATTTTTTCCCCAGAAACTCCTACATGACATGAGAGCTTGACTTGCATTTGGTGGTGGTAGGGCTGTGGAAGGTGGAGCCTAAATCACTTTGCAGTGCTGGTAAACTTACCCTGTTACTGTGATTGTCTTGTCTGGGGAAATTCCTGGCTGCCACAGGTGCATTATTGTGTAAGGCTGAAATATTCATTGTTAATAGAGCCCTTCTAAGATGAAGCCTGTAACATTGTCAAACACAGCATATTTCTATGAATTGGCATGAACTAGTTTATTTTGTGCTGTGATTTTTAGTGTGGAAGTGAGATGTATAGGGTGAATATTTCCTTGCATTTCTTTTTTCCAGCAGGAGCATGAACCAGAGCTTTGGTCTCCTGAGAAGGCAGCCTGTGAGGTAGACAAAGACACTAATAAATCAAGAGGTAAGAGCTGAGTAAGGAGTATAATTCCACTTCTTGGTAGTTACACGTTTTTCTGGTATTTCTTTAAAAAAAAGTAGCTACTGGTGAAACAGAAACATGTTTGCTGGGGGAGTTGTTAGAGTTGTTAATAAAAATCTTACGACATGCATACAGTTTCCTGTTTTCTTAGCAGCTGGGAGGGGGGCACACGGAGATAGAGACTAAATATCCAGTGCTTGCTGCTGCTCTAAGTGTAAAATGGCCAGTGCTGCCATTAGCTTGTTTAGCAATAAAATATAAAACTGCACAGCAGACTTGTCTTCAAGACAGGTGATTAGATAATTGGAAAGGAGATGAATGATTTTGCTTTGTCTGGGTATTGTTTTCTCCCGCTTTTTTTCTTTACTATCACTTTGTAGTTTTCTTTACTGTCACTGAAGAATTAAATATCCAAGTAGTCCTGGGAGGATGGGATCCTCATGTTCTTCACATAGAACTGGATGGGATAAGGAAGGACCTTATTTGGGATTGTTTGATGTTGAGTTTGTTTAGTTCAAGTTGGAAGATTGAAGTTTTACTCTGTTAGAGATACTGGGTTTGAGTTTCTAGCTTGTGAAGAAATAGGCTAGACATCCATGTTCTCTTTCAGTCTGAAGCGGCCCAAGTCATGTTACAAGCCTTAAATGAGACATTTACTAGAGGCATTGTGTCATCCACTAATGAACTATATCTGCCTTTCTGAGCTGAGTTTTTTTACTGTTTAATGTTGATCACAGTTCATGCTACATTTAAGGATGGGAATGGAAAAACAATACAATTAGTTGAAAATGCTGGTGCATTGGTAGGAGAAATTAAAATGGCCAGGACACAGGGCTCAACATCCTTACAGTTTTGCAAAAAGGGACGTTGTATCTAATGATAACAAAAGGTCATGCTTCTGTTTACACATCTTCTGCAAGAGACAGCTCTGCTAGTGGCATGTCCCCTCATGCCATTGTAGGACACGGGTGCTTTTCTGACCCAAAGAGAAAAGTGCCATCTCTTGAATAACCGGTGATCCTTGCTGCTGTGTTGGTGTGTTTGGAAAACTTTCACCCATGTATTGAAACAACCCATCTTTGTTTAGCTTGTGATGCAGTGGGTTACAAGCTGACGTGGTATGGCTGCAGGGATTGAACCATGAGAAATAATGACATTAGTTTTGCAGTGAGTTTTTGCTTGCTTGTGAAGCTCTGCAAGGGGAAGTGATGCTTTGGACAGTTCTTTTACTTGCTGTTGGCCTGCAGCTGAGCTGAGCTAAGGGTGGAGGTGTGGGCAGAATGAAATTGTTTGACTATCCAGGTGCTTAAAATGCCATAGTATTGCAGAAACCTATTTCAATTCTTTCTCAGAGAAAAGCTGGTGTTCTTCCCGTAGTGAGGGGGACTCTTTCTCCACCTCCTATGTTCATCACACCACTCAAGGTGAACCAACCAAACTTTTCGAGATTATCTCTGACTGCAACTTGGAGGAAGATCACAATAAGATCTTGACCATCTTATCACAGCATATCAACAATAACGCGCCACAGTGCCTCAAAGTGGGTAGCTTCATTATTGAATTGGCTTCGGAATACAAGGCCCAGGATGAGAACCATCCCTCTGTCTGCTCCTCCAGAGTGAAAATTTCAGTGCCGTCCTACCAGGACAAGGACGAGAAGCCTGAGATCCCTGTCTTGGAGACTGCTGATAGCGCAGTGGCGTCATGCAATAACTCAGGAAATGTAACGGTCCTGCGGGCAGACCCAGTGGACAAACTGCGGGAGAAGCTGCAGGGGGGCAAAGGCTTGCCTTTCTATGCAGGGGTTTCTCCTGCAGGAAAGCTGGTTGTCTACAAATGCAAAGCTAATACGAGCCCCTCGGGCTTGATTCAGGTGGGTCCCTCTGCCTTTACTGTGGAGATCAGATGCAGTTTCATCCAGTACTATTCCAGAACTCCTTGAAGGGGAGAACACTCTCATACATCTTGTGCCTGTCCAGACAAGAATTCTTGGTATCTGGTGGCATTCCTCTCCATAACCTTGTCCCTTTCAAGATTTACTCAATAACAGGAAATCTGATGGTTTAACTTGTATTTTTGGCAATTTGGGTCTTGTTGACCCAAGCGCAGAATCTCTTTCAAGATCTTTTAAATTCTTTGTAAAACCCCCTGAAGGTGCATTTGACACATAACACTTCTAAATGAATGATTGTATGAGTCCACAGAAAGAATATTTTCTGGGGAAGTATACACTGGGACAAAACTTTAAAACAAAAATGTAAATATTAAATTGCTTTTCACTACAGCTTACTGTTAATCTTCACTAACAGCCTGAATCCTCTTTGTAGAATATATGTTTTTCATCAAGAGACTTCATAATGCTAAATTCAAAGAGTTTTCCCTGCAGGTTTTTTTTTTCCCAGCAACGTATGTTGCTGACATGGTGTTAAGAATTAGTAGTAGGAACTACAGCATTAGGATAAAGATCTCTTTCCATCATAGCTATTTGTGGTTATAGTAAAACCTCTTTGAAGAAAATCATATGAATTAGAAAATGGGAGTGAAATATGTTTTCATGATACTTTGCAGATATGACACCCTCAGAAAGAAAAGCTAGTGCAGAGAAAAAGATCAGGAGATTTCTTACCTTCAATAAAAGTTTATCAATAAAAACTACTGTTTATTGGTAGTCTTAAATACATTTGGCTTTTAGAAGGTATTATCAAACAAAGTGAAAGCAAAATGCAGCACTACCAAAACTTCCCATTGTCCACTAGGCATAAAGCCTGACATTCAGCAAGATGTTCTGTTTTCTTCCTGTGCAGTCCATTACCAGTATAACTTGGAATTTGGAGTCAGGGAACTCATCATACCTTAATTAGAGTATCAAACAACAGTGTGGATAAGGAAAAAGTTGACGTAGCTTTTACAAGCTCTTCAGAGTTTTGTCTCAATGTATATGTCATCAGTATTCTTTCTTTTATGATGCTAGGTCTTAACTAGGTTTGAGAATTTTATCCAAAATTGTCTTTCAGTTAGGGAACCTATTTCTATTCAGGACTACAGCATAAGCATGGGACAGGAAAATCAGGTGCTAGCTTCACTCTTACCTAATTTCAGTGATTTCACATGTTCCTTGGACTCTCTGGTTTTATGTGAGAGTCTGAGCAGCATTTAAAATCTATATTACAAAGACAAAACAAGAGTTGTTTCAAGTTCTCTCGGGCAATAAATTAGGAATTCCCATTTGGAATTGCAATGGTTTTTTGAAAAGGATATTTAGAAGTCCCACGGAATGAAACACTTCTCCAGAAGTGCTGAATTAGCGTTCTTTTCACAAAGTTTCCCTTTTCCCCTTTTTTCAGGTTAATGATAAAAGGTATCCTCAGGCCAAACTGCTTTTGGGACAGATGGGGGCATTACATCCTGCCAATCGGCTAGCAGCTTATATCACAGGCAGGCTGCAGCCCACAGTACTTGATATCGCAGCCCTCAGTACTGTGATCTCCAAGGTAGCATCCAGTGCTAAAACTCCTGCTTCTGGGACACCATCAGTCCAGGGGCCCACAACATCAGCTCCTAAAACTACATCTTCCACCAGCACTACTTCAACCCCCACTGTGACGACTCTGAAAACCCATGTCCCAGCACAGAGACAGATAGGTAGGTTGGAACTTATTACTGTGTTTTGAATTGCGTGAAGCTGAAGTACAGAGTGAGTGTACAGCGTTAATGTTGATTTCTGTGCAACAGTGCATGCTGCCTTTGGCTGCATTGCCTACCTAAGATGCCCCTGCAATAAATAACCTCTTCGAAGCAGAAAGTTTTATTTTGACTTCAGACTAAGGTTACAGATGTTGACTATTAGTTTTATTAATGCTACTAGAGCATATTTTTAAGAGATAAGAGTGGATGGAGACTCTCCAAATAGTAACTGGGATTTTTGTTTGGAGTTTCATTACTATCATTTTTAATTGCTTTTCATCAAGCACAGATTAACTTCAAATGAGTAAAGTATCAGTAATACATGGTTCTTCACTGTTAGATTTTCTGCTGATGTTGCACTCAGGATTCTTGTGACCGCCAAAGATGTGTGAAGCAGCACTGAAAGACAAGATGGTCCAAATCTGGATTAGCGAAACAACAGGTGTGCAGCCAATAACCACGCCAGCCTCTAATCTCACTGGATTTCACAAGCTAAACAGGGTTGGATTTAGACAGCACTTAAGAGTTTTTAAAAAAACAAAAAGATTGGAACATTTATGAGTTACTTGTGTATCAGAGTTGATACTGAAATGGTTACCACAGTGTGGCAAGAGAGGAAGGTGCCCTTAACTATTACATTTTGTGTGAGTTTAAAAAGAAAAATCTAGCACCCATCCACATAATCCCACACATTACTTAAAGATCTGAAGAAGCTTTGCAAGGGAAAAGGATGTTACCTGTGTCCTGGAAAAACTTTAATTTCTGATTGATCACTTTGTTTCTTTCTGCCTAAATTTTCATTGCCGCATAAATAGATGTGTTGTTTTTCTTGTCCTGTAATAGAACTTGTTGTTTTGTGTGTTTAAGCAATGTGAAGGAGCTGGCTGTATCTCATTGATGGGTGAAGTCATTGCTGCATGTGATTTAAGTTAAAAGTACCAGTTCTGGCATAGTCTGGGTTAAAAATGCTGTATGCATAAATAACTGCAGTATTTAAGTTGGTCTTGCTCCATAATCTCTGTGCTGTCGTACTCATGTGTAGGCATCTGGGGTGATGTAAATGCAGTGTTCTGGTCCCATGGAGAGCAAGGGATGAGGTAAAGGATCTTCCCAACAGTGATTAATTTCCATTGGTCAAATTTGTTCCATCCAGTCTGCAGTTGCACCAATGTCAGTGCAATTAGAAGGGGAAACTCTGTATCCTTCCATCCCTTTCCCCTGTGCCTCTGTAAGATGAATCCAGTAGAAGGGCGGTGAAAATCAAGAAGCAGTAAAAAGGGGAAAATGACACAAGCTGTTAAAGAATTTGAGGTTTAGAAAATAGTTGGAGCTCATTATTTCAGTTAGATGTTTTCCTGCACTGTTAGGATTATCCATAGTTTCACAGTGAAGAACAACCCTTCAAGACTTGATTCTTTAGTGTATCTGGGAAGAAATGCAATAAAAAGCTACAGTAGTGGAATAAGGCAGAGGTATTTCTAACGTGTAAGGCATGTCCGGGACTGCCATAAAGGTTTTGATTTAACTACAAGGTACACAGAAAAAGGAGGCTCAAATTCATGCTGAAATTACAGTTTAAGCACCTCATAAAAGGCAAAGAGGAAATTTATTAAAATTTTAACTGCAAGTATTTATTTGCAGCTGCCCGACCCTCACCTGGTGGTGTGTTCGCGCAGTTTGTGATAAACAAAGCGGGAGCCCTACAGCAGAAGATTCCTGGAACAAGCACACGCCAGGTTGCCTCAGGGCGACAGTTTCTCAGTATCAAGCCCACACCAATCACGGTTATTGCTCCCAAGGTTCCTTCAGTGCCATCTGCAGCTCTGTGCACAGTCTGTTCTGGGGTCACTGCAGCCACCACTACTCCTCCAGTTACTGTGGAAAGTACCAGTGTAGCATCATCTACTATGACCACTCCTAGCCAGACAAAAGCTGGTGAACCTCCCTGTTCTCCTCCTGCAATTGCAGTCACTGCTCCTGCAACACCTGGAATCAGCACCTGTTCTACTCCATCCACCACTCCTGCTACTACTGTGAACACAACAAAAACAGCAGGGATTGTCACAGCAGTAGCAACGATGTCATTCCCAAAAACTGTGGTGACACCACCAACTGTTACTTGTGCTGTTGTCACAACATCCTCTTCTGCAGTTGTACTGACAACAGCTGCAGCAGCTACACCTGTGGTGACCACACTGACTTCCTCTGCTGTCTCTGTTCCAGTGATACTATCAGGAGTCAATTCAAGTCCTCCACAGAATCCAAAAAGAGGTAATGCTTAGGTGCTTTGGGTTATTACTGCAAACACTTGTTTTTTTTAAATTCTGCTTCTTTTCATAGCTGTAGTACAGTCTGCATCTGTTTTCATTTTAAATATGGACTTCTTGCCTTGCCCCCCTTTCCAAAATAGGATAAGAAATGGCATCTCTTAAGTTGCTTTATGTATTCCAGCCTGAACTGGTAGAGAAAGGAAAAAATGTAACTATCTGGTCAGTGACTGCTGTGAAGTGGGCTAGAAGCCTCACATCATCCCTTGACCTATAGAAATGTATAGCACAGTTATAACTGCTAGAACTTCATGGTTGGCACAGGGTTCAGGAATTGGTTATGGAATTACTGTCTTGTGTCATGGTTGAAAAATGTCAGTGGAACTTCACAGAATAAACCCAAAACTGTTCTGACCTGGTTGGTTCCATGCATTCTGTGAATAAAAAGAGAAAAACTTGCCTTCAAATAAATTTAAAAGAGATGCTGTTGTTTCCAAAATATTTGCACTGTATTTATTAAGAATAATGCCTGACTTGTAGGCATTCTCTTAAACTAATTTTTTTGTAACTCGTTAAAATATTTCAGAAGATGCTGTTCCACAAGCTGCAAGTAAGACTCCCCCAAAGATAGCTCCTGGAACAGACAAACCTCGTGTTGGACCTCGATTGCTGCTGATTCCGGTGCACCAGACGTCTTCTGCTCTGCGACCGCTGAACAACACGCAGGCGGCACAGAGGCAGAGGATGGTGCTTCAGCCTCTCAGGAGCCCTGGGGCTGTGAACCTGTTCAGACATCCCAATGGGCAGATCATTCAGCTTGTTCCCCTGCAGCAGGTTCGAGCTGCGGGTGCTCAGCCCAGTGTGCAGCCAGTGGTGCTCCGCAGCCCAGGTACAAAGGCCAGTGCTTCTTTCGTGTCTGACCAGTGTCACTCAGAAATGAACAGTGAGATAAATGTCTCTGTGATGCTTTCACCTGCTGAAAGTAATTGAACAGGGTCTGATTTGGTTCTGTGTGAGTAGTTGAAGAACATAGTGTAATTATTCAGATGCAATGCAACTTAAATACTACGTATATAATATTTAGAAAGTGCAGTTGATAGCTAAGTCAACACAATTTGGGAGTTGTGTGCAGCAAGTAAAAGAGACTGTGTGTGTGGCAGTGGAGCCATGTCCATTGTACTGTCCCAGCTTACAAGACTCAACCTGGTGATTCAAAAATAGTTCTTGTTGGAGGTTCTTTTAAAAAGAATGAGCTGTTACCCATGTTTCATTGGATGTGCTGCTCTGTTTTTGTTAAGTTTCCAGGTTGATTAGTGTGTTTACAGAAGATACTGTGATTAAATGTTACACTGCAGTACAAAATTGCCAGGTTTTTACCTCCTTAGGAGTGTGAGAAGAAAAATAAGTGTGATTTTCACCTATTTCTCTAGTATACAGTTGAAGATGGGGTTGGAAGAGTTAGAAATTGCAGGTTGGGTATGCTGTTTTACGTATTTGTAAATTCTAACCCAAATGTACTTTAAATGCAGTTTTACTTTATAGTAGGAACTTTTCTTCTGTTTTACCTGTATCAAAACACATGTCAAAGAGAGGGAGATAAAGTGGGGTGGAAGGGAGATAAGAAGCGAGGACAGTAGATAAAACTGTGGGGAGGAGAGCAAACAATGCTGAGCTTTAGTTGAGGTTTGAGCATGAGGTGTAGTAAAGAATCAGTCAGTAAATCTATTCAATTTCTTCCTGTTTTGAGGCTCTTGCCAAACAAGAGAAAATACTTGCCAGTAGTAATATTTTTCCTTCTTGTTTATGGAGTGTTGAAATGCTGCAGAAGAGTTCATAAAGGTGAAAAAGATGGTGGTATAATTGTAATTTTGACATAGTTTTTTCTCTTCGGAAGTCTTTTTCTGAGAGAAAAAAAAGATTTAAAATTAAGTACTATTTTTAACTTTCTTTTTTATTTTGAAAAATCCCAAATTCCCTGTTTTCCAATAAATGTAAAATGGGAAAATAAAATGCAGGACTTCCAATGCTATGTCTTTTTTTTGATCAAAAAGCTTAATGCTAGAACTTAAGTCTGTTAGAGTCACCAATTCATGCATTTTATTGGGGTGTTACTTAAAAAAATTCAAGTTTATATGTCTTTATGCAGGACCAACTTTTTCACTGAGAACTTGTGGTCAGACATCTGATTCCATTATTATCCTTGAGAGTGGTATCTGCTTCTAGTACAGCATCAAATACTAAAACTGGAAGAAAAAAGTTGTTTTGAGAAAGTCTCAGTTAATGTTTGGTTTTCCTCACAGGATCTGTTGTGGGAATCCGGTTGCCTGCACCTTCCAAGGCTCCTGAGTCATCTGTTTCTCCCACTTCCTCTGTGTCTTCCACTTCTCCTGCTGCAAATTCAGCTGTACAAACTGCACTACCCAAGTTATCCCCCCCATCCAACCCAGCCACTCAAGCATCTTCTCTTCTTCCTTCAGTAACGAGTTTTGTGTCCCAGGCAGGCACTCTGACTCTGAGGATCTCTTCCTCTGCTGCCAGCAATGTCACAAACCAAACAGCCTCTGAGTCTAAAATAGCCTGCAGCTCGGGTGGTCTGCCAGCCGCCACCGCTAATCTCATACCTTTACAGTCCGGAAGTTTTGCTTTACTTCAGCTCCCAGGACAGAAGACGGTGCCAAACTCTATTCTTCACCATTTTGCATCTCTTCAGATGAAGAAGGATTATAGGAAAATATGCAAGAAAGAGGACTCAGGTGCTGCTCAGCAGGAGAATGGGAAGGCTCCGTGCCCAGGTGACACAGAGGTTACAGAGTCTGATGTCACAGTGCGGGATGGGAAACAAGAAGAAAATGAGTTGTCAATTGACCAGTCAAATGCTGCTGAAGATTCAGCATCTGGCACTGTCACACCTAGCAGTGATAGAACTTCCACTACGTTAGAGATAGTGGAGAAGAACTCAAAGGCACTAGAGAGTGCTTGTGATGACAGCTTTTCTTCTCAGCATGATGTGTCTGCTGATGTTGTATCATCTGACCATTCATACATCAGCGAGAAGCCAAATGATGAGGAAGAAAAAGGGGCTTCTGAAGAGACAGAGGATTCTGTCAGTTCTGAAACTGCTGCGGAGGCAATTTCAGCTAACTCTGAAACTGTTTGTGCGTCATTAGGTGAGTCTTCAGATGCTCCTCTGGATAATGCACATTCACAGAGTCTTGAGAATCAGGAGACTGCACAGTTGAAAAACCATGGGAAGGAACAAACACATGCTGAACAGGAGGAGAAACCAGTAAAAGAGGAGGAAGGAGATGCACAGACACAGATGGAGGAGGACAACAGAGCAGGTTCTGGGCAGTTGTATAGTCCACTAGAGCAAGATATACAGGTGAAGATTAAGGAGGAACAAAGAGAGACTGAACTATTTGAGAACAAACAAGAATTCGAGGGTGATGCAGCACAGCCAGATATGGAAAGGAGGGAGTACAAGGGCTCTGTAGTAGTGGAAAACGTAGGAGAGAAGACAAGAAGTAGGTCTGAAATCGCTTCTACGAAAAAACAGGATAATGCTTCAGGAGAAGAGCATACAGTTGATACAGAGGAAGGCAAAGGAAACATAGCTAGGCAGGAAGGCAGTAACAGCAAAGAACAAGGTGCTTGTGATTCTCTGGAAGAAATGAAAACAGGCCATGATATTCTAACACATGTTAACAGTTCTTGGAGCAAAATATCTAGCATTGTACCCCCTTTAGAAAACAGAAGTGAAGTGGGTAACAAAGCTGATACATCAGAGAAAAGTGACTTCCCGACAGCCCAAGAACAGAGGGCACACAAAAAGGGTTACATGCCCACTATTGATATAACTGCTGATGATATGGAAGAGGATGAAGAGGAAGATGAGGAGGAGGAAGAAGAGGATGAAAAAACCGATGATTCTGCTGATGAGATGCTGGATGGTGCTTCTGACTACCCAAGTGAAGAGGAAGTAGATGTTGAAAAAGTGGTAAGCATTTAACTATTTATGAAGGGATATTTTTTCCTTTTTTTTCTTTTTTTAAATAATTGACCAACTAACCCTTGGATTTGAAAGAGAGTACGATGTCTGTGTTTTGGATTTCAGTTTCTTTAGGAAGTGTAAATCGGGGTTCCACGTGGAAATGTCTCTTATTTCTTAGCTGCATGCTTTTTTTTTTTAGGTAGCAGTGTAGTGGTCTTGTAGAAATTGCCTGTTTTTCAGATAACAGGAGTTATATTGAGCAATCTGTAATAGAACTGTTGCAGGTTGTCTTCCTCCAGTATTTGCTCGAATAATTTGGTTACTTGTAATGTAACTTAATGATCCAAAAATGTAGTGACCAATCTAATATTTCTGTTATTTTAAGATGTTTTCTTCTATTTAGTTTTTGTACCCTTAGTTAACATTTATTTCTGGAAGGAACGTTTGAATCCATCTTTAAATTCCTTTTTGAAGTTAATAATACATTTAAATAGTATGTTAGAGCTGTCATTCCTTATTTGATGGAAAACAAATTGCTTCAAAAGGCACAGAATAAGGGTAAAACGTTGTGGTTAGGATAGTTAAAATACATTTAGATTTTAATGCTCATAAAATTCCCATCAAATATAACCCAAAAATTAAAATAAAGTAATCCAATGTGTAATTCCTTTACTTCTTACATATCACTACATGACTTAAGAAACAGTGCATTTTTATTTAAAATTATGAAGCTGTGGTTTCATGAATCAGTCAAATGGACAAATGAACTAAGATAGCCTTTTCTTGGGATGAGATACAAGTGGAAAGAGATTGGTTAAATTGGAGAAGAGTTGAAGAACAGACAAATTAAAGATAGGAGAGATAATGTTCATGTCTTTAGGGTAGAATTCTTTTAGTCCTTTTGTGTTACTGTAGTCATCTTGCAGTTGAAAATCAGACTAGAGTTCTTTGGTACAAACAGGTCTAGAGGATTCCTAGAACACCTGGGCAATAACTTCTTGGTACAGGTACTACAGGAGACAGCTAGGAAAGGTGCTCTCCTTGAACTGCTGCTCAGTAGCAAAGTGGGGCCTGTGAGTGAAATGGCAACTGGCTGCTGTCTTGGCCACAGCAGCCATGAAACAAGTGAGTTCAAATATCTGGTGACAGGAGGACAAGTGCCAGCAAGACTTCAGCCGTGGACCTCAGTCTGCTTGAGGAACGAGTTAGGAAGGTTCCCAAGGTTACCCACCTAGCTGACCAGTGGAAGCCAGTTGATTTAATCTTTTTGGATTTCAGTAAAGCTTTTGAAACTTTCTCTCACAGGTTCCTTCTGCACAAAATGTCCAGCACTCAGCAGGATAAACACATCATGTGATGGGTGAGCACTTGGCTCATTGGTCAGGTGTGATGGGTGACAGTGAATGAGGTGACATCAGGCTGGTGAATGGTCACTAATGGGGTTCTGCAGGGCTCCATCCTTGGCCCTGTGCTCTTCAGCATCTTCATAAATGACTTGGAGGCAGGACTGGAAGGGATACTATGTATCTTGCCAGAGATGCTAAATTAGGAGGAGCTGTTGACTCTGAAAGGTAGAGAGCCCAACCACATGAAGTTTAACAAGGGAAAGTGCCAGTGTCTGTGCTTGGGACAGGGCAGCCCTGTGTGTACAAACAGCCTGGGGGATGAGAGGCTGGGAGCAGTGTCATGGAAAGGGACCTGGAGGTTCTGGTCTGTGCAAGTTGAACATGAGCCAGCAGTGCCCTGTCAGCTGGGAGGGCCAACCATGTCCTGGGGTGCATCAGGCCCAGCATCACCAGCCGGGCCAGGGAGGGGATTGTCCTGCTCTGCTCTGCACAGGGGCGGCCTCACCTCGAGCCCTGTGTGCAGCTTTGGGTGCCACAATATAAGAAGGACATGAAACTACTACAGAGCATCCAAAGGAGGACTGTGAGGCTGGTGAAGGGCCTTTTGGGAGTGAAGAGAAGCTGTATAATTCGTGGCTGAGGTCACTGAGTTTGTTCAGCCTGGAGGAGACTGAGGAGGGGAGACCTCATTGCAGTCTGCAGCTTCCTCATGAAGGGAAAAGGAGGGGGAGGCACCCATCTCTGTAGTAACCAGTGACAGAACCCAAGGGAACGGAATGAAGTTGGGTCAGGGGAGGTTTATGTTGCATATTAGGGAAAGGTTCTTCCTCCAGAGGGTGGCTGGGCAGGGGAACAGGCTCCCAGAGAAGTGGTCACAGCAGCAAGCCTGACAGAGTTCAAGAAGAGTTTGGACAATGTTCTCAGGCACATGGTGTGATTCTTGGTGATGGTGCTGTGCAGGTCCAGGAGTTGGACTTTGGTGATCCTTGTGGGTCTCTTCTAACTCAAGATATTCTGTTAATCCACGATGGCCAAGTGAACAACTCTGGCTTTTAGAGAATCTCTTCAACTTCCAGAAAAGTAGACTACTCAGTTCATATTCCAGCTTACTGTTCTAAGACAAAATGATAGCATCGCATCTTCATGAAGGTGAGAAAACTAAATACAGATCTTACTTTTGGCAGTTCTTTTAAGTTGAACACTGAATTGTTGCTGCCTTGTCATCATTTGGGTGGTGGCAGTTTCATATGTCCTGTATCCTTCAATAACCTGAACAGAGTTATCATCAAGTTTTGAGAACCACCGTTAATCTGTTCCTGATGCCAGATAAACTTTCCAGACATGGTAGTCTTAGGAATTTGTTGGTAAACCAACAATAGTGTCTAGATCACAGAGTAGTCTGTTACCAAGGTTGATGTTTGAAAACTGTATTTTCTTTTATCCTCCAAAAGGATGATGAAGCAAAAGAGTATTTGTTAGAGATTATAGGAAATGTTTGCAGTACGTTTGGAAGAAACATATTGCGCAGGTTTTGACTAACATGGTTTGGATAGCCATCTAAGGGTATGTCTTCACTGCAAGCTCACACAAATACGATAAGCTAGCCTTGTTCTAGAGCAGTAAAGCTGAGGAATGAGATGTCAGGGGACTGTAAAAACCTGTCTGGAATTTGGATTTGTTAATCTCTGTTGCTGGCAAGTTGAGTTAGCACATCAGTGCCTAATGGAGAAATCAGTTTTGGATTTAAATGTGTTATTTTTCACTGGGATGTACTCTTCTCTCAGCACAGTGCTTACTAGACAGGCTCCATTGGTATTGTCAGACTGGATGAAGTCAGATCATGCAAACAGGCTAGTAGGGGATATTTATCTGCTTCGTTAAATTAGGGGAAACAAAGAAGCAAAGAGTATGTGCATGTCCACTAATAGTTTTGTTTAGTGAAAAATACTTAAGACAGCTCTTTCTCTACTACTTCGGAATGTGGACTGGTTTTAGGTGCTCTGCAAATAGCCGTTTAAAACCTCAGAGAACTTCAGTGAGAGTCAGGATGATTGCTACCTACCTGTAGTAGCTATTACTGTTTATTTTTAGCACATTTTTCCACACTGGTTAATTGTTCCTTGTTTTGCACATCAGTGACCTTCAGATTGCTGCCTTACCTTGTGCTGGGTTGTGTCCTTGACTTAGAGACTTCTCTAGTCTCCTCTACTCAACACAAAGAAGCTTCCTGAGATGGTATCTTTGCACTTTTGCATTTCCTACCCTGAGCTGCATCAAGAGAGGCTTAGGATGGCTTAATCATTGTGGGTGTGGTGATATGGATAAAACCTTCTGGGAATATCTATAGACTATAGAATCTATATATATTCTATAGAAGTCTATCTATAGAATATATATATATATATATATTAGTCTGCACTAATGAGTATCAGAGCCTGTTGTCTGAACAAATTCAAGTGCAATGGTCTGGGAGGTGATGTTAAACTCTTGGTCTCTGAGGCATGATGATTGCACACAGAGTTCCTGCTGGGAAGGGCTGCTTGGCCTCGGCAAAGTCACAGACTGTGGCTCCTAATTGTTCACAAGGCCTTGTTGGCATAAGGCAAAACTGTGCCTGGGGTTGGTTGTTCTGGTATTGTAATGCCACAGATAAAGAGTCCCACGGTTCAGCTTGCTGGTCTAAACACAGCTTCTGTGTCTGACAAGATACTGTATAGTAAGTGTTGTTTAAAAGTGTTTTTCAGTCATTCTTTTTCTGAGCCAAACATTGAAATTATAAGGACTGTTACCAGTTATTATAAAACGGTAAGTTTAATAAAAAGTAAAGTGATAGATTTTTTGGACAGTATGAGTTCTAACAGTCTCTTGCTTTTATTCAGACCATCTGTGAAACTCGCAGGCATTGTAGCATAGAAGGCAGCTCCAGAAATTGCACATTTACTTGGGTAATGTGTAACAACATCCACTGTCGTCTAACCGCCTTCCTCAGCACTGTTACTGAGGATTTCTACCATCAGGGAATTTGCTCTTTAGGTATCAGCAATAGGCGTTTAGACTGCCAGGAACAGACAGAAAAATCAGAGGAGAGGGCTTAGAAACAGGCATTGAAATGCAGAGAGAGAAAAGTGCTGTCATTTCCATAACAACTTCAGAACTCTGTTGTAGGGTGGTATTGCTCCTCTAGTGTCTTCATTCCATAAGGTATTTTACCCTTACTCAAAGGCATTTAGAATTTACATAACTATAGGAAGCAGTTTGGAAAGACTGAAAGTAGTGTGGATTGACTGATGCTAGAAAGGCTTCCACAAGCATCTTCAAGAATCGTGCTGGGCTATGGATAAGGTTCAGCCTATGGCAGGTTGGCAGTACTTCTATAGGAATAGCTGTTCTTAATGTCAGAACTACTTACTTCTGGTGATCTTCATGATTGGGATATATTTCCTGTTGCTAGGAATTCAGGGGTAGAGAGGACAGACTTACCAAGTAGAAGCATTTTCCCCTTTATTGCTAGATGTAAGAATGAAAAAATGAATTATTTCTGTTTTTCCTATGTTCACATTCAGCATGTGTAAACTTAAAGATGTTAAGTTCTTGGTGGGCAGCGGAGTTTTTTACTTCTGCCTTTTTTTGTCCATCTTTCGTGAAGAAGATGCCACCTGTTGACTTTTGGATACCATTTTTGTAATATGATAGCATGCAGAACATTTCTATTCTAGAGCAGCTCTAGCTTGGATAATTGCTATCAACACTTTGATTAGCCCAGTATAACTTACCAGCACTGGAAAACTTTATGATAACAGTGTTTCTGTGGTAAGCTAATTTCCTGGGGTGCTTTTCCCCTTACTCTCTGGATTGTAGCATCTTTTTTGAACTACCCTGCCTGACCATGTTTCCTGCAATGTAATGATGTCCAAATGTGGTTTAGACAGGGTAGTCCCGCCTGCTGAACAAAACCAGTATGCATCTCTTGCACATAAGGATCACAGAAATGGTACTGTATGAAGTGGAAAAGCTTAGAGAAAGTATCAGGAGGCTTTCAGCATCAAGGTGGACTTATGAATGACCCAGGAGAGCCGGCAAGAATGTGAAGTACTCTTTGTGTAAAGAAATAAATCACTGTTGCCACTACTTCTTGTACATGCAGTGTTTTCAACATAATGGCAGTATCTGTTCAGTAGTTCTGTGATTTAAATAGTATCTTGAATACTTTTTGTTTAGTCAGGGTAGTTCAGGGAACTGGGTGAAATAGAGTAGAGAATGGAAGTGTAATTACATTTTCTTGCTTAAGGAGAAAGAGCTCTTTGTTGTATAATAAGACCAAAGATTATTATGTGGAAAACTTCACTAAAAACTGTCACACAAAACAATTGGTTGTATAGCATATCTTCTTGGGAGAGGAGGTAACACCTGGACTTACAGATGGCCACAAGATTGATACTTAACTCTTGCCATTGCTACAGACCTGCAGTTGTGCCTTATCTCTCTCTTCACAAAGTAGCAAGTTTTCTTGGTCAGGCAAGCATGGAGAAGAAGTACTCTCCAGAAAACAATAAATATTTAAAATAATAATTTGGCAGCATTTTGGAAAGAGCTAAAATCTTACTCTTCATCATGTAAGCAGTTTACTGTATGATCCAAAGAAGCTTGACTGTATGATGTTCTGGCTTTTGCCGTCTCAGGGATGAGAGACCTTTACTAAGGTGATAACTATTTCAGGTTTTGTAGAAAAAAGTCAGTTAGCAAAACTGTAGTAGTTTGTAAAGGCAGTTTAATCTTGCTGGAAAACAGAGGCAGGAAAACTCTGCCCTGTGAAAGCTTTTCTCTCACCCATAGCAAAAGCATAAATGACAGAGATGGGTTCTGTACTTACCAAATGCATTTTACAGAGTTGCTAGTGGGAGGAATTCCTGGAGGTGACAGTTGAAGTAACCTCCTGCTTAGCACTGTTTATTGGCTAGTGTAGCTGGAGATGTTGATGCCCTGATGGTTCTAAATGTTATAATGTAATCTCATTTGAGACTGAAGTGAAACTGTTTTGGCCTGAGCACTATTGCTGAGTAGATACTCATTTTCAAAAAAACAAAACAAAACCTGTTCCAGGATGCGTGTGAATACAGAGAGGATGACGAGCAGGTGGACATTGAGACCGTGGAGGAGCTTTCAGAGAAGATTAACATTGCCCGTCTGAAGGCCACAGCTGCTCATGTCGAACCCTCCGACCAGAAGTAAGCACCCCTGGAGAGCGCTGCACGCAGTTGTGTGTCCTACTGCTGGGCTGGCGTCGAGTGATCCCTTAAACAACAGGTGTAATGTGATGACAAGATCAAGCAAGGCTTCTGTCATGCCTTCCTCAGCACTGGTGCTTCCCAGTGTCTGTGAGGATGGTGCTGGCTGCACTAAGAGTAGTTTCAAGGTGTCTTAGCCTTTTCCTTTTTCCCCTCTAATTAATTTGTTCATGGGGATGTATCTTGTAATGTAAAATTAATGAGTGAATACCCTCCCTTCCTGCAAACTGAAAATTAGCAGGGTTGTCTTTGTTTGAAATGTGATTTTGCAAGCTATTTTTGTTCTTGCTGGTGGACTTCTGGGCAGGAACAGTCATTAGGATAATCCCTGACCCTGTGAATGTAAGATTTGTCTTCAGGACCATTGCCCCAGCAAAGAAAATATTTTCTCATTGACATATAGTCTGCCGTGGTTGGATAGCTTGGCTTAATTTTTTTGGTTGGTTTGTTTTTGTTACTGTTGCCGCCCTTGCATTTATAATGCCAAAGGCAAAATAAAAACATGGCTTACTTGAGGAGTGCAATGATAGTCATGGCTGTTTCTCAGTTGCATCAAACAAAAGAATGGGGAACATTGCATCTGTAGTTCTTTTTGTTTGAAGATTTTTTTAAAAAAACTTTGAAAAACTGTTTGGTGATATGATATCTACCAGATAGTTACCTCTTTTTTCCTCCTCTTTAAGGATAACAGCTGAACTTTTATCCTTAGGTGGTGACTTCGCTTTAAATTTTGAAGATCTTTCAGTAAGAAAGAAAACCAGATGTCATGTTTTGTAAAAAATAATTTTCAAATGTGTGTTTTCTTCATTTGGTTGCAGCTCTTGAGATATGAGGAAGCTACTGTTATTATATATTAGGTTCTTGGTGGGAGAGGGATTGCTCTGCCATCCATATTAAATCTGTGTTTATTAAAAACAGCCAAAACATAATTTTAAAAGATACTTTATGCAGCTAACAGTCACGAGCTGAATTTATTCTCTTTGGCATATAGTGAAATAGTTTGTCTTTTGCTCTGAGATAATTCCACAGCTTTCAGAACAGCTCAGTTATTTCCAGGATGATGGTGTTGGAGATAAGAGTTCACTTTCTTGAGAAAACTCAACAGTATCCTGCTTTTATGCAGTTACACAAGAAAAGTTAATGTCAAGGCATAAAAATGAGCAATTCTAGGCTGTTGGAATGTAGTTAATGAGGATAGAGTGTATGAGATGAGTAGCATTGGGAAAAACTTTTTACCTTTCTTCCAGATACCATCCTCCTAATTCTTCGGATGAAACATTATCAGAAAAACATTCAAAGGTATATGTTTGCTCTCCTCTTTCCTTTTAGTATCACACCTCCATTTTAAAGATAAACTTTCATTTCACATGCAGCTCTTAATGTGATTTATCTGCCTTGCAGATACTTGTGATTAAATGTTAGAAACCAAATGTGCTGGGGGGGGATTTGCTC
This sequence comes from Nicator chloris, assembly GCA_013400495.1. Lineage (NCBI taxonomy): Eukaryota > Metazoa > Chordata > Aves > Passeriformes > Pycnonotidae > Nicator > Nicator chloris. Next base: position 23,929 of record WAAE01005013.1, read on the forward strand.
AGTTCAAATCTCCTTAAGGCAAAAGGGCTGGTGCTGGCATCAGTGGGTTTCAGATTCAGCTTTGGCTATGGGAGGAAGATCTGCCTTTTATTTATGACTGCATTTGCTTAGGTTTTATATTCTTGGCATGAATAATTTTTACAGCACACTTAAAATAATAAACGAGAAAAATTTTCTTGTGTTGAAGAAGACAATATGTAGAATTATATAGGCACAGCATTGGATGAAGGATTTCTGAAAACAGAAGTTTAAATAAGTGTTTAGATAAGTTAAAGATACCACAGAATCCTTTCAAACCAAAACTCCCTGCAGTCCTTCAGGATCTTGTGCTGTATTTTCGGGTGGCTCTGGAGCCAGTTTCTCTGTCCACGACTGTCTGTGATACACTTGACGTCAGCTCTAGAGCTTCCTGCTGTGGTGGGGTGGGGCTTTGAGTGTGGTGGGAACCTGGTGTATGTCTTAGCTGTTAGAGCAGAATGGGATATGGGCCTTTGCCTGAGACAGGGATGGGGTCCAGGGTGCTCTGTCTGCCTCATGTTTTCTGTGTGTCCTCCTCTCTGCCTATGAATTTACTTGTAAGGCCCCCCCCTTGACAGGAACCCACGGCCAACACAGGAGCAGTTGCAGCTGTACTGTGCTCGTCTGCCTGTGAGGGCCAAAGGGCTCGCAAGAGCCACATTTCAGGAGACAAGTCTTCAGGTTCCTCCTAGGCCAGCAGGCTCACAAATAGTATCACTAAATCTGAGGAGTCCTTCTGCTGATGCTCTGGGGTTTGAAGCAGACCTAAAATTATCTGAAAAACTGCGTTAATTACTTCCCCATTGAATAAACAGCATAATTGTACAAAACCTGGAAGAGTAATGATGACATAACAAACTTTTAAATCTGTGGAGATCAGTAATTTTGCTTATTGTTTGGCAGTCTTTTTTTGAAACTTAAGCAAATTCAAAACCAGAGGCTCTTGGCCGTATTCTGTTTGTTGGTGGATGTCTGGGGTGATAAATGTCAATGCCATCTTTCACATTCTGACTTACACTGTGTCTTTGGCACCAACCCATATGAAGCTATGAAAAAAAATGGAAATCAATCTAGTTTAACTCCGGGGAAAGATTCAAGTCTCCTGTATTTGATGTAATTATTTCATTCATTAGTAAACTTCCTTGACAAAGAAACAAAAAATACTTGGCTCAAACATACGTGATTTTGTTGTAATGCTGTGATTTTAGCTAAGTACTTGTGTTGCAAAAAATAAAAGCTTATGAACTGAAGGGACTCATGCTCTTTTCCGTTAGGGTTGATGTGATTATGTTGGTCACTTCTCTGGTCAGCATTTCATTTCTTACTTGTGTGCTTCTGATTCTGAACTTTCAGGAAGACATAGCGGTAGCAGGATAGCATGATGTGGAATCTTCAGGTGTCTGTAAAAAGGTTGTAAATCTCGCATGCATTTGAACATTGTCTGCCATTACACTGCCTTCTTTACTTAAACTGGTCAATCTGGTTACTCCTCGCAGAAGCATCAGACCTGGAAAAGAAAGCTGAAGTCCCAGGCAGAAGCCTTTGCTCATTACCGCCAGACACACACGGCAAATGAACGTCGACGACGTAATGAAATGAGAGGTCTCTTTGACAAGTTGAAGAAAGCTTTGGGGCTGCTGAACCTTCCCAAGGTCTCCAAATGCTACATTCTGAAGCAGGTAGGTATTTTGGAGCTTAAGTGAGGAGGAGAATCGTTTAATCTGGACAGAGTAATTACGCTAGTATTGACTCTTCAAGTGAGTCCCAGTGTAGAGGGGACTTCTGCAATCTCTGCAGGACTCTCTTAAACAAAACAATACCTGAAAGAATCTGTATTCCAGAAAGCTTATGAGCATATGTTTTTGGATTGGTCCTGCCCTTGTATTCTTTGTGAATCATGGAACGTTATGTCTTAATTCTTTACTGGTTTACTGTATACATAAGAAAATTTTTAAATCCGTTGAAGGCTTACTTTTTGAATGCTTGACGAGATAGCATTCCATTAGGCATTATACAGACATAAAAGCTTAATTTGTAAAGATGTAAATGACAGGAAACTAAACATGAGTGGTAGATATGTAATTATGCCTATCAGCTGTACCTAGAAACTGGGAGATAAAAGGTTGGGGTTTTTCTTAAAAATTGCTGACCTTTGGAGGAAGGACAAGCAAGCTGTTTATCACTCTTCAACCAGCATTTAGGGAAAGCTGGCATTCATAGTACTTCACATGCTTTCTCTCAATCCTATTTTCTCAGGATGACAGAAATTTGAAAATAAATTTTGCAATTTTGTGTGTCACTGGTTTATAAATCAGTATAATCAGAGAGTTTGAAGTTACCTGGTACTATTTTAGGCCTTTGAAGAAATCCAAGGACTGACAGATCAGGCAGATAAGTTTATTGGACAGAAGACGTTACTGACGCGCAAACGAGATGGTCTGATTCGAAAAGTATCCACGCTTTCAGGTGAGACTGGTTTTGAATGCAAACTAGCTGTAATAATGAAAGAAAAGGCTTTTAGGAGTGAGAATGTGTGGAGTAATTGGTGGATCCAGGTGTGTCACTGGTTCACAGAAAATTCAGACTCACGATGCCAAAGTCGTGCTCAGCTCTGGTCAGTGATAGGCTCATCATGCTGATAAAAATTGCTTTTGTTTTCCTTCGTGCCTAAAGGAAGTGTAGAACGCGCTCTGTGCTGGGAGCCACAGGCTCGGGTTCCTTTGGAAGGGTAGGGTGATGATGATGGTGTCACTTCATTCTGTCACTGGTCACTTCCTGAAATGCCTTTTCTGCTCAGCCCTTCACAGTCGCACACAGCTGTCTTTGGTCAGTACCGAAACCTCCGACTCCTTGCAGAGCTTTGCAAATGACTCCTTGTGCTGCTTTCCCAAGAACCAGTGCTCCTAGGGGCTAGAAGGTGTCAGCTCTGTACACAGAACAAAACTGCAGTAGATGGCAAGCTGCTGCTCATCCAGACATGTCACCTTGTACTTAGTGTGTCTTTCTGTCTCATTTGGAAGTGTAGGAAAGCTGTGACACATTTTCAACCAGTGTCAAAACGTGAACAAACAAAATACTCTTCTAATCTTCTTGCAGTCTGGGATTATAAGCAGGGGAATACCTGTAAAGTAGAAATGAAAGATACTTTAATTCTTTTCTATTTACATGAATCCATTCATTCATATAAAAGGTATTTGATTTATAAGAAGTGTTGTTGTAGTGAAGTCTAGTAATCTACAAATGTATGAGAGGCCTTTTGAGCAGAGGAGGCAAATAACTTCACAAAGTAGTTGTCTGATCTTTTGCATTCCTAGTGAAGGGCTCAGATTTGATGAGGAAAAAGCCCTCTCAAAGGACAGTTAGTGAAATACAGACTTAATTAAAGAGATACCAAGATGTTGGAAAATAAACACTAAGCAGAAAACAAGCTAATATAGTTACTTGAACTTGGATCATATTGAACTGTGTGTATATGTAGAAAACAAATAATTTATAAAATCGGTGTGTTTGTCCAAGAATAGAATTTTCATAGCAATGGTAAACTGTATGTGAGTTTACATTCAAATGTAATTTGAGTAACGGGGTCCATTAGTCCAAGAAATTTCTTTCCAGGTAAAGGTAACATTTTATCCAGTAGAGTATGTTTATCATTAGGAGACGTGGGAGGACTTTTTCATAGCTGTGGGGGTTTTCAACTAGTACTTGTTCAGCAAAAGCCTGTGCTTGTCCAGACTTAATTCTGCTTATCAAAGTGGCAGATAAATTCTAAAATGTGTGCATGTTTCTGAACAGAAAAAAAAATTGGAATAAATAGGTAATTGCTTCCCTCTGATATTAAGCATACTATTTACTTGATAGGCATGGTGGTTATCTGTTTTATAGTAATTGAATAATGTCAGCTTAACACATTATTAGTTCTACTCTCAGCATTTTAATTTTGGAAAGAGAGTTTGAAGGTAGGCTGACTCTCTGATAATTTTTCTGTAGGAAAGACAGAAGAGGTTGTCCTGAAGAAGCTGGAATATATTTATGCTAAACAAAAAGCAATAGAAGCACAAAAAAAGAAGAAAGAACCTGAGCCACAGAAATCAGCTGCACCCTCCACTGCTAGCACCCCGAAAGAAGGATCCTCTGCTGCCCCCAGAGAGCCAACCCCGATAGCGATGACAAACAGAAGGGGCAAGCCGTTGATCCTTGCCAGGAGAGGAGTCCGGGCTGCAGGTGGGCTACAAGTGGTGCATGTCCTGCATCAAGGGGAGACAGCCATTGAAGCTGCACCCTGTGGGAGGGCAAAATGCCAGCTGGCTTGTGCAGGCAGCCTCACTCCTGAAACAGAATTGTGCATAGGACCAGGAAATGTCCATATGATAGGTGTGGAAACCACTTGCTTTCAGTAAAGGTGAGACCAGTACGACTGAGGTCTTCAGGTGAACATGACTTCAGAGTTTTGGAATGATGGGAAGTTTCTTACTAAGAAATTCTTACTAAGTTGTCCTTTGATCTCAGGGACTTTCACTGCAATCCAGCAGTAATGTCTAAGAGTTGAAAGTTTTTCTGCTGACTCAAAACCTGAAGTTCAACCCCCAGAATGCTGGGGTTGCTAGAACAGGCTCTTTAAAACCTCCCTCCTGAAAAATGGTAGCTTTTAACGTGGTGGAAGTTTGCTTTTGAATTAAACGGCAGAGTTGTCAGACACTGGAGAGTTCTTTTGTAGCTGAGAACTTGCAGAGAAGTGTTCAACATTTGTGGAGACCTTCACATCATAAATGTAGGAAGGAACAAAAATATGACTCCTTCCAGACCTGCACCTAATGCTGGCTCACAGAGTGCTGTGCCAGAATAAATGAGTGTTTTACATACTTCTTTTCTTGCAGAGGACTCCTCAGCCTCTCTCACACTCAGGGCTGCAAGCGTAGTGATGACTCCACAGGGGCAGGTGCTTACACTGAAGAGCCCCCTGGTCCCAGGGCAGGTGGCAGCTGTTCCTTCCACGCTGTTGCAAGCTGAATTAAAGCCTCGAGGGGCTGGTACTACCATGACAACACAGCCAGGTAGGATCACGTCGGATGATGTTTATCAGTATAATGCTGTTCACAGATGTGCAGAGCAAATTTATGAAGTTAATAAATTTTGCTTTAATGCTGTGGATTTTTTTTACAACTGGACTGAGGTAGAACTTGAGTCTGATAAGAGAGGTTAGATGTCACGAGCTCAAACTGTCAGTTTATCAACAGGTTAAGTAAAATGTGTTAAAATTTTGCTATTGAGAAATTAGGGAAACATAGGGAAGAATTCCTAATCACATAACCAGTCTGCATTTCTGTTTTTACTACTTTAAGATGTTATTATTATGTGAAGTCTTGCCTTGAAGTGCACAGCTCCTGTTCTCCAGGAGTATCTGAAGTATCTGAAAGTACTGTATCTGAGTATCTGAAAGGCTTTTGTTTCCACTTCATCTCCTGTTTTGCTTTTCTTGGATAAGGTATTACTTCTGTGATGATTCAACTGCCCGGATCAACAGTTCCTGTCCAAGTAAAAGGAATCCTTACTAACTCTACCATTCCTATTACACTGTCAACCGTTGCTGGAAATCCAGTGCCCTCAACAGTGGTATCAGCTACAGCATCCCATTCAGGTAAACTCTTTGTTTTTCATGGATCTTTGTGCTTGCATTCAGGGAACATTATCCATGCAAAACTAAAGGTAAATTGTTTTCTCACTAGGAAGTAATGATAGGTGTTATTGTCTGGGTATTCAAAGAAAATCACTATTAAATGTTTTGAACAGTTTAGAGGGGCGTCTAGGAGATTATGAGCTTTTTAACTTTCCTTCATCTCACTGAGCCTGCTTGCCCTCAGGCAAGTCAGGATAAGTGGGTACTGGGATGTGTCTGTGGTGTAATGCATCCTCCTGGGGAAGCTTCAGTTCAGAGTGGTGGTGGGGCTGTGAAAATCTCTGCCTGTAACATCCAGGCTCTCACTGTGGCACAATCCCTTCCCATACCCTGCCAGCCCTGCGGCCCATGGGAGGGCTGTTTTTCAGGACCTCATGCTGTACATTGGATCTAGGTGTGAGGTGGTTCCTGCCAGCAGGGTTTCACTTGCCATCTGTTGTGCTAAAAGCAAGCCACTCACTTTCTGCTTCCTTGTAGTTGTTTGGTCATAATGAAAAAAGAAAGCTCACTTCAGATTTAGGGCTGGGAAAAATCTGAGTGCTATTAACAGGGAATGGCTTGGAGGCAGAAAATCAGTAATCATTTAGTCCCTGGAATGTCTCTGTAGTGCACAAACCGGTACTGCATAGTGTTTTTATGCTATCATAAAAACAAAGCATAAAAAATCAGTAAGAGGGAAAATTCTCATTTTGTTTGCCTTGTGCATCACCAGCTGAACTGTAAGCATTGTGGTTGGTTGCACTGGAGCTTGCTCTTGTTCTACAAGTTGAAAATTAAGCTATTGGTGTGTTAAAGCTTCGGTTGACCAGAGCTGTGAAAGCAGTTTAAATTGCAGTTTACTTGAGGAAGACCTGAAAGTGAGCAAATTATACTTAGATAGGAATTACCTCGCAGTTGACACATATCCTGACGGATGCTGCTTTGTGTGGTTTTGCAGAAAGCGAAGATTCATTTCTGATGCCAAAGATTGTTAATGTAACATCACTGGCCGCTGAAGCAGGCATGAATCTAAACCTGAACCGAAACAAAAACTCTAATGCAACAGCAGCTGCAGGTTCTCCAGCTTCTGAGCAATCCTTGGCTGTAGCACCCCTTGAAACTACGAATAGTGACAGTGTCCTTTCAGAAGAAAAACTCAAACCATGTCTGAGAGGCAGTGACGGAGACGGAAGAGTTTCCACAGGTCCAACGAAACTTTTCTTTGAACATAAAGATGCCCTTCCACAACTCTGGAACGTTTCATGTACAAAGGAACCTCCAGAGTCCTTCAACAAAAAGCTCTGCATTGGTGAGTTTGTAGGAAGCCAAGCCAGGAGGAAAGATGGTGATTCTGGAGGGGAAAGATTAAAATCCAAAGAATTGTCGTTCCGCAAGCTGCAGATCAAAGATTCCAGGATAGAAATGGAATTGAGGAAAGTAGCATCGGCAATGGAGGAAGCAGACCTGGATACAAGTGAGATACTGAGCAGCATCGAGGAGAGTGATGACACCGATGAAACCCTCACTTCCCTGCTCAATGAAATCGCCTTCCTCAACCAGCAGCTGAACGATGATGCCTCAGCCATGTCAGAGCTGCCTGGTGCCCTCAGCTCAGATTTCTCTCATAAAGATGCAGAAGCTTGTCGAGGAGCAGCCAGTGATCTCTCCGCTGCAGATGGGTCTTCCTTCCAGTTTGGCCATTTGGGAGGCAGTTTTAAGGACCTTTCTGAAGTTCCAGAAAGTGGAGGCTCTTTAAGCCCCCTCCTGCTGCAGCTGGAAGATGATGACCTTAGTGATGGGGACAAGAACTCTGGGGATCCTTCATCTGAGGCAGATGTTTTAAAGATAGTGATAGGCACTGAAATGAAGAATCCACTGTCCAGTCTGTCTGTAACCAGTGGTGGGAGTGGGAAAACAGTAACAACCTTGTCAGATGCCTCTAACGTGACTCCACCCGTTTTGCAGATGAAGACTAATCCAGAATCCAGTAATGCTGACACATCGTGGAGGCCCATGCCCAAGCTGGCACCACTTGGTTTAAAAGTGGCAAGTCTGCCAGTGGACTCAGAAGGGCAGAGTAATAAAGTGATGCCCTTACTGGCACCTGTAGTTGCAAAACTGGCACCTAGTGGGGTAAAAAATTCATTACCTGCAACTCTTCAAGAAGGACAGGATAACAAAGTAATGCCCCCATTAGCACCTGTGGCTGCGAAGTCGAATACTGCTGGGACTTTGCCTTCAAATTCAGCAGGCAAATAAGTGCAGATGTTTTTTATCAGACTGGAACAGAGATCTAGGGCAGTGTGAGCCAGTGTCATTGTTCAGCAGCCTCCTTCGTCTGCAACACTTGTTTTCTGTATAGCATCAGCACTGTGTTCATCTGAGGGGCAGGCCCCAAATTGTCAAATAAGTGTTAGGAAACTTTAAGCATGTTGATGTGTTTTTACCTCACTGTTGTATTGAGTGTTCTCCTTCCCCTTCTCAAGACAACAAAGATGATCTATAACCATTGCTGGGCACATGGTATCCTTCCAAAATTGGGTTCTTCACAGAAATAGTTTGTCAAGGGACTGAGAAACTGAGGCTGTTGAAAGAAATTTTTTTTCTCTCCCCAGTAGGAAGGCAGCTGTCTTGTTGGGGAAAAAAATATGGATTATTTGTTTTTTGTACCAGGCAAATTATCTATGCAGAAATGGCATTGTTCACATTTGCTTGTTTTAATATTTGCAGAATATGATAAATATGCAGAAATCAGGTTGTAGTTACTCTCAATACCTAGAGCAGCAGAAGGGAAATCTGAGACTGCAGAGGGCTGAAATGAAAAGGCTTTTTCTTTGGTGCTAGATAGTTCTCTAGCAGAGACTTTTTAAGAGCTTATGCACAGAAAATTTTAATAAACATTTATAATTCTCAATATATTTCCCAATGTAATTAGAATGAGGACAGTATGTTAACTTTAATAATACTGTCCTCACTCTCACCTCCTGCCCCCACACAAATGCTTCCCCCTTTGATGCTTAGGACATCTGTAGGGAAAAATTGCAGAGAGTTGAAAGAAAATGTGGGCACCCTATTGCTACGTCTTTAATACATTGCTGAAGTAGCTCGAGTGTTTTCCCAGGTCCTATTTTCTTTCATTCTGTCATTCTTCAAGGTGTATGTGGTGGCTGGGAATGTTAATACCAAGTATTGCTTTGTGAAAACGCAGGATACTTTCAGGAGTCTTGTGGCCTGGCATAAGTGAGCGAGGTGTACATGTGAATGTAAATATGAAAATATGTGTATAGCTTTCCAAACCTTTCATTTCTTTATAAATTCAGGAAAGGTACTCAGAGGTTTCTCACTGCATTTGCACAAGCTGTGTATAGCAAAAAAGTCAACAAAAATGCTCATTACCAGGGAAATAGGGCAGTATTGAATCACAAGATGTATTTTTTATTCTTCTCTGCCACTGCTTACTCAATAACCTGTAGATGCTCTTCACTGTTCAACTGTTGAACTGTGAGGGACCTGCAGACTGTAAAGATATTTATATTTTTGTACACAATTTCTGTTTTCATAGTTTTCTTGACAAATGAAGTTTTCAGCCTCGGAGAGATGATTTGTTAAGAGTGTATACACAATCTTTTCCTATCAAGTTTGTAAATAGAAGTTACGGTGCGCTTGGGGGGCTTCTTAACTGCTCCAAAAGGGTAAAAAATGTTGCCATGAAAATTGAAAATTATACAAAATTTCGATGTTGCATTTTGTTTTATGTTTAGGAATGTAATTCTGTGTCTTAACTGTTCCAGCAGCAGCAGCTGGGATTACCCTCTGCCCTCCAAATTCCCCATCTTTGGTGATGCAGTAATCCAGGAATTTCATCCTTCCGGCACTGAGGTTGTGCAGGTGTTGGGAGTGATGTTCTTCCACGGTGAGGGAGCAGTGTTTGTACAACCATACGCCCTGCTCAGTACACTGCATCTTCTGGATCCATGTCTAGGTTAGATCCGTCAGGGAGTATACGTACCTTGGGTGTTTCCTCATCTTTTTATTATTTATATTATGCCTCAGAGGAGAGAAGCCCTTCAAGCTCAGTGTGTGTAAAGGTACTCCAGAGACTACATAAAAAAGATTTTTCACTTGGCCATTCTAAAGTATGTTTTAAAGTAGTTACATACAACTCTCTATTGCCTTTTCCATATTTACTATTCTAATATTTCGTACAAGTCTCGTATTAGTGATTTGGAAAAGAGAATTTAGGTTATGAGAGTCCTGCAGGGTCTTACAGTTGTCACTTACTGCCTTAGGAAAGGGGATTTACAATCCCAGTAGGTACTTAGACAAATGTTGCTTATTATTAAGGATTTTAACCTTATTTTAAACTAGTAGAAATCTGGAGTAACTAAATTATTTTACTAGCACTACATAAGACTTAAAGTTATTTACCTGGGAATCTGGTTCTGAGCATTTCCAATAGGCTGAAGTTGCTTATTTTTTTAACTTGTGGCTGTTTGTTTTGCCAATAGATTTCATTCCTCCTCTGTGAGAAACAGCAACAAGACTTGTGCTGTGATAACTTTTAAATTCCTAACCACTAACCCTTGTTTTTGCACCTACTTTTTTACGGTTCCAAACAGCCAATTTTAATTAGCACACAGAATTGTGTGCTCTCTGTGGGACAGAGAAGGCTATAACATGAAAACTGATCACACATGATCTAAAAGAAATGCTGTATTTTTTAGGATGTTCTGTTTATTATCTGGTAGCATGAAATTTCTGTATATGAATTTACTGTTTGGCACTGGGCAGTAAAAAAAAATTACTGCAGTAAAGATGTCAAGATGACAGCAAAACCTTTTGGTCCCTAAATGTTTTAGTAAATTAACTAAGGACAGCCCCCCAGTGTGGCTGTAAAAAGTGGCATTTGGTGCAGTTCTGAGAAAGATCTTTGATGGGTTCTACCAGCCAACAAAGCATGTTTGAAATGCTCTTGGGTTTTGCTCGTTTCACTGTCTCCTGTCTGCAGCACGATATTTTGCCATGAATTTAAATGCTGACAATTCCCTTTTCCCTTAAGCTCCCAAACATTTTTAAAATTACATATGCTGTCATTTGAGGCAATAATCATAGAATATATGGCACCTAATGAGAAGATTCTGGAAACAGGAGAACCAAGGAAACCCCTGCAAGGCGCACGCTCTCGCTTGACCAAGAGACCTGGAGATTTTCTTTGTTTTTTTACGCATCTGTAAATAGACTGGAATGTTTTTAAGAATATAATGAAATGTCAGATTTAGCTTTTTTCCTTTTATATATTAAAATATATCTTTCCCTCTTTTTTGCTTTTGAAAAATTGATATTTTTGTAGAAATCTAACAGTACAAGACTCTTAACTGTATGTGAGGGACAAAGTGTAAAACTAAAATAAACCAATCAAGGTCAACTAGAAACTGGCTTTGAAAGTTTGTTACAGGGAGAGAGAGGGAGCAGAAATGATATGGTGGTGGGCTGTTGGTGACATGTGGCATTGGACCTGAGCAAGTGGTACATGAATGCTCTGAGGCAGAAATTTTGGCAGCGCAGACATCTGGGTTTTGGTTGAAGTGATCAGACAACTCAGAGATTTCTGCCTTTAGTCTTAGCAGTATCCAGGAAATGTCATCACTTGTGAGAGGGGATTTTGACTTGCTGAGTGCAGAAAAGGCACCAAAGGGACTTCATTTTCTACGAGATGTATCCTGAGCAGGAAGCCAAGGGGGTTAACATTTGATCATAGCACAAAAAGAAAAAAAACCTAAGAGCTGACAAAAAAACCTAAGAGCTGACAGATTAAGTCCACAGAAAAGCATTCTCCAGATTCCTTCCCCCAACCCCAAACCTGGGTTTAATTTTTTATCTGTTTCCTTTAGAGAAGTTGAGCACAAGGGCTGTCCTAGTGGGAACAGGTCTTCAAGTGAAGTGTCAGAGGAGAGAGGCTTTTTAAAATGAAATAGATAAAATGCCCTTAACAAGTAGCTGTCTATGGCTTCCATGTGCAGTAAATGGAAGATAACACAGTTGCAAGTGTATGTGGGTTCTTTTGTTTGGGTTTTGTTTGTTTGGTGGCTGGTTGGTTGATTGGTTGAGGGTTTTTTGGTGGTGGGGGCTTTTGGAGTTTTTGTGTTTGTGTTTTTTTTCCTTTTTTTGGTGATTTTTTTTCTCTTTGCTATGTAGTATGTTTCTACAAATGAGGAGTTAGTCTTACAGACCTGAGGAAAGAAAATACAAGAAAATACAATGAAGAGAACAACTACACATGAGGGTAAGCAATTGACTGGAGAAGAAATGTCACATAATTTATACCTCACAGGAAAGAGTTAATAAAAGTGGTTGACACAGTCAACATATTTTTTGAAATTTCTCATTAAATCCTTCAGCAAGGCCTCCTCCTATTACTTCTTATTTTAAGGGCTAAAGTTACTTCTTGGAATAGAAAGAAATACAAGCATGAAGTATATCCAGTTAGGCTTGCAATGGAAAGAACTTTCCAATAGAGGCCAACAATCTCTGCTGGGGATCTGTGTTTTCCAGCATATTCATCGTGTTCTTGGAGATGCAGATGGTGGTAAATAAACTCTGTTGACAATGAAGAGTTACAGGGAGCCTGTGCAGTAACTGATGCTACAGCCAGATTTGAGTCTGTAAATGCAATCCAAAACGGCGGGACCAGTTTATCCATAACTGGCAATGAACGGAATCTAAATTAATAACTGTCATTTGAGGTCATGGTAGTGGAGGAATTGTAGTGCCATTTGTTGTCACTTGAGCTCAGTGCCTCATCTATTTGCCCTTTTAACTGCTCCTGCAGACCAAGAAGGCATCGTTACACCACGGTGTACTTGGCTGTTTTTGTTCGTTTGGATTTTCTGTTGCCTCAGCTTGCGCTTTAGTTGTCCATCTTGTGTCTCTTGAGAGTTGAGGCATCTGACAGGTGAGAGCTCTTCAGGAGGTATTCTTCTCTTCTGTTAAGAGTTCTACCCCAAGAAGGATTTAGTCTCCACTTGTCTGGGTCTTCTCTGATGAAGAGGAAAGCCTTAGTGTGTCCTGACCAGCCACTGGGCCTTGCAGGCTGCCAGCACAAACCTCCTGTGCAGTGTTTCAAGCAGCTGGAAAGGCCTTTGCCCCGGGCACGCTCATCAGCACGAGCACGTCCCGATGCCGGGGAGGCCTTCGGGACCTATGGCTATGTCTGTCTAATCCAATTACGCATGCAGCCCGGCAGCCTGTGGTGTCTGACCCGTGCTGGTGTGTTCAGGAATGTCCCTGCTGTCCCCTGTTTTTGGTGGCCACTTCCCTGGTTCACCTTGCTCTTGTGAGGGTTCGCTGGTTTTTGTAGGGCTGTCAGCGTACAAGACTGTGGTGCCTCGAGGTTACAGCTGTTGTCCCTGGCTCTAGTGTGAGGTGGATGCTGGAAATGGGAGTGGAGGGACTTGAACCCGAAGGCGACGCTCTGCCTGGCTGTCTCAGCTCTCAGCATGGGAGTAGCTGCCGGCGGAGCAGGGTCCCTGCCTGTGTGAGATGTGGATGTGATGGGGGCTGTATCAAGGGGCAGTCACAGCTACGTGCGTGTGAGCAGGCGGGCTGCTGTGCTGTAAGAGCAGGGCTCAGTCTCTCTGCCAGCCTGCTGGGACCAGATCCGAGGAGGAGGAGACGACAGGCTTTCCTGCTGCCTTTGACTTCCTTTGCTGTCCCTGCCGAGCCCAGAGCTCCCTGTAGTTCCCCTGCGTGGCACAGAGCGGTGCCCCTGGCAAATGCCGCAGCGTGCTGTGCCTCGTGGGCTGAAACCAGGCAATTAAATAGCAGCTAAAAAAAGATACGCAGGCATAAGCTGTGTGCCATTTTTAGAGGCTTTCAGCACCGATTAACTCCTTAGACAACAGCTGTATGAAACAGCCTGCCCAGCTCTTCCCGGTCTGTCCTGCTGGCCAAATCCCAGCCTCTGCCCCTAAGAGAGCAGCAAAACCTGCGAGTGTGCAGCTCTTCCCTGGCTTCTCCAGGGCATGGGGCTGTATGGGCACAAAGTTTCTGGGCAAAGTCTGTAGGCTCGCGTGGGTCTGCAGAGTTTACATGAGCAATGGGCTCCAGTTTGCAGCTGAGGCTACTGAGCACTGCAAGGATGTAAAACTCCTTGTGCCTCTGAGGTGCCACTGGATCTGGAAAATGGACTTAGGACCCCAGGATTTTGGGATCCAATGATCTGTGATTATTTTTAGACAAAAAATGCAAAATAACCCCAGTAATTTTGGGTTAATACCAATCATCTTAAAAAAAGAGGCCAGAGTTTGTTTTTTTTAACTGCGCTGGACCCAATGGACATAAAAAACCAAAAGGGAGGATGAATGCATGACAGAAGTTCACTGGTTTATGGAATAGCACAGTGTGTTTTCAGCCCATGGGGATGGGATGACTGATGACTCCCACCCTTCTCCTGGACTTTCTGCAGTGTGAAAGTATGATCACGACTTGTTATAAACAGACATTTATAGGAGCAGCTTGACTGTTCTGTTTAACAAGAAGCCCATTAGCAGGACAGCAAGAGGTTTACAGGTGTTTTTTAAGACAGCACACCACTGTCTGCTGAAGGCTGTTGCAGCAGCATGTGCCGCTATAGCCTCCATTTCAGTGCCTGGCCAGGATTTCCTGCAGGAGTGAGAGGAGAAGGGTGGGTCTGCATTGGAGCTGACTCAGTAGTTTGGCAGAAGCAACTGGGGCAGCTGCTGCCAGCTCTTGCACCACCCATCCTTGGCTGCCTTCACAGTGCCTTGTGTGCCAGACCCCCTTGCAGGAGCTGCACAAGCTGCTCGTGGCCTGAGGGGCAGGTGCCCCTCTTTCTCCCCTTCTTCCACCAGTCCTTCTGCCTGCTCGGGCCTGGACCTCTGAGCCCCATCCTCTGTGTAAGGAAAAGGGGCTTAGAGCCTGCTGCTTCCCGCCCTGCTCCCTGGCCTGCCATGACACACACACCAGCAGCTCAAAGCCCAGGCCTGTGGCTACGCTTGCCTTCTGGCACCAAGTCAACTGCTAGGCACGTGCTGGGTTTTCTCTTCTGAAAAGCAGCAGTGTCACACCAATCCTTCTGCCCTCTTCTGCTTCCCTCTGGCTTGCCCTGCCCTCTGCATGGCTGAGGGCTTCCCAGATGTACTCTGTTATTCACAGAACCTGTTCCAGCCTAAGGTGTCCTAAAACAGCAGTAAAATTCTTGAAGGGATCCCGGAATTCCTTGCTGAGTTTCTTTTCTCCTGAAGGAAAAACCTCAGTGGAGACAGGGTGTCTGGTTTCTTTTGGTATCCAATGAAGGCTGGAGCTGTTTGTGTAAACAGCAGCTAAAGGTGCCTCTTCCTGCAGGAGCTGTTGCTTGGCACGGGTGAAGCTGCGCTGTCCTCGACCATGAGCCCTTGGCCCCCATGGCCCCATGGGGACACAGCTCTTGATAAGACAGCCTTGTCTGTCCCTGCCTAAGCCTGAGGCACAGGCAGTGCTGAGCTTTGAAAAGGTGTGAGCTAATGTTGTGCCTTATTTCGGAGACGTGCTGGACCTGGATGTTACCATAAAACGTTACGTAGCTAGAGTAAAACATGATTTGATCAACCATTAGTGTCCCTTTGGGGCCTGGCTGGAGCCATGTTTGTATGCTCAGCCTTGGAAAGGCAGCAGGCCTGGACAAGGTCCCCCTGCGTGGGAGCAGGACACTGGGGCGGATGGGGGCCGCTGGGAGCGCCACATGTGCCCCTCGGATTTAGGGTGGGGGCAGCTGCTGGCTTGGCTGGGGCTGGCTGGGTTTGGGGTGCGTGGGAGCTGGTGGTGTGGCCTCTCTGATGTGGGGACAGGTTATGGGGCTGGATAACGTCAGATGGGCCAAGCTTCAGCAAACCTCAAACACATGTGAAGGTTTCCACATATGAGATAGATAACACAGCTGTACGGTTGACCTGCTCTGGTTATTTTGATACCTTTTTTTAACAGTGTAGATCGAATGTGATCATGTTCTAACTTCTGTTAAGGTGGGTGGCTGTAAAAGCATGACAAGAAAAGGAGATGCTGGCAAATCTTTTGCAAGAACAATGATTAACTCCTGCTCCCCAACCAGTGTCTGCACTTCTGGATTACAATGGCTCCTTGGTTTTAAAAAATGGCCCAAGCAGACTTGCAGCTCATGGCTGCTTTTGAGAAGTTTGAATTTGCTTCCTTAGCTTTTGAATGTCCATGGCAAAAAATCTCACCCCACAAATGTTTTGTGGCTCTGACATGTGGGGTAATCAACTTGAACCAGGAGGTTTAGTCTTCAGGAAAAGATTTTAATAAACAGCTCCCATCCCACTGGGCAAGCTGAACTGATGGCAGCCACAGTGGGAATTGTTACTGCTGTGCTCCACTGTAGACAAGGCCTCATTGTCTGGCTTTGATGGGGAAAATGTCCAGTTTCACAAAGTTTGCTGAGCAAGGGAGAAAATAATTATATTGCAGATCAGCTTACAAGGGGCACATTCATGTTTGAAAGAAAACTTGATTTTCATAGGGTGAGGAAGGAAAGCATAACTGCCGAAGGAAAAAAGCCAGCGGCGTTGGTGACCTACTAAAATTGCCCCAAGTCAGAAGTTATTCCTGGCTGAAGGTGAGTCCCAGGGGGCTGGATCCTTGACTCTGGCTGGGAGGCAGACAGTGCAAGTGGGAAGTGTGCAGGAAACTGAGCAGTCCTGTGCCTCTGAAGGTGCTCTGTGCTGCTGCACCCGGCTGCGAGGCGGCCGTGGCAGAGAGCAGAGCCCTTGTGTGGCTGGACACAGAGCTGTCGCCTCAGGCCCCGGTGCTCTCTGTCTCCAAGTTCCCCCATGGGCATTGCCAGGACAGCAGCTGTGGTAGCAGAGTCCCACATTCCCATCCTCTGCCTGCATCCTCAGGAGCCCACAGGGGCTTCTGGCAGGCCAGCACCCCCACAGGTCACATAGCCCTGCCACCACCCTGGGCTGTGTGACCGGCCACAGCAGCACCACTGCCTCGAGTCTGCCCAGCTCCCAGTTTTCAACTCCTGGTAACTGCAGCTGAGATTTCGTTTGCAGTGTTTGAACAAAATATTGGAAGCGTTTTGCTTCATGTGCTTCTATTTAGGAAGACCACAGGGCAGATGGTGACAGAATACACTTTACAGCACTGGGCTGGCTGTGCTGACCCACATGCAGCTGGCCCTGGCTGCTGACTGGCTGCCTCCCACTGCCACTGGGAGTATTTGCTGAACTCATTTTGGTTGTCTCCCCAAGGGGGAGGATGTAATTATCTTCTTTTTGCAAGATTGCATGTAATTTTCTCTTCACTGTCTTAAAAAAAAAAAAAGAATTTGAAACAGAAGCAGAAATGAACTGTGCAACAAGCTGATAACCTATTAATTCTTTCATTAGATTGAAAGCAAAGCTCCAGTGAATCTAGTGCTATAAATCTTGTGGGGTTTGTATTTCTCTCAAGGAAGCGTGCACTCTTCTCTTTGCAGGAAGCTGCAACACCAGCAGAAACCCAGTTTGTTGTCATGGCAATGTCAGTAGTTGCCTTCTCTGTATGCCAAATCATAGGCACTCATAGGATCATAGGAAAATGCACATAGGAAAGGCCCTCTGGAGATCTGTAGTCCAGCCTCCTGTCCAGGGCAGGGGCAGCCATGAGATCAAACCAGGCTGGCCAGGTCTTTCTCCATCCAGGACTTAAAAACCTCAAGGGATGGAGATGGTGCCTCTTCCTGGGCAACATTTCTAGGCTGTTGCTGCCAGCCTTCTGGCCTTCCTAATTCTAGTCATTCTGAGAATAATATTTGGGTTTGCTGTCACTTTGGTATTTAGTCACGGTATTTTCTTTTTTTCACCGCCGTGAGAGTGTGATCTGGCTATACTTTTATATTTCCCTCTCGGTCAGTTGTCCTGCCAGATGACTAAAGGGCTGTGTGCAATTTTCTTGTATTTGACATTTGTTTTGTGCACACATTGGCACTGCTTAAAGAAAGCATCCCTAGTCAGGCCTGTATTTGCACATTAGCAACGAGAACAAATGCATCCATCCATCCAAGTTAAATGTGTGCTTGAGTGCTCTTCAGATAGACTTGCAAGCATGCAGAAGTTGCCATTAATCCCAGTCCTTCCTATTTGTTGTCATCTGTGTAAATTGTGCTGGACTAAAGAAAGGAGAGAGCGTGTGTGTTTGTGTGTGTCCTTGTCCTGAAGGGCACCCGCTTGCCAACTCTCTTTTAACAGGATTGTTTCACGAGTTTTGTGTTTCAATCTCCTCCTGCTGGTATCGTATTTAGTGTACCACGTCGTGTCCAAGGACCAACTCCTGTCCAAGGTTTGTCTTGTTTAATTGAATTGTGGTTGCCATGGGGAGTAGAAAGTTCAGATTTCGTTCTGCATGGTGAATTTTGCAAGCCAAGGTATATTACAGAGAAAGGGGGAAACCTGGATCTCAAAGTCTGTGTCAAGGAGCAAGAGGTTAAATGGAGGAGATTTTAAAAGGGGTTTATGGTAATTTGTTGCCCTAGTTCCCAAGGACATTAAGTTAGAGCTGGACACAAAATTCAGGCTTATTGGAAAACCCCAGTTCCACAACCAAGTGGCACAGCTCTTGTGCCTGTCTCCATGTCATCTCCCTGCTTGCTGGACTGAGTCCATCCTGGGACTGAGCTGTGCTTTGCCTCTGACACCTACTAAAGTCCTCTCAGAGTCTTTCTAGAGAACCAAACACAAGCAAAGGGACTGACATTGACTGCATGCTGCTAGGTAGGATACTGGCAACGTGTCAGGAAAATTACAAATAGATGCAGTGCCAGCATTTCTGGTGTTTGGTTTCCAAACAGCATGACATGTAGTTTGCATTTCATTCCCTGTGCCTTCCTCCAGCATCTCTGAGGTGAGAGGATGGAGCTTTGTGTTCAGGGACACCACAGTGCTAAGCCCTCTTCTATAGGCTCTGTAATAACTCCTGTGGATCTCGATGCTGACCTCTGTGCCAGCCTGACATATGGACCCCAATGCAGCCCTGCCTGCAGGAGGGGGACACAGAGATGGGCACCCCGGTGGGAAGCAGCAGAACATCTCTGCAGGAGGGTCTGGGACACAACAGGAAGTGTTGGGAAAAGCTCTCCTGCAAGGTTTTGTTTTGATGTTTACTTTTGTCTTTTAAGGATGTGAAAGGCGAAAAGTAGTGCAAATAAAGGAAACATTCATGAGAAATTCCCCTCCAAGCAGGAGTTCATGAGAACAGATGGGAAAACTGAGGCAAAAAGCAGTGCCTGAAACTCGTCCAGCTGAATATTGCTCAACAGCATGAGAGATTGAGTGGGGTAACTTCCATGCTCTGTTGCATTTGATTTTCCAGTTTTCACACTTCAGACCTCATGAGGAGGGCAGAGTTGTGACATGAGAGGAAATTCAGAACATCATCACTGTGCTAAATGTGATTGTGGGAGAAAAAGTGAGCAGCTACAAAAACTGATACAAATGGGTGAGTTTCATGGCTTGCAATATAACGCTTTGACATCACTTGCTGTCAGAGGGGCTTTTGTATTTGCTTGCTCACTTACAGTTTTGCTCTAGTTCTTTAATTTTTCAAACAGTAGTAATAATAAAAGGCATCTGTGGAGGCCATACAGCACAGTCAAGATGTAAGATCTGTCATGCTGTCTTTTCCTCAGGGCAAAATCAAAAGCTGCCTGAATTCTGGTTTACATTGTCAGCTTGCTGTGGAGCATCGAGAACAGGACTAACTCCAGCCAGAGCACTGCCCACTTTGGGCTTGCAGAAGATATTCATGCTGCATTGTTCTTATTAATTACAACTCTCTGGAAACATAAGGCATGGGATGGAGGAAAATGAAACAAACAGGCTTATTTAGGTCAATTACAAAAGTACGGGCTAATTGCAAACAAAGTGGCAAAACAGGAGCAGTCGAGGCTCAGAGGAAAACAATGTGAACAGTGACCTACATACTCTTGGGGAGTGGGGGGAGGTTAGACAGCAGGCCATTGGGAGCACCAGCTCAGCAGAGAGGGGTTTGCAAGCATCTCTCCTTTCAGGTCCCTGGGCCAGGGCCAGCCTCTGTGCTGAGTGCCATCCGTGCAGTCTGTGCAGAGTTGCCCTAAACACGTAAGAACATTCAGGAAGACATTAGCCAAGGGATACAGTGGCATTGTTCCCCTCTGATGTTTAGCCCCATAGAAAGCTGCAAGGCCTCTTCTGTGAAGGCAGGATCTGGAAAATAACAGCTCCCTGCCTTCCATTGCAGAACAGTCTGGGAGGGAAGATGGTTAGTTTGTATGCTCTTGCTTACGCTGCCAGAGGGAGGACAAGTGAAGGACAATCAGTTGCTGAGACACATGCTGGAAAACCTATCTTGTGATCCCTTTCTGTGGCTGGAACAGTAAGGAGCTCTCTCTAACCTAACCTGGCCCAACATAACATAGCCCAACCGAACCTTTCTACAGCGAACAGGCCTCTAGGTGACCTTGGAGCAGTCAAGCAGCAGCTTCCAGCCTCTGCTCAGTGAGCTCTTGCCAAGTACTTTTAAGACATTAGTGGAAAGTAGCTCTCTTCTTGACTACCTTTTGCAAACACCTTAAGCCCACTGCCAACAAGAGGAAGTGTGTAGATGTCTGCAGCCCCACTCACAGCAAAAGGTTTATGGGCCCAAAACTGGGAAGGGTATAAAGTGATTGCTCTAAGGGAGGCCTTTATCACTCCTCACAGAGTTCAATGGTAATTTCATCCTGTGGTACGTGTTTCCAGAGAGCAGTAATTAGGGAGAACAATGGAACACAATAACTCCTACAAAAGGGAACAAGGATTTGGCATCCCTTATTTAAGTACCAGCTCAGTCAAATACTTTCCTATCATGTGGTTTTCAGCTCTGGACTCACCTTGCAAGTAGGAGTATCCAACATCCAATCTGTGTGCCTGCCAGCCTTGGCACTTGTCCAGTCAATAGGAGACAGCCTTCTCCTCTCTGCACGGTGCTGCTCTTGTCTCTACCCACATCTGGGGTCCCAGATAACTACGCTCTAAAAGTGACAGAGTTCATGCAACACTGCGGTCCCACCGAGGGCTTTTGAGACTGTCAAACCGTTTTGTCCCAAACCGTGTGTAAATGGGGCCAAAGTCTATTAGATCTAAGCTTGAAAGGACCCCTGTGGATTAGCCTGGGTACCATGTCATGGCTTGTCTGACCAGCCAAAGCTGTGATGGTGGCGAGTTCACTGGCCCCAGGCAGTATCCAGGCTGAGTTTTGCCTCAGTCCTTGATGTTTATCCTCGCTCATCACCTCCACGTATCCAGCAGGAAGCACGACACGTTTATGTTCAGCAGCTCCCACACAGCATTCTCATCCCCTGCCACAGAAAAATGGACAACAAAGACAGGTCCTGCTTCTGGTGGAAATTTAATAGGGTTGTAACATTACTTATCTCCCTCCACAAGCTGGCTAATGCACAAATGTGTAGGCCAGGCCACAGCTAGTGGGGATAGCTGTTGACACAACTAGTGTTGTTCCAGTGGAGAGGCTGGAACAGAAGTGGCAGGGGCTGTGGCCTTGCTCTCAGAGAGCCACTGGCCCCTGCAGTGCCGTGCCAGGCTTGCCTGCCCCTGCAGCACTCAGGTGCTGGTGAGGCTCTCCTGAGGACCGCTCACCACGCATGCTGCCCCAGGTGGCTGTGGGAAGTCCAGCAGCCATTCCTCCAGGCTTCAGTCAGCTGGCACAGATTTT
This sequence comes from Nicator chloris, assembly GCA_013400495.1. Lineage (NCBI taxonomy): Eukaryota > Metazoa > Chordata > Aves > Passeriformes > Pycnonotidae > Nicator > Nicator chloris. Next base: position 45,347 of record WAAE01005013.1, read on the forward strand.
TTTTTATCAATCACATCTGCCACATCACAGCAGGCTTGGAAGCACACCTCAGTGCACACCGGATGCACACGTGCCTCGGACACCAGGTGAGTCAGAACTCAGCCTTGCTTTGACAGCTGAGTGGACACTTGTGCGCACTCTGCTAATTATGTTAAAAATAGTTTTAATTGAGGGCATGGGTTTTGTTGATCCCTTGAAATACAGCAGTGAGACATAAGCAGACTACTTCACCTGTTGTAATAGCAGAGTCAAAACTGAAATGGACTTGTAATTTTTTCCTTTAGTTTAGGGGATATTCTTGTAATTCAGAAAAAAAATTAGTGTAGCTGTGCCTGGGATTTCCAAGTACATCTCTGCATATTTTGTCTTATTACAGAAAATATCAGTCCTTAGTGAAGAAAAGCCTTTTCTAAGCAGTAACTTTCTATCTTCAGCTGGACTTTCTATACTACACATTTTGTTTGTACTCCCCATGGTTTCTCTTTATCAGCACAATTTCCTGGCAACCAGCTGAATGGCAATCGTGCATTTTAAAGCACAGCTGGGATCTATGATATAAGCATATTCTCCCTGGATGCATTTTGAACCATAGATGTCTACATGACTTTTCTATGGGAACACATGAAGAAAAGATCCTCTGCTGGCTGGAGTCTAAACATTTCAAGTCAGGTATCAGGAGCCTGATAAAAAGACTTATGCTATGGTTGGAAACAATTTCCAGAAACTCATTCTACTTATCCCTTGTAGCTGTGGCAATAAATGTGAGAGAGGAAGGGACAAAGCTCAGTGCCAGAAAACAAGTCAACAAAAGCCACTAACTCTGTTTGGGTTTCATCACATGACACACTGTATGTTGAGCTTTGAAGGCCTCTGTGTGTCCAGAAAAGAATTTTTGGTGTCTTTTGCCAGGGCAAAAATTCATATGTAATTAAGAGGTTAATAATGAAATCATTATTAAGTTCACAGTCATTTTCATAGTTGGAGAAAAGTTAAACATGAAATGCCCTCTATATACTACCTGGTAGCTGCTTTTCTTCTCTTACCCTCTACTGTCTAGTTTCTCATATAGTTATTTTTATTCTGGACTAGACCAAAGCTGTTTGTCTTTCCTCCTCCACCCTCTCTCCACATCTGAGTGCCTGCTGTTCGCTGCTCTAACAAGAAGTCAACAGGAGGAAAAAGGCATAATGACCCTGCTGAATCAACATCCTGTGGGGCTGAAATGACAGTCATTATCCTAACTGGAAAGCAGTACTGTGGTCCCTGGGAGGTTGGAGGGTAGGCAGCTCTTACAGAAGAAGACTAAATGCTCTTCTTCCACAGAGACTAAAGCTTGTGGGGAAAAATGTGTTCTCTGCTCTTCACTTGGCCTGAAAGCTGCTCAGGAACATAGCAGTGAGGGTGTGGAGCAAAGTGTCTGTCCCCACTATTTCTGCAGGCACATGTGAAGGTGGTCAACCCATCCTCTGAACTGTGTGGGAGCTATGAATCTGCATGAGTGTGACACTGATCCCAGACTAACTCACCTGGTCACTGAGCTGGCCTCTATTGCTCATGCTGGCTGCCACAGCTTCCAGATTGGAGCTCCCTCTAGTACCAGACAGCAGGTCAGCTCCAGCACATCGGAGTCTGGAAAAATGAAATCCTTTCTCAGATCTGTTTCTCTGACTAAGAAAATAAATTTAAAATGGCAAAACCCCAAGCTGATCAAGCTACCACCCAGGGGCTTGGCTGCGATGTGGTATCAGCACATCAGGGTTTCAGAGGCACAGAGCACCTTGCAGCCCCATCACAGAGAGAGTTTGGAAAGCACTTAGTGTATCCAGTCATGTCTGGAGACTCACCCCAAGCTCCCTGCCTGGCCACAGGTAGTGAGAAGAGCTTTGTAAGGAGAACAAGTTCAAGGAAAGGTTTAATATCACACTGAGAGGGCTCATGTGGCATTCTGCTTTGTTGCTTTGTGCTTTTTTTTAATCACCATATCCTTAACTAGGAAAATAACTTTTTTTTTTTAAATCACTTCCAAAATGTTCCTTTTTCTCAGAGCCCCACAGGATTACAGAACTACTGCAAAATGCTGTTTCTTAGAAAAGCACAGAGGATTTCTGCAACGGAGAAAAACATTTTCAGATACTTCATTACCTAGTGCTTAAAAATATGGCATTTAATTTGTTGAGGCATCTGTTCTTTCATTATTTAAAGCATCCCTCAGAAGACTTCTTTAAGAACACATAATTCAAGACCAAATGCTGGAAACGTCAAAGATAAACGACATAATTTATTCATGGTACATTATCCTGTCTGTCAAGGAGGAATTCATGACTCTAGAGTGAAGCTGAAAATCCTGTTGCTTTTGGTTATCATTAACTGACCTCAGTCAAGGCGCTGCCCTGTGGAGATGGGCCCTACAGGAACATACTGTAAAAATACAAGCCTTGTTCAGAAATAAAACTAATCTGTGGCAATAGCGAGGAGGCAATAATGGCACCACAAATGGAGCAGCAGCAAGCACTGGGGTGAGTGAGCACACAGTGAAGCACTTGCCCCTGCACCAGCCACACACACACTTTTAATGAGCTTCGAGACAATGACTGGCCAGCAGACTACCAGCTTGACTGCTGCCATGGGAGAGCTTATTTTGGACACCATGAGCAAGAGCAACATCAGGAGGCTTGTCAGGTTTACCAATTGCTTCTAGTAATGCCTCTGGATGAAATGCAGTTTCTCCATTTCAAGCAGTTTGGTATTTCTTGGAGGATAGGGCTGGGAGAACAGAAGCCATGCAGGACAGCATCATCTGCTCTGGTTTCACTCCAGCTAAAGCTCCAGTGGTTGTAGAGTCAGTGCAAGGGTTTTGCACTAACCTTTCATAAATTTGATATTGTAATTGGAAAATTGTGTACCCCTAACAGTGAAACAGGTGTGCGGTAAGACTTGTACTGCAATACCTAGAGGAAACTGGTGTTTCCTGTCTATTTCCCTTTTGTATTATTGAGATCAAAGAAAAAAAAGAGCGAGAGTTTTTATTAATGAAACTATAGAAAAAGTTTCTTTAAAAACCACTGGCAAGATCTTTCTCTTTAGGACAACGGAAGAAACTGTGGCATTTCATGCTGCTTCAAATATAACTAGAAAGGTAGTATCCTTTAGTCTGAAAATCAGAAACATCTGGTCTCTGTCCCAGCTCCTTTTCAGTGAATTTAGAAGTCCGGTGATGTTTCAGAGTTATCCTGTCTCTTCAGTCACTTCACAGACACAAAGAATTGTAATCACAAATCACATTATGCTGCGCTCAGCTTCCAACAAAAGAGGAACAATTCTACTTGCATTTAAACAGCGTCTCACAAGCATACATCTCAGCTTCCCTTGTTTTCAAAGGCATCCCTCCGTTCTTTCTCAAATGTATGCATGTTTCTCCCAAATGTGATGACTCGGATGTTTTAGTGTTGAGTAGCAGAAATTTAAGAACTATCGACTACATTTTTTTGAACTGTGCAGTGCTAGGTCCCAGTCCTGTACAGGCTGGTGCACATTTCAAACTGCATATCCACTGTGAGTAGTTCCACTCACTAGAATTGATAGGCTGGATAAAACTAAGCATACATGTAAATCTTCCTAGAAGAGGGATTTTATTTTTGCTGCAGCAGCAGGCCTGGTTTCCTTCATGAGTTTCTCCTCACCCTTAGCATAAAGACACTTATTGAGCAATAGGATAAGAGGTTTGGTAGGAATGGACGATATTCACATTTTCTAAAAGAGTCCTTTTCATATGTGCCACCTTTTGGGTTGCAGACTATGTTTGGGGCTGAAAGCTAAGACACCCATATGATTCCATGATTCCACAGATACTCTCTTAGCTCCATGGACTTAAATTACTTCTATTTTAAAAACAATTGTAATGTTACCAACTCTTACGAGTTTATTGTAAATCTCATGAATTTGATATCTTTCAAAAAGCCACAGTTCCCAGAACCTAATGACATTTTGATGCAGCAACATCCATGGATTTCTCTCTGGCATGCATATCAAAACAAAAGCTATCAAAGGTTAGACACTGACATTTTAAATTCACTTCCTGCAATTTACTGATAGAGATTAGAAGCATGTCCTGTTATGCCTCTGGGTGTTTTCATCAATTTATGCAGGTTTCTGACCACACAAACCTTAAGATCCTAGTCCTGCAAGCCCTTGTGCCTGCTCAGAATCCCACCTGGAATGCAAACAAACTTTTCCTGAAATTCTGGTGGTGCAGGTTCACACAGTCACAAGCTGTGATGCTGGCGGTGTGCTGGCTACCATGGGGAAGACCATAACCCATGTGGATAATTTGTCATTGCAAATCTCTGCCTGAACTTCGGCAAAATTTCACGGCCTGTATTTTTGGAAGGATCATCTCCAATTGCTATGAATAGTCTGGGTTTGAATTAGTCACTGAAGACAGGGCAGTCACCAAAGACAGGAAAGGGAGCAGGTCACCCACAGTAGGAAACAGGGAATCAGAAGGATACTCCAAGGATGTAGGACAAATTGCAGTAAATGGCAGGGCATGTTAAGGAAGAAGGAGCTAGCAGGACTCTTCCATGCTACAAAAGGCTGGTTTCCTTTCCCCCCTTTAGGGCTGTGGTGTGACCAGTGTTGACACGGACAACCTCTTTGGGCTGAAAGACAGAACTACATCCTAAATGTATGCCCTCTGACAGCAATCCAGGCTTGCTGGCTTGTGAAATCTGCCTCCCCACCTCCTCTCATGTGGTTAGTAGCTGCCATGGCATGGTAGGGCAGCCGTCTCTCTTCCCACTTGAGAAGCACGGGAACTAGCACAGTGGCTTCTCAACTCTTCCTTGGGGAACAGGTATTATACAGCTCCAGGGCAAAACCCTCTTGCTGGCCTGATATATATTTGTTTCTAGGCTCTCAGCTGCTAGGAGCCACCACACAAGTGTCCAAATTTCTGATTCCATGGGCGTCTTGATGTGCCAGTGGGCTGCCAGACTCCTAATGAAAACTTCAAAGAGCTGAGGGGAGAAGGAGCTCCAGGACTTCACCATAGTTGGGAACATATGCAGTGGGCCCCTATCATGCCACTGTGTGGTTGTGGACTCCTGTGGTCATCCAGGAATTCCCATCTCAGCTGCCTATGGGTGTGGCTTTGCCAGCAGCTTCCACACCACCTCTGTGGACATCGTAGCCCCAGTAAAAGATCCACACACCAGATGTGAAATGTCAGCTGTGCCATACTATTGGGGCCCCAGGTGACATCCTCTGTCCCCTCTCCCACCCCAGAGCAGCAGGGTCACACAGTCCCACGGTCCCCTTCTCTGTCACTTCCCCAGAAGGCTCCTGTTGTGGCACAGGCAGAATGTGGTGACAAGCCAGGAATGGCCAGGCAGGTGTGTGGGGCAGTCAGGACATCCCCAGCATCAGCAACACCTCCAGGCATGGTGTGCCAACCCACTCTGACGGGGTAGGAAGCACCCAAGATTTGTAAATGCTTTTGGTCAAAAGGAGCAACTAAAGTCAGAGGGTCTACATACAGTGCGGTTGAATTGTAGACACACTAATTTGCATCAACAATTCAACCCGTTGGAGACCAAGATGGGTTAAATGGCATCTGTTGTTGTCCTATCTCTTGTATTATGTATGGGCCAATTTTCCAAATTTCTGGTGTCACTGTTCAAGGGATGATCCGTATTTGCTTAGCTGTTTTTGGTGGTATCAGGGCAGGTGTAGTTTGATTATTTTTGGGAACTACTACATTAGGTTTGGATGTTAAGTCAACCCGCGTTCCATTTTGCCAGAGACACTACAGTAACAGGTTCAACCAGAGAAAAGATGGTCAGGGTGACAGGCCACGGTGGAGGCGGACAGCACAACCACGGGCCCTTAGGGGNGCCTGGCCCCAGCGCCTGGCCCGCACCTGGCACTGCGGAGCCGCCCCCTGCTGCCGCCCCCTCCCTGCCGCCACCGCCCAGGGTACGGCCCCCGCCCCGCCCGCGGGGGCGGCCCGCGCCGCGGCCCCTCCTCGGGGCAGGCCGGCTGCATGGGCAGGCGCTGCGGGGCACCGTGGGCGCCCGGATCGCCGTTCCTGGGCGCCAGGTAGGAGAGGTTCAACGCGGCGGGGCGGGCTGGGGCGGGGGGAGGAGGCGCGTCCCCTCGCCCGCAGTGCTGCCGCCGCAGGGAGGAGGCTGCNCATCCTAAATGTATGCCCTCTGACAGCAATCCAGGCTTGCTGGCTTGTGAAATCTGCCTCCCCACCTCCTCTCATGTGGTTAGTAGCTGCCATGGCATGGTAGGGCAGCCGTCTCTCTTCCCACTTGAGAAGCACGGGAACTAGCACAGTGGCTTCTCAACTCTTCCTTGGGGAACAGGTATTATACAGCTCCAGGGCAAAACCCTCTTGCTGGCCTGATATATATTTGTTTCTAGGCTCTCAGCTGCTAGGAGCCACCACACAAGTGTCCAAATTTCTGATTCCATGGGCATCTTGATGTGCCAGTGGGCTGCCAGACTCCTAATGAAAACTTCAAAGAGCTGAGGGGAGAAGGAGCTCCAGGACTTCACCATAGTCGGGAACATATGCAGTGGGCCCCTATCATGCCACTGTGTGGTTGTGGACTCCTGTGGTCATCCAGGAATTCCCATCTCAGCTGCCTATGGGTGTGGCTTTGCCAGCAGCTTCCACACCACCTCTGTGGACATCGTAGCCCCAGTAAAAGATCCACACACCAGATGTGAAATGTCAGCTGTGCCATACTATTGGGGCCCCAGGTGACATCCTCTGTCCCCTCTCCCACCCCAGAGCAGCAGGGTCACACAGTCCCACGGTCCCCTTCTCTGTCACTTCCCCAGAAGGCTCCTGTTGTGGCACAGGCAGAATGTGGTGACAAGCCAGGAATGGCCAGGCAGGTGTGTGGGGCAGTCAGGACATCCCCAGCATCAGCAACACCTCCAGGCATGGTGTGCCAACCCACTCTGACGGGGTAGGAAGCACCCAAGATTTGTAAATGCTTTTGGTCAAAAGGAGCAACTAAAGTCAGAGGGTCTACATACAGTGCGGTTGAATTGTAGACACACTAATTTGCATCAACAATTCAACCCGTTGGAGACCAAGATGGGTTAAATGGCATCTGTTGTTGTCCTATCTCTTGTATTATGTATGGGCCAATTTTCCAAATTTCTGGTGTCACTGTTCAAGGGATGATCCGTATTTGCTTAGCTGTTTTTGGTGGTATCAGGGCAGGTGTAGTTTGATTATTTTTGGGAACTACTACATTAGGTTTGGATGTTAAGTCAACCCGCGTTCCATTTTGCCAGAGACACTACAGTAACAGGTTCAACCAGAGAAAAGATGGTCAGGGTGACAGGCCACGGTGGAGGCGGACAGCACAACCACGGGCCCTTAGGGGCAGCGGGCACGGCACGACGGGCCTCTAACCTGCCTTTGACCTTCCCCCGGGTGTCACTTGGCTCTTGTGCGGGAGACGCGCCCTCGGATCCCCATCAGAGCGCTCCGCAGCTCCACCAGCGCCGGCGGCCTCCCCCCCACAGCCCAGCACGGGCTCCGCGCGCAGCACGGGCACGGCCGCACGCCGCGATCCCTCCGCCAGCGCCGCCCGTCTCCCTCCGCCGCGGTTTGGCCCGCGCGGGCCGCCGTAGCGCGGCCGGGCCGGGGCCGGGGCGCG